>PDNC01000159.1:0-51964 GCA_002572885.1 Blastomyces parvus | reverse complement strand
TTGAATGATGACATGTGATAGCATGTATCAATTCCCTCTTATTTTCGAAGGAGGGGGGTTCGGGGGATGGGCTGAGATGGCATGCTACTTAACTCCCTCATATCAGATTTTATTCCAAGCTGCTGACACAGTGTGTGTGTGTGTGTGTGTGTGTGTGTGTGGTGCTGCAGTGTCCTATTTGCATGGTGATATACATATATATACATGTCCCTTGCCCTTGTGGATGCCGGTGAAATGGACAATATCAGTTTCAGACAGAAAGTTAATCCGCCATGTCGATTCTCTTGAGGAATATAGCCAGAAGGGTCCTTGATATATGCAGAAGCAGGGCTAGTGGTGGTCACTGCCTTTGATAATGCTTTATCGGTTCAGAGAATTTGGGGCTGGCTGGTGATTTTGAGGAGAGCTGGTTGAGGTAGTCATCCATGGATAAACAGAATAATGCTTTTAAACCCCTTTCATTGGTAACTACTGTCTTGTCTGCTGGATGTAAGTGGTGGAGGCTGGCTGAATAGATTTGCTCCCAGGGGGGTTCATCTTAAATAATGATCCTCTGAGAAATCACCAATCAGGCGCTGTGATTAGGTGAAAGTGACAATGTTTATACGTGCCTAGAAGGACAAAATGGAGTGAGCATGTGTGGCCGTGAAAGGCCTTGAGGACATATTAGAAGAAGAGGAGAATTGATTAACTTATGTATGGCAAGATACATAATCAGCCCCTTTTCTGGCCTCTTGGTTGAATATGAATAGCATCGACCTGTGGAATTAATTCGCAACTGAAGAAGCGCCCATCAAGGTTAGGCATTCCCAATAGAGGGTGTTTTCGAGAGGCCTTCTCCAATCCCTGAAATTGTATAATGGCCAGCAAGACAGCCAGCAGCAGCAAGGTGAGCATCACCGGCACTCCAGGGACGAGTATTGACAAGCATCCCCATATAGTCCCCCTGGAGCCATTCATTTTGGAGCAGATAACCGCATGAGAAGCAACACCAGAAAACTCAGCTATTTCCCCAGCATCATTGTTTTCACTCCATGTCAAGAATTGCCTTGGAACCACTTGCTGATGACTCGCTCTGATTGGCCAAGCTGCTGCTAAGTACCAAGGACTTCCTGGAGGCGCAAGTTATGACGTGGGCTCAGGTACCGCTACAACCACCCTCTTCAACCTCCCAGCATCGTCATCCCCAGCGTCCATTATTATACAGATTGACCACCTCCAAGTCTCGCTTCAGCCGGCTTCAGACGTCTCCCTTCGAGATCCAACCATCTAACCAATCCCGGCTGCACTAACCTTATCCCCTCCGCTAGATAAGTTCGAAAAAACGACATCATCGGCTGCCGAGTGTCCATCTGACCTGCCCACAGCACCGGAATCTCCCAACCACACCTTGGCTCCATCCCTAGATAGCCTCCACCTGCAACCCCTCACCAACTACACCCGTATCTCTGAATATCAAAAACCACTGCTCAACCGCTTCTGCTACACGCAGTCAGACCCGACTTGTGACCAGCGCCAGGAGGGCTAACACTTGTCGCATCTTATCCCCCTCGAATGCGGCTCCTCCTTCTCCTCCCCTCATAAGAAGGGTTGTGCGACCAGTTGGCTGGCGGCTCTCTTAAATCTACTAGCTTGCTCTTCCAGTGCTTGTTGATACTGTCAAACTCCGTGGAGGAGGGGTCAGCCCTTGAGTAGAAATATCGCTGGGTGTTTGTGGTTACTGCTGCTGCTGCTGCTTCTTAAATGATGGACGTACATCTCGTGCCCGGCGGCGGGCGGCGGAACTATACCGGCTTCGTGACGAAGACGATTGTATATGCCGCTACGCTGTTTGTGTTTCTGACCAGTATGTGCTTTGCTTTGACTGCGTCTTCTTCTTCTTCTTCTTCTTCTTCTTCTTCTTCTTCCCTTGCTTGGGTTATGCTTTTTGGATACCTCTATACTTGCCCAGACTAACAACAGCACCCATCACAGCATTCGCCCTGACGCTGGCGTCAATAGCTCTGCCGCGATGGATCAGCTCTCAGAGAGGAACGGTACGACTAGCTCCTTTTTTTCATTTCCCCAGTCGCTACAAAAAAAAAAAGGAAATACTCATTAGACTTGCAGTCCGCCGGCGTCTCCTACGGCCTCCACTACCGCTGTTTCTCCACAACCACCCCCAACACGACAACGACGACAACGACCTGCGTGCGCTTCCCGCAGTTCGATGACTGCACCGGCGACGACCGCCAGTTCTGCTCCATGTGGCGCTCCGTCGGCTTCCTCATGTCCTTTGCCGTCGTGCTGGAGGGCATGACATTGATCACCTACATTATCATCCTGGCTGGCGGGAAGCAGATGCGCGAGTCTGGATGGCGCATTCTTTCCATGTTATTGGTTTTGGTTGCCCTGGTGCAGTGTGCCAGTATGGGGTTGGTGGTAGGTTCTTACTTTTCTTTCTTTCCCCCTCCCCCCCCCTCTTTTCTTCATTCAAGATATTTGTAGAAGACAAGTAAGGGTTATAAACCGATAATTAACCTGCATACGTATATACAGTCCTACCTCAACGACAACGACGACCACTTCTACCTTGGCTTCCGCCTCGACGACTCCTTCATCATGTGCACTGTCAGCTGGTGTCTGGCCCTCTTCACATCTGCGACCATCATCTTCGCTGCCCACGTCTTACCCTCCGAGGGCGGCTACGAATTGATCGCTGAGCAACCTGATAGCTGAGCTGGCTGCTCATATCCCCCCCGCTTCTTATCTTACTTTTAATATAAATCAAACACGGGAGTAACTAGACTCATTTTTCTCCCGGTATTCCTTTTCACCGCGTCGCTTCTGGTTTAACAGAAATACTCATATATTTGATCTATCGGGCTAGAAGCAGCGGAAGAAAATCTGACCCTTGTCTTCGCACCCGCTTTACTCCGCTTAATTCACGCATTTATTGAAATCATAAACCGCACTTGTTGCTTGCTTGATCTAGTTAATTGGCCCATCTAGCTGTTTGTTTCATTTGATCCATCTCCATTCTGCCTCCCAACAGCCTCCATTTCCATAACATGCTTTTCCGTATTCTTTTCGCCGGGCCTGCTCAGCTGAGCCGTGGCGTTTGTCATTGTACTACGTTAATAATTATGACAACCCTCCCCCCCCCCCTTTTTTTTCCTGGTAAGAAAGGGGGCTTCTATATACCACCGTTTCATTTCACCGTTTTGAGTGTCCTGTTTCTTTCCACATATTCCATGTCCCTTTGCTTGTTTATTGCTTTAACGTGCGCGAAGTGAGCGGCCGATACCCTGATTTCCTCATTCCTCTTCTTCCCCAGTACGTAAGTAATCTTCTGCTCTGTATGTATGTACGTTTTGAAAAATAAACACCAGTCGTAATGAAGATACATGCATATATTCCTGCGCGGGAAAAATATGGGGTATGGTCTCTATTTTTATAATTTCCTTCTGTCTATATGATCGATTCTCGTATCCCTATTCCCTCCCCTTGGTCTTCGTTAGGGGGACTAGAAAACGAATAAGGAAGAACGCGAAATGATGACGGACGATGGAAAAGGGGTATCTCAAAAACCATAGGAGACTCAACAATAATCTATCCCGTCCCATTTCCATTCCATTCCATTCCATTCCATTCCATATAATTTCAGACAAATGGACAAATCAACAAATCAATCATCACTTCTTTCTCTAGGCAGAAAAAGAAAGAAAATAGAAAAAAGAAAAGAGGGCAATAAACGACCCTCAATTCCTCAACTCCGTCCTCCCACCACCCTCACCCTCCTCCACCCCCACCAAACCCTCCCTACACTCCGGCGCCTTCTTCGGCGGCTCAACAACCTCGCCGCCCCCAAGCCCCTCCCTCCTCACAACCCTCACAAGCACCGGGATCACACCCCCCGTCTCCAACCTAAACTCCCTATGCCCCACAACCTCCAGCAACGACGTAATCGCCCCCGAATGCGCCGTTAGCGAGATGTACGTGCTCGCACCGTTGTCGTGCTCGATGATTTCGTTTAGGAACTGGCGGAGGCGGGCGGTGCGTGCGGAGTTGGATTCCCGCAGGTCTGGGTCCCAGAGCGGGTCGGTGGGGGGAAAGTTGGGTTCGAGGGTGTAGGTGGGGTAGGTTTTTGTTATGTGGGTTGTTGGGGAGCGGCGGTCGCAGGTGTGCACTCCTAGAGTTTCGCGGAGGAGCTGTTGGGAGGGCGTGTGCGTGCGGTTAGCTTTTTGACTTTTGCTTTTCTGGTACTTTTGGATGGGGGTGGTGGGAGAGGGAATGCATACCTCTTTCACAACTGGTTTGAATGGCCTGTCTGGCGGGAGTGGTAGGTCGTTAAATGTTACGTTGGCTGTTTGTAGACACCGATCGAGGGGGCTGGTGTAGTAGGACTGTGGAAGGGGTATGTGGTCTTGTATCTGGGTGGCCCATGTGTCGCGGGCGTGCCTGGCCTGGGAGATGCCAGTTTCTGTCAGCCGAGCGTCAGACCAGGTTATGTTGCCGTTGCCGTCGAGTTTGGACCAGTAGCACTAAAAGGGCGATTAGTTTTGAGGTGTTGTCAATGTTAAGGGGGTACATGCACATACATCCCACGCCTCAGTTCCGTAAAGCGTCTCTGCAACGTTATGGTACCCCTCGCCATGCCGGCCCATGTAGAAAAGCTTGAATTCCGTATGCTTATCGGCGTGGGCGTTTAGAGATTGGAGTTTGTAGGCGAAACGCTCCCATTGCGTCCTCTCATAGTTTGGGTCGAAATCCTTATCTGTGTCATAATTTTGATTTATGAGGCCGAATGCACTTGCTGACTATGTTTTATTAGCTACGTAGCTCTTTCGGCCCATTCGGATTCTACTCTGAGGGTGGGTGATGCTGGACATACATAGTCAAAATCTGGCGGATCTGTGGCGGGATCATCTTGTAGGAAGTATCCCGTCACCGTGGTGTATTCGAGATGTGACAGGGCGAGGGATTCGCCCATGGCGGCGAAGAGGGCGACGACCACGGTAACGGCGAGAAGGAATGGGCTGCGCATGGGAAGTTTAGTCAGTCAGTGCATTGATAACCAGTTGGTTAACGGTTGTCGTGGTTTGATATTTTTTTCTTGCACCAATTGCCTTGCCATACTATCCACGGATAAGTATTCCCCAAATAGTGGCCAGAGCACCTTGGTAGACCCTCAAGATGATAAAAACTGGAGCTTCAGGAACTCACATCACAACGTCAACGCGACAGTAACTCTCCCAACTTCTTCTTAACGTTTCTCTCCGTCGTCCTCCGCCGGGTTGTTGCCAATGCGCTCTCAGAAAACGCAACATATATGGACGCTACAGGCGAAGTTATCGGGTTACCCGCAACCGCAGCCACAACGGCTGGCCCCTTGGGCCCGTGCTTGTAGGGTATCTCTTGGTTGAACTTGGCGGGGCCTTAAGGTGGGGTTGAAGCGTTTGAGATTAGGGATGACGAGCGCCGTTTCCCAGGCTAATTGGCACCATGGCGCGGCGGATTTTTACCAGGAGATTCAGTGTCCAAGTGGGCGAGCTGGCATCGCATCTAAGCGTAGGGTTTGAGCTGTCTTCCAGATATTGATCCGTATAATAGAAATAGTAGCAAAGCAGATGAACGAAGGGAGAAGAGTTGATTGACCGTGAATCATCTGCTTGTTGAGGACCAGATGAAATTGCCTGATTGGGACAATTTGAGGCCGGCGATGACGACGAGATCCTATTGGCCGAAACAAAAGCTGACTAAACGTTTCTATATCGAATCACCCAGCCAATCAGAGCTTGTTCTTGTTTCAGCCTCCTTCCACCAACAGTTGCGATATTTCTTCCTCATACAACAGTCAAGATGCCGACGACAATGACAGTGACAATGACAGTGAAAAGCATATCAATTCCAATTCCCAAACCATACATGGTTGTCGAGCTGAGTTAGTCGACAGCTAACAGTCAAATCTTCAACTGCGTCAGTTCTTTTCGCGTTGAATCCACCGAGCTATTTCCCTCTTCTCAAGAAGTAGAGCATGCGACTGCACCTCAAATATGAAACTTTTCTATGTTTGGAGTATGTGACTGCATAGGTAGCCTTGTTTCAAGTTCTGGAATCATCTTCCAGGCATCTGAGATATCAACTTGTCCACTCGGAATGGTTCACATCTGATGGGTAGGCACACTCACGTCTCATTCGTTGCTTACAGTGCCTTGCCTAGGCGAGCAGCGGGAATGAGCGTTAGACGAGTGTAGCTGACCGTTGCGAGAGTGCATGATATCTTAACTTGACTGATTGCCGAAGTCCAGGGTCCTGGTCTTGGAGGAATTCTCCTCGCACAGAACTTTACATATAGAGCATTTCCGACACACCCAGTTCCATTTCTATATCTCCGTATATATAGACCTTTGTGGCGAGATACAATGCGTATCCATTTACAAGTCTATTGGACACTCTTCGCGAAAATTGCCTGGTATATCTCGAGACTCGGTCATTCTTATGCTAAATGGGCGAGGTCCTATTACTTCGAGCGGTCCAAGAGTCACCTACCCAACCTGCGCATATGAGTCGCATGACAAATATTGCTCACATTCTTCAGGTTTCACTTCAGGCCATTCAAAAACAGCGGCGAGATATCGGTGCAATGTGGTTTGGCCCAGCTTGACGCCAGAATCCATACAACCTGCAGCCAATATTTTGTACCCCAGAAAGAAAAGACACCAGCAAGGAAAATGCTAGACTGACCATTTACCATTTTGTCTTTTGAAATTACTCAACATGCAAATTGATATTCATACACTGATGCTGAACTAGGTGGCATACAATTTTAACTCTCAACTAGCCACCAAAAGGAAATAACAACGAAAACATAGCCGCGGAATCACAATCTGTCATACTCATGCCCGCTCTCCCTCGCCTTCGTCGCCCGACTAAACTCGCCAGTCTCGATCTCCCTCTCCCCTTCTCTCGCGATGGCCTCATTCTTCCGCACGCCCTCCGGATCCTTCATCGCGCGGTCAACAGCTGCATTCACGTTGCCACGAATGTTTTCGCCGAGTCCCTACAATTTTCGTTTCGTTCCATTAGCAAAGTCAGCTAAAATAAAATATAAATAATTCCAACCCCTTATTTATCGTCGTTTTGGTGCTTGACACTTACGTGGACGCCCGCCACGGTTGATTTGATGCCGTGGCCTAGACCTGATCCGGTTGTTGTTCCCGCTGTTGTTCCCGCTGTTGTTCCCGCTGTTGTTCCCGCTGTTGTTCCCGCTGTTGTTCCCGCTGTTGTTCCCGCTGTTGTTCCCGCTGTTGTGCCCGCTGTTGTGCCCTTGCTAGGAGCATCCGTGGTTGTGTATTGGGTCGCGGCGTCAACTGTGTGGGGCTGGTCGGATCGTGGATTGAAGGTACCTGTTTCTTGCCCCGCTGAAAGGTTGCTCTGGAATGGTGGCGGGTGGTATGCGTTTTGTGACATTGTTATGTGATATGTTCGTACGTCAAGATGAGGGATCGAGGTGAATTTGTTGAAGCACGGCGGAATCGCAACGGGTAATAGGATGGAATGGGTGGAATCAAATTTTGGTTATTGTATTTATTTGAATGTTGCCTGATAAGTCTTGGGCGCTGTGTTTTTGCAGAACCGTTTGAAGAAGCGTTATCTGTGTTGATTTAAATACCAAGAATAGCTAATTCTTATATAAGTACTCCTGCATAAAGCTTTGTGGCAGTTCGCTGGTTTTTATACTCCGTACACAGTCCATAGTTCCTGATCTCAAGTTTCTCTGGGTATGACATCAACCCCCCTATGACATCATACACTGAACATCCCTTCGATCGAAGCTGCAAACTCCAAGTTCTGCTTCGCCCGTAGGCTGCTTCAGCGAAAACGAGCTCCCCAGCGGAAAAGGCTGTCCGTTGAGGTTCAGATCCTAGTCGCTTCTTACATCAGGGTGTCGTCAGAGTTGCTGTAGATATTAACAAAGCAATCCATTCCTGCTGATATGAATATAAAAAACTGTATATACAGATGCAAAGTAGCTAATCTTGATGTCCTAGTTATTTCTATTTATTTCTATTTTATTTTTAATGTGCAATTTTCAGTTAAGAGCTTGAAAGTATTCACAAAATGTTCCCAATAACTCGATCTGGTGTCCCTATGCCTTGCAGCGCACTATCCCGCCTCGTCGTGCCAACACAAAACATCTCAAGAACAACAGCCCCGCGATCCTTTCTCTGCGGCGTGAGATCGGACGGAAATAATAATGATATCACTAGGAACTTCTCCGCTTCGCCCCTAGCTAAGAAAGAATCTAAAGTCAAAACGCTTTTGCAGGACAAGCAGCATGGACTTGGGTTCGCAAGATCAAATCCAATTCCTGCAAAGCCGAGGACACGGGCCGTCACGGAGATTAGAGGGCCGTATTACTCGGTATGTTTGATTTCTTCTTCTTCCTTTTTCGCTCTTCTGCTATTGTTCATTTCATATAGGCGCCTGCGAGGGGTGTTTGCGGTGTTGAACAAGACGAATACTAACGCGTTGCGGTCATGTAGGTAATGGGGAAGAGATACCTAGCGGATGTTCTTGAGACGTGGGTATTAATTAATTGACTATTGTATTCAGTTACATTGGCTTGAACTGATCTGACGCTGCCTCTTGAATAGGATGGGACACTATGTGGACGGACTGAAGTTTTCAGGGGGTGAGTTTTCTACTTTTTCTACTTCGACCCCATCTTGATGATGATAAATTGAAACAGACCCCTTTTGAATTGCTCTAGGCTCCTTTTCGCTCTTTGAAGAGAAGAAACTGAAGGAATTGATCGATCTTGCTCATCAGCATGATGTTTACGTCTCCACTGTATGTGCCATCCTTATAATCCATTGCAGTAACGGCCAGGGTTGGTTGATAAAGGCTGCTGCTAACCATGAACCTGGTAGGGCGGCTGGGCCGAACACCTCCTCACACACCACGATGCAGTTTCTGTAATGGATAAATATCTGCAGAAATGCAAAGATCTGGGGTTGGTTCTGCCAAATACCCACCCGGAAATGAATCACAGAGCAATCCCCTTGTGTCAGTTCGGGGCCGGTGGGCTAACACAACTCTTACATGAAATAGGTTTGATATTGTCGAGATATCAGCTGGATTCCTCTCGTTTCCTCCAGACGACTGGCTCCGGCTGGTGGATAAAGTCCACTCGTATGGCCTCAAGGCAAAGCCTGAGCTAGGCATCCAGTTTGGAGCTGGCGGAGGTATGATTGAATATTTGCCTGTATAATCCATCCATCCAGAATGGTCTATCATTCGTGACAAGAGTCGAAACTGACATATTTCCATTAGACACTTCTGCCGCTGAGCTTGAAGCATTCGGGACCGACGACCCTGGAAAATTGATCAATTTAGGCCGACGCTTTCTTGACGCTGGAGTGGAGCGGCTGATGATTGAAAGCGAGGGCATCACGGAGAACGTCAGGTCCTGGCGAACAGATGTGGTGTCACAGATCATGAAGGAATTACCGCCGGAGCAGGTTATGTTTGAAGGTATGCAATCCCGCACCCTTGAACTCTTCCCTTTTGGCATACAGGCTGACGGTGGTGATTCGGGGGGAGCAAAATAGCTGCGGATCCGCGCGTGTTCAACTGGTATATCCGTGAGTTTGGAATCGATGTGAACCTCTTTGTCGACCATTCGCAAATCGTGCAGTTGTCGTGTCTGCGGCGCGGAATCTGGGGGATGGCAGACACCTTTGGCAAGGTTGTTTCATACAGACCAGCCGAGTGAACAGTTCTGCAGTCTATCTACCTGGGCCTCGTGGTGGCGGTTTTGCAGCCCATCTTGCGATAGACCTACATAATTGTAATATAAGGATTTATCCAGTTTTCCTGCATTTACTCTGAATGTGCGCTCTCTCTGATGCAACAAATATATCCAATGTCGGCGAAAAGGGGCATACCTAGGTTGTTGAGTAGAGAAAATCTTTCGGCGCCGAACCCCTCTTTTTTTTAAAAAAAATCAAAAACCCAAGGCGAATACTAGCCATACCTCACGCAGCCTCGACACAATCATCGTGTATCATCAGTCTCGCTTCATAGTGATGGTATTTATATTATTCTCGGATTTTTCCCCCCGATGAACCCTAGTTATTTTAATCCTAGCTTCACGCTGGCCACACAGAAAACACAACTGCGCTTAACAACAACTTTACTGATTCATCCGGCTTTTCATGTCTCCTTGACAAGGACAAGCTTTGATATTCGCTTTCTTTGGCCCTCGAAACAAGTATATCTTAACCATCTAATAATTTGCAAGGCTTAATCTTCTGCATAATGAAGCCCGGGCACCTATATGGGGACAAATATACGTGGTGCCACTTGGAGATCAGAGAGACAACAATCGCCGCGGATTGGTGGCCTCACATTGGCTGCTGGGACTGACTGGAGTAATGAATGCCCAATATGTTTCCTCTTTGCCGGATTGAAGGGAATTTCTCTTGGGTGTTGTCATCCTATTAATTATCGACTTTGCTTTGCTTTTCTTCGATATTAACCAAGCCCGGGCCGCCGTTGAGTCGGAATAGGAACGCCGGGGGGCGATGTATATTGACACTCTTATATTCTAGGTATGAAGTCCATGCTATATTTGTTTGATGTATGTACATGTACATTTTTTAATCCAGATTATTTAGTTGAACCTCCCTTCGAAACTAACGACTGAGTTGCCCCAGGTAATCTCGCTGCAACAGACTGGATAGCATCCATGGGATCATAACAGCACGTATCCCCACGACTACCTCACCATATATCAACGCCAGGCAAAATAGTATGGTGGGTTTGGCCGAGCTTTTCAGTCCTGCCAAGGGGAAGAGAAAACTGTCGGGGAGGCGTCACAAACCTGGGACCGGCGATTCAAACCAAGCATGGTCTCAGATATCGGGGATTCCAGGCCTGGTTGATCTAACCGCGGGGGTTAAACACATATGGGACGGGTATAACAACGAGAGGAATGGGAGGGTATACCGAGATGAAATGCGGAAAACAGGAGACGCAGTCAGGCAGGGTATCCCCAGCATCCAAACATGCGCACAATCGCTAGCAGTCTTCTTCAAGCGCAAAAACGCGTTCGACCTGTTTTCGGCATTCCTTAACGGGCTGCGAGTCGTCGCCCAGTTCGTTGAGGTTCTTCAGGGTCGATCTGCTCTTGAGGAGATCGGCCGTGACATCCATCGTGAGCTGCAGGCGCAGACAGGCCTGAAAGCGCCCAAAACATTCGCGAAGCAGGTCTATAAAGTGATCCGGCATCAGACTTCGTTGCTTCATGAAGACGGGGTCCCGCATTTCTACTTCCTGTACCACCCGGACACCGATTGGCACGGGTACTTCTTCGACATCGTTTCTCGAAACCCGCTCCCTCCGAACCTCCTAGGCGTATCCGAGAACCTGGATGCCCTCTGCCTGTGGATGATCTTCCTAAGGCAACATCTCGACAGAGACGACAGGAAAAGAGCGCGGTTCCATCTCATCATCCCCGCCTATCGACCAATGCTCATCAAGGATCCGCTGATTTTCCCGGACAAGCTATTCCCGCTTACTGTCCAGGGCCTAAAGCACGACTCCAAGGAGTACGTTTGGTTTAACCTGCCGACCCTAAACGACACCGACGCCTACTCTCTCGACCTGAAGGATGTCGGGAACATATACCAGCCTCCAAGCACCGGCCAAGGCGCTGCGGCAGCGACCACATTTGCCGCCTCCACCGCAGGGTGGATCGGGATAACCCTTTGGGCAACCTCCCTGGCAGCCCCGATTCTCGCCCCCTTTGCCCTTATGGGCTCAGGGGTGAGCGGCATGGTCGGCGCCGTGCAGGCTACCAAACATGTCCATCAATCCTTTAGCCAGAAACAACCTCGAGTGCTGGGACAGCCCATAGATGGCGACGACGGCGACGGTGGAGATGGCAGTGGCAACGATAACAACAATAATATCAACAACGGTAGCAGCGCTGACGACACTAAACAGTCTGTCAGCGCAGATGAGTTCACGATTCAGCCGGATACTCAAACAGTATCCCCCAAGCGCCGCTACGAGCATGAGAACCGCCGACGACGCCATAGACGACACCGGTAGAGTAAACTCGCCCGGTGAATCGCTAAATAACTAAATGCGGGATGCGAGAGGTGAATGAGGAGAGTGTGGATGGGCTGGGGCTTTAGTTGCTTGCTCCTGTGTCATCGCAATGCCATGTACTCCGAATATTTGATATTCTTGTGCTCGGGACTTTTTTTTACAGGGAATAAGTGCCAAATGGGCATCTCCCTATTTATTACCTCTTTTTAATTTTTTTAATGAGCGCTGACTAGCTAGTTATTCTTCCGTTCCAAGCATTGTGTATGTATCTTACGACCTAGAATCTAGAAACTGCCAGGCCAGACTATCAAATCTTGAGCTGAACTTGTTGTAAACATCTGACATCCCATACCCATACCACTTCTTATTATTTCTAAATATAGCCATACGCACACACTTACAGCTTGATAATGTTCCTAAGTTCATTTTCCTCAATGGTCGATGGAAACTTGTTGGACGAAGACATTAAAACGAACGAAGAAGCAATAAATATTTCTAATATTAATTCACCTTTAGAATATAAATTGTATATTGCCAGTATCAAGCAAAGAACTAATCCTAATAGAAGGCTTGTAGTTCTGTTTAACCTAATCGTATTTCCCTGCTTCATTACTTTCCATTGTTCCGATTACTCTCCTACTGCCACGTGTATTTAATACTGGCCCTTTTGTATTGAACGGAAAAAAAGTGAAAAGAAAGAAAAAGGAATAAGTGAACCATCAGAACTCTAATGCACCTCAGCTAGGAGACAGAGGAGGGGGGAATCTGTGGCGTGTTCGCTGAGGTGCTGGAGGAAGATGGTGTTAAATCCAAGAGGCACCCGAAATGTTAAATGGATGTGGGGTATATATAATAAATAAGAAGTATCGCGACGAAAAGCAAAAGCTGAAAGGCCGGAGAGTGGATGGTTACCCCGTTGAAGGTGTTGGAGGAAAGGGTGGCGGGGGAAGTAATAAGGAGATATGGACGTAAGAGGGATGAAGAGGTGGGGTGTTGTTCTGTTTTTCTTCGGCATCGGAAGGGGGTCGGAATATATAAATATCCATCAAGGGCAACCGACAACCCCTCAAGCTTGTGGCGCTTGGTTCCGTCGCAACTGCAACATACCCCAAGTTGACTTCGAAGCCCGAACAAAATTACCGTTCTTCTGTTTGTTGGCTGCTGCAGGAGACAGGTGAGTCGGGCTCCATCGGGGCTGGGTAGTCGTGATGAGAGCGGAGTGTCGCCCTATTGGTAGGAGTAGAGTGGTTTCGGGGGTGGGGGGCGACGAGGACACTAGGGCCAGCAAATGCGCTATTCTCATAGGCGCGTGTCCTTTTCCTTTGTATATGTTCTGCTAATATCCTCATTCGGGCTACTGTGGGGATATTTCTGATGAGTAGGCGGTTGCTCTGCTTGGAATCAAACAGGATTAAGTTGTTCCGCGCCTCTTGGGCTTTAGTTGTCAAGGTCATCTCGTGCCTAGAAATACAAAGTTGTCTGTCGCCAGTCACTGTTGCTTGTTTATCGATTAGAGACATAGGTGTGACTGGCATTTTTGCGGTGCCGGCGCATTGCTCCCTGGTAGGGTTGAGCCTGGCTTGCAAGCTAGGGGGGTAGATGCGAAGAATTTTCGCGGCCCTGCGCAGCTTACTCGATTTCGAATGGCTTCGAGTAGCACGAGATAGGACAATAAAGGCAACGATTGCTATGATTGGGGAGACAAATAAGCATCCCCATGCCAGCAACAGTACGGACATGGTTAAGCTCGGTTCTCGCCATTCAGGATGGGAGGTCGATTCGTTTCGAATGGCGTGTGGTATCCCCATTTTTCCAAGTGGATGGTAACATTCCCTGGATAACTTTGTCGATGGGGGCAATAGAGATGAAAATCGCGTAGCTAGTCTTAGCATTGTTCTCAATATTAGACGAACCACGCGGTCTACTCCTAGAGTCGCCGTGCCCGTTGTAGTTTTTTCGGTTTGAGCGGGGCTCGCAACATCTTGCTGCCCATCACTATTGATGGTGTCACCATCTACTCGTATTGTCGGCGACTCTGGTAGCACACTCAGACGCGAACTCGGCGGTCTATCTTCAGCTCCCATAGGAGCAAAGACGGCCGCGTCGACGCGCCTGTGGCCAGACAGTCTGTCTCCAGAATGAGCTGGCATACGCCTTGACGTATCTCCCGTGCTGCCGCTGGAGAGCTGTGGATCGAGGGACGAGGAAGGCCGTCCAGGACTTGCAATGATATGAATATGTAAATCCCGTACTGGCCCGAAAGCCCCAGGCGAACCAAGTGTATCCTGCGGACGCGATGGAATCGGGTGCTGGGTTTGGATCCTTGATTGCGGTAGGTCTGGCGGAAGCGATTGAAGGGCATGCCCCGGATCGTAGTCCGTTAGTCCTGTCGGCGATTTCCTCTCCATGAATTGCAATGTTTCACGATTGATAATCGGCTTGTGAGCCTGGCGCACTACTCTGGCTTGAGCCATAACTTGAAGAGGTGGCGTGGTAGGCTCATCCGATACACAACAACAATAGAGGCATTGTGGACCGTTGCATGGCGGGTCGCCGCTGCATTGCCAGGTGATATCGGGAGCTAGGCACCCATGTAGTGCAGATGAGGACTCCAGCGGCCGGCTTGGTGGGCGGACATTGGAGCGGGAGAAGTGATCTCCGCCCGAAAGCGGTAGGACGGCGCCTGAACAATGCTGTGAAGTTTTTTGGACTTGCTTCATCAGCTTCTTTCGTTTGACGGTGGTGATGGCGGATTCCGTCTTATCGACACATGTGCACTAATAATTGAGGCGTTAGTCCAAAACATTCCAAGGGAAAGAAAGATTCAAGTCAAATTAGAACAAAACATACCCGCTTGCGTTGCTTGCGGTGCCATTCACATGCGCCCTGTCTGCGGACAGTGATATATCTCTGGCGCTCTTCATGGGTCTTTGGGCGATGCTTCCTTGGCAGCGCAGTGGCCTCATTCAGATTCATGTCCAGGACCATCTCCACTCCACCAGCTGCAGGTGGTAGTGCAGCTCTTGAGGGTGCGGCAGATGCTGACCCAGCCCTTGTCATCGACGCAGGGGAGAGTTCCGGGACAGTGCCAGTTGAGGAACTGGGGGATCCAGTCACGGAGAAGGAGTTGGTGTCGAATGACGAATCGCTGGCGGCCGTCGAGCTATGTTGCCAGACCATTGACTGGGCAGCGGGATTGCAGTCTCCCTGGAATCCAGAGTTAATATCGTTTTGAAGTTGCAGGTACAACTCAATCGAAGCATCCATCTGCTTCGTCCTCTGCGATACAGGTCGAGTATCTTTGGCTGCTCTGGCCAAGGCAAGGTCCTTGAGGGTGGATTTAACCCAGTTCAGGCGCTGGTTGGAGTCATCTAATTCGGGGGAGGGTAAAGCGGATTCGGCAAAAGTGGTGTCAGGAGAGAAAAAGTTGGGAGAAGCCTGACCCATTTGCGGGGTATCAAAAGAAATGGAGGATGGGTCAGGGAGGGAATTGAGGTCAGTGGACCAGCCGTCGTTCAAGGCCGAGGTGGATAGAGGGATGGAAGGTTCGGTGGAGGCAAACAAGTCCGGGTTGAAATTGTCCCAGAACAAACTATCCAGGGAAATATCATCGAGTTTAGAGAGGTCAATCGACTCGCAGTCGGCTGCGGGGTAGGTATCGAACTGGGGCATGCAGGAGAAGTCATCAACAGCAACATTGGGGAGATTTAGGTCCAGAAATGCAGCGTCCTCCTCGACACGAGGGGATTGATAGTGGAAGGAGGTCGTCATTATGCAAAGAATGCGATGTATATGTATAGATGCGAGTGTATGTCTGCCCTAGAAATACAAGAAAAAGGGCGAGATGTAAGATATGTATCTAGAAGCAATCCACCCAACGCTGAGATTCGCCAGCTTCTACAGACAGAAGGGCAACCGTGGTGGGATTGCGCTGGAGAGAGTCTCTAGATGCAGCTCTCTCTCTCGTTCATATATAGTCTTGTAGAGAGCACCGATGCCTCGTATCTCTCTTATCTCTCTCCCGTTGCACGAATGGAAGGGGAGATCAAGGTTGAACAGGGGCAAGGAAACGTTCGAAACAAAAGAGAAAAAAAGAGAAGAAAAAGGAAACGAAAGAAAGACGACGACGAAGAAGAGACGGCCTGAGTTCTTTAAGACCGCGGCGGGGGGCTGAGGCAGCGCAATCGATGCTGCTGCTCGGCGGTGACGATGATGATGTCGCGCTGGGCTGAGGCTGGCCCGCGGCGGGTGAGCCCTGCTTAGCGCAGATTAGCGCACCTTAGCGCATGTTAGCGCGCACTTAATCCCGATCAGGACGGGCCGGAAGCGCCGGTGATTGGCGGCTTCCGAATCGGGGTTCCCCGACTTAGGGCTGCGCTAAACCCGTTACGGTGCCCGCTCTTTATGTAAGCAGGCTGGAGTCCGGATGGCGGGACGTGATTGGCCGGCCAGAGCCTGCAATTTCGCGGATGACTCAGGCTCAACTTTTGGAAGAAACTCGCTTGTTCAGGTTCCAAGGTTGACAGGTTTGAAGGATGTATGTATCAAAGAGGGATGGATGGTGAGGACAGGCTTGTAGAACCATTATTGCACTGACGAAAGTACAGGTGGGATGGTGTGTGTTCTTATACTTCTGCCTGCCACATTGGAAGAATGCTGATTCTGATTTGTCATGATACGGGGCAGTTCACGGTTTCCTCTATAACTCTCTATCAACCGAGAACTTTGCAATAATAGGCAATATCTTGATGCCTCCCATTGGATTATCAACCGCCTGCTGCTTAACAGGATGAAGATAACTTGATGGTACATGTACATGTAGGAGAGTGAAACCTCAGCCTAGCATATGCATGGACTATACATGGAACACCAAGTTTCCAAGCTAGCTCAGGTAGAAGTAGATCAACTTGCAGGATACAATCACCGTCCGCTTCTATCGATAACACCGCTTCTATTCGGGCATATCAAATAAATCTCCGGCAAGGATAACAAGAATGTTCCTGGGAAAGTTAACGCAATCCCCTTCAGTGTTCAGATTTCCAATGTGATTTGGTAAAGAACCATTCCCGGACAATAGGTCATACTCACTTCATCGAATTATAGCCTGCAACATCCCCGACAAGCAGCACTGGGATGTTGAATATCCGCTCCCCTCCTCTATTCCCTCGCTCACTGCCAAACGCAGCTTTCAACAGAACATACAACCCCCCAACCCCCAGCACGCTGGTGGAGTGGTTTCCCTACGCCACGATAACTTCCATAGAACGCACAAGAACCCGAAGTCGCAGCTTGATAGCTGCAGTACCGTGAATATGCCGTGGCGACGTGGTTTTGCTGCTCGGCATTGGCAGAGGTGATCAAGCTCGTTTATAAAACATATTCATTTCTGCTTCAGCTTGGGACCTGATTCTAATGGTGACGCATCGTTCAAGCGCGGGACCACCCTACTATCACTCTAGGATCTTGGTATACCTCGCAGGCTTCGCTGGACTTTCACCCAGCAGACTAAACGGTGTGGTCTTGCTCCATACAATATATATGTGGGCTGCCTTTCGCCGTCGCGGCTCACTCTACCCTTCTAACCTTCTTTCTCAGAGTGAAACCCCACCAGTATGGATTCCCCAAGACAACCCTCAGGGGCTTGCCCGGTAAAATTTGGGCAGTCGATACTGGACAAATATGGGATGAGAGCGTGCTAGCACAGGTCTGGTCTGGTATAGCTTGATGGAAAGCAAACAAGTATATTCGCCGGCCCTCTGGAAGCGGCATGGTCAGCCATATATACATACTTGTGGATAGATGGAGCCTCTCAAGTGTGATGGAAACAATGTTGCAATTATTGGACTGTACTGTACCATACAAGCTGGGGCAGGAGAAGTAGATCATGTCGACGTCTCCAGGCTTCTGCATAGTACTCCTCCGTAGCGACCTGCCAGTTGTCGATCCATTGCAAATCCTGCGATAATTAATATGCAGAGAGGCGTTTCTTTAACACATCTTCATCACTATACTTAACCAATGACAACATCGACGACGCGAGTGCCTCCACGGACAGTTTCTGAACACATAACTGACTCTCGCCCTCGACTCTTTCTTTGTAAAACTCTATCCCTTAGGCTCTCTTCGGTATCGCTCACAGCTCCACCGTATGTTGTTGTTGCGGGGTTGATAATGCCAGATGGACGAGGCACTCGCGCCAACAAGGGCCAAAAGGCAAAGCGAAGCCCATGAAGTGAAAATAAAAAATAATCGAAACTCAGCCGCGCTCTTCCACAGCCTGGCTCCTGGCTCGTTTTCTCGTGCGCAGTTATTGAGGCACAAAGAAACATCGCTGAGCAGCCGATCAACCTGCGCAAAGAGGCGCCCTGCCCACGCTAGCTAGTTTCTGCAGAATATTTATTGGGACGCGCCTCGGCTCGTTCAGCTTGATCATCGTTCTGTAATTTGAATGGATCTGTTCCGTGGCCTGAGATATGTATGGTTTGGATTGTTTTCCCCCCTCTCCCGCGCCTCTTGTAGTTACTGGACTGTACGAAATGCATGCAAGGGCAGATGCTGAGTCCTCCTGCTCGCTCCCCACCAAATACGGGGACCACCTCGGGACTGGCGGTCTCGCTCCATTGCTACCCCGTATTCATCCCGGGGGGTTTCTCGTGAAGAGTCCAGTCCAAGCCGCCCCCTTTCGATGTCTGCAGACAAACTGGCTTGTGATGAAATGCTGGGGGGGGGGGGGGGGTTGACACGGTAGAATTCTTGCGTGGTCGGTTTGGAATGGGGATGAACGGGATTTTTTCATAATTGCCAATAGGTTCACGATTTACAAAAAATTGATGTTGTAAACGATTTGTAAAATATAATAATGAGACTATGTGGTACAAGCGGGAGTAGTATATACGGGATGGTATCTCTATCGAGAAAACAAAAGGAAAAGCCAGCAGACAGATATAGAGAGGAAAAACAAACAGATTGATATATATAAAATAAGAGGAATGGGAATAATGATTTGAAATGAACAACACAAGAAAAAACAGAAAAAAAAGTATTTTCTTCGAGCAGCCGCCGCCTCCATACTTATTTGATCCAATATGCTGGCTTCAGGCACTCCCTTTTTCTCCTCCACAAAAACTGCGAAACCATTACATTAGTTACGCCTTGACATCACACTTGATCGCCAGCACCGGCACGGCATCCGTCCCGAACCTGACGTCCAGGATCGAGAAGGGACTGCCTACTTTCTCCTTGCCCTCGCCGTCCGCGAACAGTTGGCAGCTTACAGAGGAAACCGGAACGCCTTCAGCTCTGGTGACGACGGCCTCGACGACTTTAGATCCGAGCTTTACATCTACTGTTGGTTGAGAGATAAAATGTGTTAGCTGATTTGTCTCTTCTTGTTCTTGTTTTCTGAGCCGTGTGTGATTTCTGTGGAAAGGGGGGAGATGCGAGAGGGTAAAGGGTTGAGCGCACTTGTTGACACAAGCTTCCCCAGCTGAACTTCTCCTCGTACAAAATTGTAAATGTTGGTGCGGAACTGGACACTTGCCTTCTTTTCTAGGTTGTTCAACCACGGATCATCATCATCGTCGTCGTCGTCGTCGTCGTCGTCCCCGTCATCGTCGCCATCATCCAGACGAGCGTCAAAATCATCGTCGTCGTCGTCGCCGCCAGCTAGATCACCGTCTTTATCGAGATCTTCATCCTTCAAGTCAAGTCTCTCATTCCCACCACCTTCGCCCTGGAGATCATCATCGTCGTCGTCGTCGTCGTCGTCGTCTCCATCATCGTCCTTGAGGCGATTCAGGCCAGCTCCTTGGTCCTTGCCGTCATCGTCTTTGCCCCCATCTAATTCCCAATCGTCGTCATCGTCATCGTCGTCGTCGTCGTCCTGCCCCATGAAATAATCATCATCATCGTCGTCGTCGCCCTTGAAAGAATCACCGTCAGGGCCATCGTCCCCTTTCATGGCACCATCGAGATCATCATCGTCGTCGTCGTCGTCCCCTTTCAAAGCACCGTCGAGATCATCATCGTCACCCCATCCATCATCATCGTCGTCGTCGTCGCCCTTTAGACCACCGTCCAGGTCGCCTCCCTTATCCTTCTCCTTATCGTCGAGGTCGAGGTCATCGTCGTCGTCGTCATCATCGTCATCCAGACCATCGTCCCTCAACTTATCGACAGTGTCCTTGCACATAAAAGAGCCGATGGGCACAGCTTCACCGCCCTGCTTTGAGAAAGAGACGGCCTGACCCCGCCAGAATGGCGGTCCTAGCTCATCACGGCCGTTGGGGTCCGAGTACGCTTGACAGTAGACGCCTGGCACTTCGACGGAAGCGCCGATTCCGCTAGTTACGGAGCCTGGTTGTGCATGTTAGCCGCACCGTAGTGTACTATAGATGTAATATCAAGAATCCTGCGCGGTGTCCTAGTTGGAACTAGGACAAAAGATTTCTGACTTACGGTGTGTTCGCTCAAGCCGGTCCAGTTGGGCGACGAGATTGACTTGCTTGTCTGGGGCGGTGTTCACTTCGATCTGGAAAAACTTGGCCGAAGCAACGGCCGCGCACGAGGCGAGCAGAAGGCCCGTGGTCTTCATTTTTTATTTCACCGAACAGTCCCTCGATAAGTATAGGCCTCTTTTTGAACGAATAATGCAGAGACCGGGTAAAGAGAGGGTACAACGATTATTATTTGCAACGAGAGGCTCCTCTTTTTATAAAGGAATTGCGCTGGGCAAAAAATGATTACAAGAGAGGAAGAAGGAAAAAGAGAGAAAAAGAGAGAATAATAAATCAGCGCAGGAAACGGAGAAATATGTCGACGTATTAAATCGACGCTGCGGACGGTGAGAGAGAGGCTGGGGAGGAGATCCAAGCCTTAAAAAGGAGGACGGCCGGCGCGACGTTAAATATATACGAGGGCTTACCAGGGAGAAAACCCGCCTAAGCCGCACCGCCCTCTTTTCATATCCGAACGAGGCATCATTGGCACTCTGGCAGCTGTCGAGGGAGCTGAGCGGCTTGGCCCAGCGGGGCTAGTCGCAGTAGTTTGCCCCTTGGCTCGTGGTTTGCGTCTCAGCTCATCCGCTGGCTGGGCTTAGCGTGGCCAAGCGCTGGCGTCGCGATCCTCTCAGGAGAAAAAGTATTATTATTAGCACCGGATGGGCGATGCCAATCTCACGGGCAGCTATATTTAGACGGGTAGCAGGCTCACAGGCCACAAGCTGAGTTCCCGTCTCTCTCTCTCTCTCTCTCTCTCTCTCCCTCTCGCTCTTACTCTGTGGCCGGCTTTAATAAAAGAATGAGCCGTGGGAGTATCTGCGATGGACTGCTATTTCGTATGGTTCCCTTGTATTTTTTTTATGTAGGAAGACCATCGTGTTGTATTTGGCAGCGGGTTTGCAGGGAGTGGGATGCTTGAAACACGCATCCCGCGGGTTTGGCGTTGGGACAAGTGTTTATCAATCCAGTTATCCCAAATTTGTATCTTGAATCCCTCCGCCCGTCTTCCTTCAACCCCGTTTTGCCAGAAATATACCAACTAGCTCTGGGTCTCACATTCCTTTGGGACAAAGTCAGCTTGTGCTCGCTTGTTATTAATTATTATCATGCTTATCTCACCACCATAGAGCTCAGTTAGTTAGTTACTTACTGGAGTCTTAGTGGCCATAGAAAATCCCGATGCTACTCCGTACAGCTCTGCTGCTTGCTTCTTCCAAAAACCCCCAGGCTCGTGAAAAGGTATTTCTCTGGTTGATTATGAGTAGTTCCTCGTATTATATCCCTCTAAAACGAGCCGCATCGCATTCCCAAACACATTGGCCAAGGATCTGTACGGTAGCCACCACGTATTCCTCAACTGGCTCGGGCCCGGGGTGTGTGAATGATGATAATCAGAATGATGGGCATCCTCAGATTCCTCACCACTCCCACCACAAGCCGCAGCCTCTGGGACCAGCCTTGCCAGTGCTTCGTGTTGGGTGGTTGAAACGCTGCAACGGCGCATTCCGCGCCAAGCAAGCGGGCAGAGTGGCTGAGATGGTTGCGCCCTGACGCTAAAAAGGATGCCAGATTGCTCTGGAAGCTGGAGAGCTGCCCTTTTTTGATGCCAAAGAATAATACTTTTATGTTGCTGCAGATATTCTGTGGAGCCGGTTGTTGTGTTGTGCCTTTTAACGGAGTAGGAGAGTTGGAATTCACCTGAACTGAAGAACGTTTTGTATGTATTGTATGCTAGAAAGAACCACCTCCAACGCCGGCGTATAGATACATATCCAGGACCCAGCTCAATTACCCTGCCAACAACAACAAGCGCCCATTACCACTTTTCTCCCTCCCCCGTTGATGAAACATTAAGTGTATTTTTCTGGATGTAAAAAGCATGGATATAGACCCAATATGTAGATGTGTGAAAACCAATATGCTTGACAAGAACTCAAGGATAAATGAGAGAGAACCTGAATGCATCATTCTCACATGCATGCAACAGAAATGAAAGCAATATCCCATGATCCAGGGATATTTGGATATTTTAGTTGGGGGTGTAGGTGCGGGTGGTGCCTTAGCCAAATCACATCGACTTGACAAAACCCCGACATATAAGAAACTTGTCAATTGTTTATTTTCGTACTTCCCTTTCCATTTTGACCGCCGTCACCACGTTCCCAGTCACACATTCGCGCCTGATTCAAGTTTCAGGATCGTACGCTGAACTTTGAACCTCTTGTCTGTCGGAAACCTATGGAAATTGTTAAAAAGAATGCCCTGCGCTCTCCGAACAATCCTTCAGTGACATCGACAAGTGACATGCACAATTCGCTTTACACTTCGACATCACATACATCAAACCCTTCTCATAGTCTTCTCCCTCCCTCCCCCGACAACACATCTAGCCATTGTTACACCTGGGACATGGACGGGCGGGTGCGTCGGCCAGGACGTGGACCACGCATGTCAACCATCATACCGCGCATACCGAGCCCAGAGATGACAGTAGATGCTAGGTACGCAGCCCACAGGAACCAGAGGAAGGCAGTAGATGCCTGTGCTTCGCGGCAGCGCTTTTCTGTACTCGGGGCGTCCCTGGTTATCGAATTCGTTGTGGTGTATGCCTGCACACCAACAGACATATTGTCAGCATCGTTCCAAAAACCGTGCAGAACTATTCCAACCGCACTTATCCTGCACGTACCTCGTTGCTACAGGAATGCACCCGCAGCTTGGACGGCAGAGCAATAGCTCCGCAGAAAACGAAGATCGTATTCAGCAGGTCAACAAGGAACACGACGAAAGGGTGGATCATGAATGCGTCGCTGATCGCGGCAGCAAATAGGTAGAAAAGTGACAACATTGAGAACGCTGACACAAAGAGGATGTAGTTCACTGTCGACGCGCTGCCGTGAAATGCCTCTGATATCATGTTGCCGATAAGTGCCATGATAATCACAGTGAAAAGGGCCTAATAAATGGGTCGAATGCATTTTGTGTCAGCTATCATATCTCTGCTCTTCCATTCCCGCCCGCTTTTCGCTTGTATCGTTTGCGGAAACTAGGAGTGCCCGGCGGGACATCTGCGATTGCGTACCTCAAGGCCCCGAAGGAATAGGTTAACCGTTCTCAATCCCATTTTGCCGGTCCTCGTTGTCCACGCCCTTTAATCAGCTATATGGTGGAAATATATAGGTGTGATAAAAGTAAACTGAATTGCCGAATGTTGCTCCGTTAGTCACACTATGTCGGACACTGTGTCGGATCCCGAATAGGGGGGTATAATTGATATCTTCTTGCGATGAATTGCGCTATCTTGAAATCAACACAGAGAGAGAGAAAGGAAGAAGCAGCAGCAGCAGGGTGGGAAATATGCACAAAGGGGGTTGGGCAATTCGGCATATTCCGGCTGCGCGGCAGGTTGACCAAATAGACTACGTCATAAAACTTTCTTTTCAGCATTCATCAGAAGGTATATAGTTAAGGCGATTTTTCACTTTTGGCGTTTCGTTAAAAGTGCTCCTTTTGTCTAGATGTGGCTCGGTACTTCTTATACAGTCGTTTGTTAGGTGCCCAAGGCAGAACCTGGAACTCATACCATGTGGTGCGGGCCTAGATTTGCAAGCTGTCAAGCAAGCTATGACGGAGCACAATCTCGTAGCAGACATAGCTATGTCGAGCTGTGGCCTAAATCCCACACCGCTGGAGTGCTCAAAGCCTATATCAGGGATGAAGCTATCGACTCTAGCAAAAGCTGCACTCCACGATTACCACCTACCACTCCTAGGGAGAGTCAAGGGGAAAGCATTGGTTCATAACATCCCATATTTCATGTTTTCCCTGTGTCAATCAATTTAAATTAGCAAGCTGTCAAACGCCAAAATCAACCGGAGAGGGGGGGGGGGAAGCCTGTTTTGGGGGTCCACTTTGCCGCCAAAACAAAGGGGGCTCTATGTAATGTACCCATTTACTAACATCCCTGGCCCGCCCGGCCAACAATTTCGCCATTCGCAATTGATGCAATGTTGCCGCGCATCTCGATCCCTGGGATTCGAGCATGGGTCGAGAGCTTCCATGGTGACTCCGGCTAGGGCTGGTGCTGAAATAGACTTTGTTTACCGTAACAAAACAGCTTCCGATTGACTTCTTCCACCGAGATTTTGCCAAAGTAGCTACTTAGGTACGCTGAACGAAATCGGTGATACAAAGATGATGTAATAGCAATGGAAAAAAAGCGTTTGTTTTGGTGACGTCTGTTGCCATTTGCCAGTCGCCACCAAAGAAGCAAGTTGTAGTTGGAAACGGTTGATGTGATATAATCACGTGATTATATGGACGGAAAGATGGGATTTCGACTGGGTTGAAGGCCTCGATATAGAAATGCTATTTGTGTGTAGTTATAGAGAAGGGTTACTTTGCTATGACTGTAGACCAACGGATCTCAAATCGCCTGCCCGGTCTAATTAAATTTCCCATTAAATTAACCAAACTAGTAAATATCTGGACCTGTTGCAAGAGGGGCAAAGGAGAGGCAACTCTCTCTCTCATTATATAATATAAGTCCCCGTTGAACACCATGCAAGTGCATTGTATAAATATCTCGCCCGCTTGACCCTTGTGAATCCAACAAATTCTGTTACCACCGGAATCGGGGCCCTATCTAGAAGCCAGTCAGCGAGCGACACGCGGTACAAATGGAGCAGAAATGCAAGCCTCCATTTCAGAAATCCATTAAACAAAAAACAGAAGAACGAAAAATCAACAAAATAGGGATCATCAGAGAGAAGATTAAATATTCGTCCTAGCCTGATGAAAACCAAAGCCCCGTTCCCTCGAATTCATGGCCTTTTTCAGGGACAGAATAAGATAGGAATCAGGTGTATGAGTTTTCCAAGTGGGCATACGTCTAAGGATGACGATATGGGATTTCTCATCATTTGGTCGCTTTTCCTTTCCCCACCTCTTTTCCTGTGTTTCTTCTTCTTCTTTTCTTGTCGGTGAAATAGACAGTTGGGGGGGGGGGATGTTTTTATACGTACATATCATTCAAACTCCAATATTGATGTAGCCATGCCATTGTAATCCCGAACCAGCGGTAGCAGTAGACATAGCGTTGAACCTGATATTTCCATTCCTTTTCGATAATAAGCAAAAGCCACACACTGGGTATCCGTACTTTTCTACCGTCGTCTGGTATACATTCTCCGAAAATAATGGCAAGGCGTTGCAAGTGAAAAAAGACCATAGAAATGGGACATGTTTATTTTCGACACATGTGCGGATGGTGTTGACTGGGCAGTGTCGGAATATGCAACACGCCGCCGAAATGATCGTAATCGAAATTTATTTCATTCTCCTTCCGCTGATAATTTGTTGGTTTCCTTGTGTCTGGATCTGTGTGTGTATGTCACATCAATGCGTAGCAATCATAAGAAAAGAAAATGGTATCGAGAAACCGAAAATCGCAACATCGTCATCGTCGTCAGCATCATCATCGACATCATCATACATATGGATATGAGTTTGAGAAAACCCTCAATGCGAAGAGCGACACTGCGACACCGCGACGATAACACCTAAATGATCAAAGGGGGTAGCTAGGCCAAAGGAGATGGAAGGTTCCGAAAGAAGAACAAGAAAATGACCCAACGATTAATTCGCAGCAGCCAATTGCGCAACCAAATCCGATGCAACGTCCAAGAACGGAAAGGGGCTAGTGACCTCTTTATCCTTATATCGAATCCGCTTGCTTATCGGCCTCCATTCGGCAGCGCCGGCACCAACACTGCTACCTCCTCTCTCGTTCTCCACACGGATCACATTCTGGTACCCATCGCATTTGAAGTCGACCATGAAATTGTTCTCTTCCAATTGGTATAGTTGAATATCAATGAACACCCAAACGCCATGCACAATCCCGCCGGGGTGTTGGAGTAGGGAGGACGAGGATCCTAGGGCGGGCGTTGAGGTTGCTAGACCTGTACCACTATCGTCGCCGTTACCGGTTCCGCCGGAAGCAGCGGGAGCAGGGCCTGTCAGGCTGGGGTTATCCACCGAATTACTCCTGCACAGGGCAGCTGTGGCAGCTGCTTTCTCTTCCGGGTCTGTGATTAGGCTGATTCGTCGACGGTATTCTTCTAGATCGCTGCGGCTGGAATGGCTACTGCTTGATGGACCGGGAGCAAGGACTCCTTCCTTGAGGAGCCGGGCTCTGATGAACCAGAGTTCTTTGGGGATGTAGTAGTCTGATGGAAGGTTGGGATATTTGTTCTGCAAGGGCTTTGGTATTTCTGATGACATTTCAGGGGTTGTCGGGGGATCGTTGTCTGCCGTACGGGAAACGGGGGATGTTAACTGGGGTTTATTCTCACCAAAACGTATGACTAGTAAAGTAAAATAAAAACGCTTACCAGATTCAGCGGGCTGGATTTCCCAAACGCCACCCTGCGCTCGAATAGCTTTATACAAACATAACATAGCTTCGTAAGGCTGGTTGCGAGATCGAATGCCAAACTGCCACTTACGTGATCTTTTCGGCTGCGAAGACATCTTCTGGAGACCTTCTGGCGGCTCTAAGCTAAGCTTTTCCAGATCAACAAGGCTGCGCGAATGGGGTTTTAGTGACCTTGCAGTCGCAGCCTGCTCTTCTGGGGACTTTTCTTTGTGGCTATCCGTCTCGGCCTCGGCACTGTCCTGGTGCTGTAGTCCGCCACCCGATTCCTCCGCTGCGTGCTCGTAAGATGGAGCATGTAGCTCCCTCTCCCGTTGGTCCATTATTTGTGTGTGAACGTACGGTAAACTCGTAGGTAGAATGCGTACATGGCTGACGCGCTCCTCTTCGACCTCTGGAAGAGTGAACGCTGGCACTGATGACGGTGTAGATACTGGAGTGGGCGATGCTGAGAGTTGGCGTTGATGAGAGAGTGGCGGTGCTAGGTTTGCACCTTTGGCGCTACGGGTAGAGCCACCAACAGGAATAGGTGAAGCTGAGTATTCTGGGGAAATAGGTGAGGCGACTGGCGATTCGCTAGAGTCGGTAGGGGCTACGAACCAAGTCAGTATTAACATGCTCGTAAAAATAAAATATCCATCGGGGTCGGCAAATTAAAGACTTACAGTTCGTCTGCATCATCTCGTTGTCCACCATGATGAAGAACGCGTCCTTGATCGCACTTGGTTCCGGTTTCTTCAACGCATCATTTATGTCTTCCCTATCAACACCCATTCTCTGTTCGAGCTTGGTTATCGCTTTCTGTTGAATTTTCTCCTGTACAGCAAGCGGTCGCCCCGGCGCGATCTTGCGAGGGTCAATGGGTCCGTTGGGATTTGCTCCTGAGCTGGCCCATTGCTCTGCTGGGGGTTGGAGATATTTCGGTAGATTCTTAAGAAACCAAGGGTCCTGACGGATCTCTGGGATAGTAATTCGATGAACAGGATGTACCTGTAGCATGGCCCGTATCAATTTGGCAGCGCCGGTCGATACATAAGAGGGCATATGGAAGTTTCCTGCAGCAATCTTTTTAAATAGGGCGGGAATATAGTCGTCATCAAACGGAAGCTTGCCAACCAGTAGCACATAGAGGATCACACCACAACTCCATACATCCACCTCTGGACCTG
This sequence comes from Blastomyces parvus, assembly GCA_002572885.1. Taxonomy (NCBI): domain Eukaryota; kingdom Fungi; phylum Ascomycota; class Eurotiomycetes; order Onygenales; family Ajellomycetaceae; genus Blastomyces; species Blastomyces parvus. The sequence continues at coordinate 23,759 of PDNC01000159.1, read as the reverse complement.
CATAGAGCTTCCCCGAGATGACTTCGGGTGCAGCGTAGTTGGGGCTTCCACAGCTTGTCTTTAAAAAGTTCCCGTCGGTCATGATATTGCTTAGGCCAAAATCGGCTATCTTGACGTTCCGATCTTTGTCAATGAGCAGATTTTCCGGTTTCAGATCCCGATGAACGATCTTGTGGCGATGGCAGTATTCGACTGCGCATATTATCTGTTGGAAGAACTTGCGCGCTTCTTCATCGCTACATCTCCCACGCTTCACCAAGTAGTCGAAAAGTTCCTTTTCCGCATACTCGAGCACCATGACAATATCGGTTTGCGTTGCAATCACGGTGTACCTATACCCCCATGACAAAGTAATCTGATTAGCTTAAAAACATTCTCAAAGCAAGTCGAAATATACCAAGGAGAGGGCCGAATCTGAGAAGAGAACTATAAAATCACTGAACGTACAGCTTTATAATATGAGGATGCCGTAAGAGCTGTAAATATCGTATCTCCCGATCAACCCTCCCTACCATATCCCTTGACAGCAGCTTCCGCTTCGGTATGATTTTTAGCGCTACATGCCTCCCGCTCGCCTGGTGTACTGCCAGCTTGACTTTGCCAAACGAACCCTCGCCTAGTATCTTAACGGTAGTGTACTGGTCCAGTCTTTGCATGTCCCGGGCAGTGCCGGGAGATTGATCGGCGTAGTCTGGGCGGGTACGTTTTGGTGGTATAACGGGATGTCCGCGGTTTTTGTGCGACGGGGTGCTATCGCGCTCCCGGGATGGGAGGGATACGGCGAGGTCCTCTTCATCAAGTGTTGCCGCCATGGTGGGGCAATTCAGAAGAGATTGATTATTCTGAGTATTGTCGTATTATATATATCTATATATATATGTACGAGGCAGGCGTCGTCGGATAGCCAGGGCTGCGGGAACAATGACGACAGACGGTTTGTGGAGTATGGCTGGCCTGGGCGCTTTCACTTTTTGTTTTATATCCGTGAAAGTCGAACTAGCCCATTGATATTGTCAGGTATAGGTTCTAGCGTGGATATATGCGATAAATCCCGCCGTGGAGGTGGGTAGTCGTGGGCTTCGTTAGGGTTGTGGTGGTGGGCTGGTGATGTCGACAGAGTTTGGAGGGGGAATATTTAATGTTTGGATGGGGAGAGCCGCACCCGCCATTTAGCTGCATAGAGCGAAACTGTGGAGAACACACACCTACATATCATAGTATGGAGGGACTTATTATATGAGAATGATGGAAAACTACATACATTAAATAAATTAGATACCGCTAATATTGACGTTGTATAGGACAACTGGATCTCTCAACAGCCGAGAGCCCGATAAATATTAAGAGTTGAGGGCAGAAGGGCCTGGTGGTGAAATTGTACCGCCAAGTATGTACATGTATACATCCATCGCTGCATTTCCTATATATCTAGTGTAACTATATCGGACGGCTAAGGAAGAAGAAAATATGCATATGTATATATAAAAAGATAAGTAAATACATGAATTGAAAGAGGACGTAGAAGAACAGGCAACTCATAGCGCCTCTTCGACACAGGGTAGGTAGTCAATCACCCACCGCCACTACCTCCATACACCATGCGCCATATTTGATCTGACGGGTTAGAATAATGTACAGGTTAGGAATGGGCTATTTCCTTTTGTTGCTCACCCTTTGCCAGCTTTTTGTGCAGCTAACGTAAAGTAACAATGCTAATAATCACGTTGAAATGAAAAGGAAATCAGCTATGAACAAGGTCAAAATGGCGCAAAAATTGCAAAATGTAGAAGCAAAAGAATAGGAGATGTTTGAAATCCGGAACCATAACGCCAGAACACCATGCTGATTTGTCGTATGAAGTAGAAAATTCTTTTAAGTGGGCCAAAACCGCCAGGCGATTGAGGGGCGACTGGCCGCTCCGACGCTGGATTATGCAGGATGTCGAGGATATTCCTTGACCGCTAGAGAAATCCCAACTTAACCATCGTCATCGGCATTGTTGTGGGAATGGGGGTGCTCGTGGTGACCGTGAACGCCGTGCATCCAGACACGCTTCCATGGCCCTTCATGTCCCGCTTCACGATCCTCCCGCATCCCCTCCAGGACACCGACGATTCCGCCATTTCGTAACCGCTCCAAAACCACGTTCATTCCCTGTTTGCTCTTCAACACAGCGTCTCGGGTTCGCTTTACCCCTACCAGTTCGATCGTCCGCTGGATCCCGGCCGTTGACCATGATGCAAGGAAGCCTCGTCTGGTATGAGGCTCCTCCTCAGCATGTTCGTCTGCTGAGAGAGAGTCGCTCTTCTTGGGGCGACTGAGCATCGCTTGCCCTAGGCTTGACCGAAATGTGACAGTGGTTTTCACGCTTGTCCTCTCATCCTTTGGTTCATCAATGGACGAGCCTGACCACCACGTCCGGGGTTTGGAGCTGCCGTTGTCCGATGGGGGAGGGAGGCGTCGGTATAGCTGCTTCTCGACTACGCTAAGGATGCCCGTCCACTCCATATTCCGCGATTCCGTATGCATCCAGCCTTCTTTCACGTCGACAACGGTAGTCTCGAGGATAAAACTTTGGCCCGAATTCTCGCTGCCACCAATTCCCTTGGGCAGCAACTTCAACATGGCCGAAGGGATCTTGGATTTCTTGAGGATCAGTCTGGTAGTATGCAAGCGCTCTGTGATAGGATCGACATAGCGATCAATGACATCGGTCGTCAGGACATGGCGAGAGTAAGGATTCGGATAACGGAGGAAGTAGGCAAGCGAGACCGCGGGAAACGAGTAGTCGTAGTTGAAGGTGCTTTCGAAGAACTTCATCGTTAAGGCATTGGCGTCTAGTCTCGCCTGGTCCGAAGGAAGAGATACCGAAGAATCTTGGCGACTGGCGGGAGAGACTCAAACTGCGAACTCCGGGAGTTGGATATCAACAACAACAACATCAAGCTTGCTCTCTTTTTCTCTTGTTTCTTCGATCTTTGCCCTCCAATTCAGCGTCGTCTTGGCCGCTTTGGGTTGGGCTCGGAAAATGTGGCTTAGTCATCATGGGCTAAGCCTATTACAGTACTTAGCTTGAGCCTCAGTATTTTTGGCCAATAGAAATTCAATAAAATATTCACCAATCATAGTAGAGGATTAATTTCGATTACTAATACTCCGCAACCAACCAAATTGCCGCCAGATATCAACCCCTATTCATACTTGATACTTTGTCCAGGTCACTTTTGCAATTCCCCATTCCTTCGACTTAGGAGTAACTACTAAATGCACCCTAATGGTGGAATTGAGAGCCCGAATGGGAAGCGAAACTGAGAAGCGGCGGCTTGGAGGGTGTTTGGTAAGCCCGTTTAACCAAACTAACGGTTAAGATAATCTTGCATCAGAACCCACTCATGCAAGATAAACCAACATTGTATGTCACAAATAGACCTGGTGTTCAGTCTGTCATTCTTACAAGCTTATTTATTACTCACTTACACAGAATTAATCTTCAACAGTGTATTTAGATGTGGATTCGGCAAGCTCTTTTAACCTCTTTCAGCCTCTCCTGCGATCAGTCTAGTGGCCGCGGGGTTGCCGACGGGCCGTAACCCTAGCTTCGGTTAGGAACAGGAGCGCGTTCAAGGGTCTCCCCCAACACCTCCCAGGCGGCACTGGTAGACTTTCAGAAATGACATCTAGTAGAGGCAAGAGATATTATTTGGAGGGTTGTTTTGTTCATGCGGCTGGCCGTTGCAGTTTCAGTCGCCCGTTTGAGTCTTGAGCCTCCCCCGCAAACCGCAGGGCGAAGGGATGCATGTATCCTGGCCAATGGCGCCTAAATGTGCAACTTGACTGGATAGAACCCATGCTACTGATGGCGTGGCTCCAATGCAGAGCGCCCGCCTTGCAATTGGCGGCAGCGGGATCAGGCTGGCAATGGCAGTGATACGGGTGTCACTCCGAACCTCCTCGATCATGGAGAAAGCAATCCCATCCTTTCGCGAATTGCGCCTCTTCGTGTATGAGTATTGTCTTCTATGCGTTAAAGAGGCCTTGCTATGGAAGTAGTCGGTGCAATCGCAAATATTGTTGCGCTCGTGGAGGTGACCGCGAAGATTGCCGCTGGGTGTCTCAAGTATATCAACGCGGTCAGGGCTGCGTCTGCTGATAAACTACTCCTCGAAAAAGAAATCAGTTCCTTGCTCGACATCCTCGATGATGTCAAGCAACTCTTGAATAGTCCCAACAGCTCGAAGCTGTCTTCCTCGCAGAAACTATACAATGCGGTTGTCGACTGCCACTCGCAGCTCTCAGAGCTGGAAGCCAAAGTCAAGCCGAAGAAACCCCGCAAGATCGCAGGCTTCATCAAAACTCGCTCGGCTTTAAAATGGCCTTTCGAGAGCAAAGAGTTTGAAAAACGTCTCCAGAACATGGAACGATGTAGGAATACTATACTTTTCGCATTGCAGATTGATCAAACGTAGGCCACACGCCAATTTGAGCTAGTTGTGAGGGACTGTTATCTAACAATCTGTGCATATAATAGAGTCGCTATTCTCAGCATAGTGGAGAACCAAGACCACGCAACTCTCTCGACAGTTCTATCGCATCTACCCTCTGCCGAGGGGGCATCTTTCGATTCTCATGCCAACGAGGGTGACCCCAAATGCCACCCCGATACCCGAACGGAGATCCTTCAGCAGGTTTTCAACTGGGCAACAGATCAACAGTCTCAAGCTATATTCTGGCTAAATGGGATGGCTGGCACCGGAAAATCTACTATCTCGCGAACTGTGGCTCAAACCTTCGCTGGCAAGGGCTTTTTAGGTGCCAGTTTCTTTTTCAAAAGGGGCGAAGGTGACCGTGGCCATGCAGCGAAATTTTTCACTACCATTATCGCCCAGATGGTATCCAAATTCCCGATGTTGTTAGAACATGTGAAAAAGGCTATTGAGGCAGATCCTGACTTGGTTAAGAAGGCTCTTACCGAGCAGTTTGAGAAACTTATTTTGGAGCCCTTGCTTGGGTTGACGGGACAGCTTCTGGCGGCACCATATCTCGCTATTGTGATTGATGCTCTAGATGAATGCGAACGCGAGCAAGATATAAACGCCATCCTTCGCCTTTTGGCCAGGACCAAGACTATTCAGTCGATAAACTTGCGAATATTCGTAACTAGCAGGCCAGAATTACCGATTCGATTGGGTTTTAAGGGAATGTCGGGAGATGTCCATCGTGACATGGTATTGAATGATATCCCACGCCCCGCCATTGCGCATGATATATCAGTTTTTCTGAAGCATGAACTATCGAAAGTCAAGGACGATCATAATCAATCACTAAGCACGTCCAACTCTTTGCTACCTGCAGATTGGCCTGGACAACATCGCCTCGACGTCCTCGTGGACATGGCGCTACCGCTCTTCATTTTTGCCGCCACTATGTGTCGATTTGTTGGCGATCCCAGGTTCCACCCAGAAAAGCGCTTGGAGGTGGTACTAAAATACCGAACAGCCGCGCAGACATCCAAATTCGACAAAACTTACTTGCCGGTACTGGACCAGTTACTCACCGATCTTGATGAAGACGAGAAAGAGGTTATGCTTGCGGACTTCGAAGAAGTTGTTGGCTCGATTATAATTCTCGTGGAGCCTCTATCCACCAATTCACTAGAAAATCTCCTTGGGCTTGAAAAACCGGAGGTGGACCGGAGACTGAAAATGCTTCACTCCGTCCTGAATGTCCCCAGTAACCAAGATTCCCCCGTCCGGTTGCTACATCTTTCATTCCGCGACTTCCTTATCGACACAGAAAAGCGCGGCAAATCCCCTTTCTTTCTCGACGAAATGAACCAACACAAGCGCGTAGTTTCTAGGTGCCTCGCCTTATTATCTCGGCCTGGGGTTCTGAAAACGAACATTTGCGATATAGAAGCACCAGGAACGTTTAGAATGGATATTGACAGCAAAACGATAGATATGTGCTTCCCGAGCGAGGTAAAGTATGCCTGCCGCCATTGGGTCTACCATCTGGAGCATAGTGGCAACCGCATCCGCGATGGGGATCAAGTCGATTCTTTCCTCCAGGAGCATTTTATTCACTGGCTTGAAGGCCTTGCACTCTTGGGGGGGATTTCAGAGGCTATCCCGATGATCAAAACGCTTCTAAACTTAGCCACGGTAATTAGGCCTGTGTTCAAAATGCTCGTCGTCCCTTTAATTGACGTTTTAAATTTTAGCCCGGTGAGAGCGACGCTCTAGCACTATTCCTCAATGACGCAAGGCGTTTCGTTCTGAGAAATAGGCAAATTATAAATACTGCACCCCTTCAAGTCTATTCATCGGCTTTGGCCTTTGCTCCAGAGAACAGCGTTATCAAGAGGCAGTTTAAAGATCATGTCCCGTCATGGATCCGCCGTGTGTCAGGTCTGCTCACTGACTGGGGGGACTCCCTGCAGACGATTGATAGCAACACTGGATATATTTCAAAGATTCTCTTCTCAAGTGATAATAAGTTGCTTGCCGCTGAAACAGAAGAGGCAGTCGTACTTTGGGACGCTGAAACCGGAGAACAGAGACAAAAATTCCAACGTCCTTCCAGCGGCATCGTTCGTTACGACTTTGCGTTTGCTCGGCATGGTGATCTCCTCGCCGTTGGTTCACCATCTTCGATACAGATCATTAAACCGTCTACAGGACTTTTACTCCACGAGCTATTTGTTCCACACAAAAAACAACTCCACGAGATATCTGCTCCCAACAAAGAACGTTCCGTCGCTATTTTATTCTCACCGAACGATAAGGTTCTAGCGTCAGTATCTCAACATACCATACGGCTATGGGACCCCGATTTAGGAAAGCTTCTACAGACGATTGAGACAAGCGACGAACCTTTGCATAACGGTCTTTGTTTCTCCGGGGATAGTAGATATCTAGCCTTTACACCAAGAGAACGGGAAGTCGAAGTGTGGGACATACGTGAGAAACGCCAATTACGCACATTTACTGGACATAAGCACATCGTGCGCCATTTCTCATTTACACATAACGGGGATATTCTTTCTATGTCAGAAGACGTGATCAACATCTGGAATCCGTCAACCGAGAAAGCATTGCACTCCTTTGAAGACCACGGGAGCTTAGCCACGGTGGCCGCATTCTCCGCCAGCCGTAAGCTTTTCGCATATTCCTCGCCCGGCTGTATTCTAATCCGAGAGTCATCCAGTGGGGAAGTATTGCGCAAATTAACCGCAGAATATCATAGGTCAAAGATGGCATTCGCGGAAAACGATAGGCTTCTTGTCGTTGCATCCTCATCTATCATTATTATTCAAGATCTAGGATCTGACAGTGTCCGACACGTCCTCACAGGCCATAAAGATATAGTAACAAGCATTGCGCTTTCGGGAGATACTAAGCTTCTTGGATCTGGGTCTATGGACTATACTGTTAAACTCTGGGATTTGAACATAGCTCAGCCGCCTGAAGTCACGGATACTTTTCCCATATTGTCCATTGCTGTCTCAAATGATGGCAAGCTCTTCGCCGCTTCACAGTACGATGATGGAGTTGCGGTATGCGATAACCTTTTTAATCTCAAATTATTCGTCGACGGAAGCGGGTTTAGCCACCTCGTCTTCTCAGAAGATAATAGGTTCCTAACTACACTTTCTAAGGGTGATAAGGCTGTCACCCGAACTGACCTATCCAATGGCAAAACGGAGCTGCTGCTTGATCTAAGCCACTTAAGCACCCCTTATGGTCTCAATATGTCCTATGTCTTCTCGAAAGGTGGAAAAGCATTTGCTCTTGATGACGCTGACCGGACGATATACCTTTACAATCTAGAGAAGAAAACCGCCCAGCCCCTGCATGAACCTAGAACTGGCACTCCACGCAAGTTTTCAGACGACGGAACGTTACTCGCTTCCTCAACTTACCGCTCGGGTTCCCAATACAACGTGATCGCCCTGCATGATGTCGCCACAGGGAACCATCTCCGAGACATTGAAACCCGATGCGACCTCAGTAATGGAACTATTGCGTTCTCAAAAGATAACAAATTCCTGGTCATACGGGATCCTGATTCAGTGGGATTATGGGATATAGCAACAGGGGCAGAAGTGGGAAAGGTTGAAGCTAGCACTGGGTTTTGGGAAATTGGAGGTTCTCCTGAAGATTTTTCAAGCGTTGAAATTGAATCTGGATTGCTGCGCATTCCAAATATCACAACCGTCAAGCAACCAGCATCGGAACGACAGCCCGTGTTAAAGCTCTTTTTTCAAGACGAATGGGTGATATGCAACGGCAAAAGGTTTCTCTGGGTTCCGCCTGAATACTGCCCAGACAACCACATGCCTCGTATGGAGTTTCGGAATAACACTTTTCTGTGGGGGAACCACCTTGGGGTCGTCATTTTTGTTGAAATCGAGTGTCCGTGAGGATGGTATGGTTACCGGGGTGGTTGTTCTTATGGGAATTTGTTTCGTTCCATGCCGGAGGTTACATTTTTTATTGTTATTCTGAAATCTCAATTTTGAATATCGCCTGGGGTTTTGCAATTCGGGGGTACCTTCCTTCGTGCCCCTGCTCTCCATCAAAATATGCAGTAGAGCATAGAAAGCCGTAGTCCGCGCGATGATCTTGAGTGACTCCAGCCCAGGAGTGGGTCTCGTCAACAGATAATTTTATGTCCATCTTTATGAGAAACATAGTTTATTGTTATGAAATGAACGATATATATGGAAATGGAGGACACTGGGGAAGGATATTCAATTCTGCTACATACTGTGACATGGCAAGATAATCTATGCACAGTGCAAGTGACTTGAGCCCTACGAATTTTTTAGATGCAGGCGCAGGGGTGAAAATAAAATGCTTCTAAAGATAGCTCTCCTGAAAGGCTGAAGAAATCCAAAAGAAAGGAAAAGAAAAGAAAAGAAGAAGAAGACTGCGCACATGCAATGTATGTACATGCAATGCAATACGCTATTACAATATCTCTATCCCATTTATCGTTTTGGTCATAAGTACTTCTTTCAATGATATGCTCGGAATTTTGCTCTGCTATCCCGCTTTATTCTGTCCCGTTCAGTACAACGTTTCTAATGCTACTGTAATCACCTAGCTCATCTCAGCCCTTCAGGACACGATCGTACTGTATATTCTTCACTGTTCCCCCCTGCATGGCTGTTCGAACGTTGCGCCTGAAGCCCTCGCGGTTTAGCCGAAGGTCATCAGCGACCTCTTGGATCAAGGGATCTTCGTATGTAGTGTGCATGAAGATGTGCTGTTTGTTTGCGTGCTGGTGTTAGTCTATGTACGTATATTTGATTGTATTGTCTTCCGTGGGTTCTGCATTTCTCCTTGTCTGAAAAAAGGGGGGGGGGACGCACCAGTAGGCCAAATGCAACCGCTTGGACATCCAACGCGGCTGTCCATCCTTCTCGCAGTATATTCAGACACACATTCCCATTCGGGTCGATATTCGGGTGATATATCCTCTGAGTGCACTTTACTCGAGGAGGTGCATACGGATACTCGTGTTCAGGAACCTCAAAGTCGAACTTAAACGAACCTCCCTTGTACACGCCCTCGTCAGGCTCAATCAACACGCTAAAATGGAATGGGTCATCACCATCCTTCCACAGAAATTTAATCGGACGTGGAGCCCCTTCGTTCTCGTTCTCGTTCTCCTTCTCCTGTTGTCCGACCCGGATTAGATCTGTGAGCGTGCATCGACAAAGTTCACAGTTAATTTTACGCCATTTGGAAAAAGTTTTCGCCTATCACAAAATATTGATTTTGGCGAAACATACCATGTTGAATCCGGGTTTTAGCACCCCCGACTTTATTCTTGGCCTGCCCAGCAGCAGCAGCCTCCTCTTGCTGCTTCTTTTTCTGTAGCACAGGGTCAGTAAGTTACTATATATTCTGTGTCTAAATAAATAGAAGTAGAAGCCTGGGAGTATGAGCAGTGAGTGATAACGAAGTGCTAGAGGTCCAGGAATATTTGTAAATGGAGTGCCATTAGGGGAAAAGAGAGAAGATGATATCGATAGCAACAACGCACAGCCAAATCAACTTACCAAAGACAATATCTTCAACATGGTGAAAAAAGAGAACCCCTGCGCTCCAGGTACACAATCACCAAAGCAAAAGACTTATATGTGCAAAGTATATGCAAAGGATATCAGACGATTTCCTCGCCTGTTGTCTGCCTGATAGCCCTTCCTTCTCGTCTCGACTTTTTTCCCGTTTCCTACTCTTGCATTCCCGCACACACACAAACAGCCTCCCGTCTGTGTTTTTTACGTCTGCGCCGTAGACCCTTAACAAAAACCGGGATAAGAGCAGAATCAAAAAACTTTTGCCGGATTCCAACCACCGAATTCTTCCTCCAGTTAACACAAGAAACAAGAGCCTTTCGTATTATCCCTCCTAAAGCCGTAAATCCGTAAAGCTGTAGAGCTGGTTCAGCCGTTCTCTAAAACCAACTACAAACGGAGACGAGACGAAACAGGAGAACCCGAGATGAGAAAACGGCGTAACGGTTCCCGGACGTGAAAGAAAGTTTTTTTCCAGCCCTCAGCTCTGTATATTGGCTTGGCTTGGGTATCGGACGAAAGCACGGCGAGTTTGTAAGGCAGGAGGACGGCGGGGAGGTAGAGCTATGGGCGGCGGGGGCGGGTTTCGATCGATTTGATATCAGCGGAGGGAGGCTGGTTTTATGGTCCAAAAGGGGGGGAAACAAGGGCTCAACCACAAATGAAGGGTTTGCAAAGTCAAGTTAACCTAAGCCGGTGTCCTCTATGCTATATTATGGGTCCTGATCCCGTTGAGATAGGGAGGTAGAAGTGAACGGTGGGAGGGGGGGGCAAAAGGGCAAGTGGAGTGTGAGTTCAGGGTATGTACACGGCGGTGCTGTGGCGGATTATCCTTTGTACTGTGCTGTGCCTGAGAAATGAGGGGAGGGGAGGGGGGAGATAAGGGGGAAAAATGCTGGACCGTGAGGTTTTGTGAAGGTTGAAGATGAGAGATTTCAAAGCCGGCCATGACAACAGGACGGGATGACGATGGTTTCGGGCAGGGGGCAGCGGCAGCGGCACGTGATGCTGCCTGCCAAAAATTGGTGAACTAATAGTTTAGCGGCGGCGCCTGGAGCTGGGCGGGCTTATTAGGGGGGTTGGGGGCTGATTAGAGGCGGTGGCGGGGGCAAATGGTGATTGATATAGGCAGCAGAAATTGACAGCAGAAAGTGAGTTTGTTTCTTGAAATAAGGGGCTCAAATGCGGGTTCCCGAGCACCTTCATGGATACAGATATTCTTTGCAGCACACATATCGCACAGAACATTGGAACGAATCTGTCTCTTTTTTAAAGCTAAGTAGTTTAAGATCAAGGAAGAGAGAGCGAGAGAGCAAGAGACGTAGGATTATAAGATTATACAAACAACAAGGAAGAGAAACGGGCTTGTATGGAGAGTGGGAAACCTATTATTATTTAGTTTGTTAACAGTGCCTATATTCCGTACGCAGCGTCGTGCCCGTATTCAATCAGATCATCATGAACGCGTTAAAAGAGAGCCAGAGTAGCAGAAAGCAAAGCGAGACAACCAATCGCGCATTTCCAAATAAGGGGTGGAAAGAGAAATAAATAGGAGGGGTGACCAAGGGAAAAGAGTTATCAGAAAAATCAAGCCGTCATCTAGGATTTAATACATTTACAGGAAAAGTCAGGACTCAGGACGGAGCTAAATGTTAAGAGCGACAGCAACAACCACAGCAGCAAGAACAGCACCAGCAGCACAGTTGGGGGGAATAGAGGGACAACAAACATTACATTTCAAGAAACTCTCACGCAAATCAGTCACCACGCAGCAAAACGAGAACGCAAGGGGGGGAAAACGAGAAATCAAAAATAACAGGAGAAAATATCTTGCCATCAGGGGAAGTAATATAGAAAATGGAAAGACAAAATAAGAACCAAAAGGACATGTTCGTAAAAATCAGGGGAAAGTGGCCAGCTGCGAGCTACCAGCTATCAGTTTCTTTCCTCGCTCTTTTTCTTTTTTTGGTCGTTTCCCCCTTCCCTCTCCTTGGCTGGCTCTCTCTCTAGGTTTTGTGCCTCGTGCGCAAAAGGTGTCTCGAAAAAGAAAAGCAACGAAAAACCATTCAATTATACGACGACAAAAAAATGCACATATAAATAAAACTACCGTCTCGCGAAACAGCACATGATACCCGTCCGGCCAAGGAACCAACAGGCACCAATGAAGCGGACAAGTGACAGTGCTGCAGTCGCCCAAAGGAGAGCCTGGAAGAAATGCGTGGTTCGGCTGGTTGCTCGGGACTAGATTATTGGATGTTATGTTAGCAATTGGCATTTTCAGGGGGAGGGAAGGAATCCGACTGGATGGATCATACAGTAAACCCAAACTTATTAACGTCCTCACTCGTGATAGCGACTGCAAGAACCCCATTCGAGAACAGCCACGAGGTGACCAACCGTGTCCGGAAACTCTTATACGAATCATCCAGAGACTTGCCCTCCTTCACCTTCGGCTCCACATACGGCGTCAGCGCGCGTTTCACAGTGCTCTCAAACTGGCTATCAATGTCCGCCTGCGGCTTGTCAATCTCCTCAATCACAGCGGCTTTGCCGCCTTCTTCCTTTTGCGTCTGTGCAGAAGGGAGTGCGTCGGCTTTGTCTGAGCCCTTTGTTCCCCAGGAGACGTCGTGCCAGTTGCTGAAGGCGTAGACCATCAAGATGTTGATGTAGGAAGACATAATTAGGAGGTAGGCCGGGAAGGACGTGAACATGTGCCAGGGGTCGAGGTACATGAAGGAGGCGACGAAGTAGAGACCGAAGGTTGCGGCGAGGGCAATGATGATGATTCCTGGTCCTTCGGAACTGAAAAAGGATTTTAGGAATTCACCAACGCCTTTGTCGGTTACGAATGCCAGTGTGCCACCGCTGAAAGCACGCACGACGAGGTACATGGATAGGACGATAATGTACACTTGGATAATGGCGAATAGGACGAAGGAGGTGATGTACGAGTGTTTGGATCTGAAGAAGAAATGGTTAATATATATCCTCCTCTCGTTCCTTTGTAGGCATCATGGAATTATGCTGTTAAAACTCACCCTTTAGGTCTGTTCCCCAACGCCAAAATAAACTGTAAGAGTAGGAAGGCCAGATACAAGTACTTCAGAATCGTGTTTACAATTGGAGTAGCCGTGTTGCCGAATGGGAACGCTCTCTTTTGGTCCCCAGATTCTGGAGCGGGAGGACTACCAACGAGGTCCATGATAACGGAAGTTGTGAGCCAGTAGGAAGCTAGAAACTAGCATTAGTGACAATCGTCCAACAAAGAAAAAAAAAAGCAAAAAGAGAAGCGTGGAGGGACGAGTTTCTCTCTCGAAAATAAGGAGGGTAAATAAGACGTACCAAGCGCAAACCAAGCCATGACAACCGTACACGTGTTGTAAATCATCTGAATATGGAAGAAGAACATGCGCAGAAGATTGTGGCCGCTCTTATACATTCTACCAAAGTGCATGAGCGAGTAGATACTCGCCGCGAACGAGCCGTTGAGCCACCGACGACGCTGGCCGATGAATTCCGCAGCTCCTTCAGGCACGTCAGTCTCGCCCTTGGACGACTTGACGTAGGACAAATGCCATTTGGACCCAGCTTTGGCCACAAGTTCGAAACACAGAATCCGATCCTCGGCCAAGAACATGTTCTTCTTGAAAATATTCATGCCCTCGATACCCTTGGGGCCAAGTTGTTTGGAGAGAGTGTGGTCGCCGTGGAAATACTGTTCGAGCGGTCTGCCCATGATTGCACGGAAGCGGTAGGCGGAGAAGGCACCGGGCAACACACTGACGTAACCGAACGAGGATTCCAGCGGTTTATCCAGGATGTTACTGATTTTGTATTCGAAGTTCTGTGCAGCGACGAGAGGGTTGATGAGGTTCTTCCAGCCCTTACCCAACATAGCGTGGATTTCACCGCAGGACCCGCCCAGATCTTTGTCGTTGTAGAAAGCTTCCCAAAGCGCCAGTAAAGATTTAGGGCCGGGTTTGGTACCTGCGTCGAGCAAGATACAGACTTCTGGGTTGAGAATTCGGCCAAAGGCATTGAATAGCCATCTGTGGGAGTTAATTTTCTTGCTGTTCTTCTGCTTGAGACAGAACATCATCTGCACGGGGGGAAGCGTCGATGGGCCGTCATCGTGTGGTCGGATCAGTTGTTGACTTGCGGTGACGGACAGTTGGGTGGTATATTCGAACTGGGCTGGTAGTTAGTAAAGCGGCTAGCGCAAATATATATATATATATATATATATATGTAACTCACAATATGAGCGACGGTTTCCTTTCCATCAACATCTTTCTTCATCACGCCGTCCTGATAGACTCCAACAGTAGCCAGGACATCGAGGGTATCTTTGTCGCAGGGGTCAATTCCATCGAAGACCAGACAGACAACGATTTTCTGCCAAGCAGGTCCTCCCTTGTTCCAGAATTCAGACTTCTTAAGATTGACGATGTCGCGAATATTCTGCATCACACCGTGCAGGGTGCGCGAAGTAAGCATCTTATCTTCGTTGTAGTAGGTAATCGCGATCAGCAGCTCGGTATGGCGGTTATACATTGCCGGGCGCAGGTTGTAACCATTGTGCAGAGTGAACTCGTTGGGATCACACGTAGCAGCGGTGTCTAATATATCAAATTAGCAAACGAGACGGCCATTTATATCAAAGAGAAAAAAGAAAGAGAAAAAACTCACATCGCATATGGGTAAATTCCTCGCTACCACCCTCGAGATCATTGCGGTATTTCGCCTGCACAGCATTCTGAATCGCACTGGGGACAGGATAATCGACACTGAGGACGGAGCCTTGAACCAGCTTAACCTTCCTGGTGGCATAACGGCGCAGGTTGCCGGGAGCCTGTCGTTGGCGCCAGGCCTCGGTGGAGGAAGTTTCGCTCCGAGTATAGGGAGATGGAACGCGGCCGGGAACACCAAAGCCAGCCGCCGGGTTTTCCATGTGGTGGCCGGCGAACTGATCTTGGGACTGGGGTTGGTCGGTTACGTAGGATTCCGTCAGGCTATATCTCGAGGGAGGACGGACAGGAGAGCCACCGTGCTGATGATGGGGGTCGTCAAAGGGGCCGCTGAACGGGCCTTGGTTTTGGTGGAGGAGTGACTGTGAGGCATCATGTTCAGCGGGGAGATTATATTGCTAGAAAAGCGAGAAAGGGGGTTAGTTAGCAAGGTTGTTGTTGTTCCTGCGTGTAGATATCAAGTCTGAAACGGCTGGTAAAGGGCGGGCGGACAAGGGGGGGGGGGGTTGATCTCAATGCCCCCCCCCCCCCGATGTACTCCGTCGCCAAAACAGAAAAAATACGAAGAGAGAGATGCTTGCTTACACTGCCAGACGGGGGGAGGTCGTGTAGCCGGTGGCCGTCGCCATAACCCCCTGGGGAGTTTGAGCCTTGGTAGGCCATGATGAGGCGGCTGCGATCACACAGTCAAAACGAGAGGCGGGTGGACGATGCAGGAATGGAGGTGTGAGTGTTTAGCTGGGTGTGTAGAAGAAGAAGAACGAGAAGAAGAGAAGAGAAGAGAAGACGACGAAGATGTCTTCTTCTCTTTTTTTTTTTTTTTTTTTAGGGGGGACGAAGCCAGGTGAAGCTAGCGGTGGAGGTCAGGCCAGGGAGACGAGACAGGCGATGGACGATCACGGCCAGGGACAATAACAGCAGCACCAACGACGGGGGGGGAGCAGGAAACGAGAGACGAGGGAGAGCGAGCGCGTGTTATGATTATTCTTCGCATCGACGACGACAGCAACAGCAGCAGCAGCAACAGCAGCAACAACAACAACAGCTGGACGATGAACAGGAAAATGAATGAAAAAGGAAAAAAAGAAGATAATAAAGGCGCGAAAACAGGCCCAAAACGGAACTGGGAGAGGATTTATTTCACGGCGGCTGGTATGGTATGGTATGTGTACCTGTAACTGTATATCTGTACCTGTATCCGTTCCTCGATTGTATTGTACCCGATGCTTGGGTCCGCGGTACCTTGGGTCCCCTCCGCGCCGCTTGCCTGTTCCTGTCATTCGCAGCCTGGGTTCTGGTACCGGCCGCGATTGCCAGAGGTACCTCCCGCGAAAGTGACCGGCGTAACTTTTTTGGCCCCGGTCATGTTATCATACCGTATTTACGCGTGGCTGGTGGGTTTCGTGAGGCTGAGCGCCGGCTGATTCGAGGTGTTTTATCCCCATACAGGGCAATACCACTGTTACCATACAACACATCGATACACATCAATACGGGCCAGTGTCGTTGCTTTGGTTGGCAACATACACACAGAGCGGGATCTGATATGGATATACTCAGTAGATATAGATATTGTTATATATTGACATTGATATTGAGCCTGTGGTGATAGGCCAATCGTCAAAGCCCGAAGATATACTCAGCGCTGTTCCTGAGGGTTTCAAGTTGCACTGGTGTCTTGTGTGCTCCATCCTAAGCTACACCAGTTTCTGTTGATACATCTAATATTTATATTTAGATCTAATCCTTCGCCTTTCTATACATATATTTCTGCACTTCCAGCGCGCTTGTTGACTCCATGATGCCAACCTGCTGGCCTCAACATATTGTTATTTACAAGTAGTCTTAGGTATATGGCGGGCTACATTTTCCGCTCACCCCTCAGCCTCCCGACATCGCCGCCGGTCCCCATCAATGGCTTGTCTACACCACCGCCTGCATATCCTCAGTTTATACCTACATAGCATGGAGGTAACTAACCTTCCGCCCCCGGCCCGCTCAGCTCAGCGCTGAGCGTGCGCTCGCTCAGCGTGTTCCAGGAGCTATTCTGGTGTTGACTCTCCATCTATCTCTCTTTTCCCCCCCCTGCTGTTGCACCGCCTCAATAATATTAGATCATCATCATGAAAGTGTACGGAGTACGCTGTAGCTGCGGATGGAAAACTTCCAGATCCACGGAGAATCAAAAATAAACCTGTCAAGCCACACTGGAAACAGTATCACCGCTGTCTCAGGTGGGCCTGGGCATCTCAGGGACGCCCGCTTTCTCATTCGAGGAGTGTTGGTGACATTCGTGTTTGATGGGCTGCCAAACTATTTCCAGCAACGGCCTTTGCTTTTGAAATGTTTCTACTTGATGTCGACTGACGGCACTTTTTACACAGAGCTCACATACCATCGCATCTCGTCACATCAGTAGTGGAAGCAGCAGCACGAATGGAAAAATGATACATAGCAATGTGGTCAGAAGGCATGCTCTGCTCATGCGCAGATAAGGCTCATCAACTTCTCATGCATTGCATATGCTTGCCCTGTGCTGCATTTTCGAGAGATCACCTCGATTGACCCCTCCAAAATTACGGCTGTTTAGCGGTCCGGATACAGCTCTCTGAGTATGAGAGAGGTGCCCATATCTATAGCATGGGTATATAGGAACACCAAGTCGTTTATTCAATATCGTTGATGGCGATTGAGCGGCGTCCTGATATCTGGTTGACGAAGAGGAACAAGGAAGTACCTAGGTACCGAGGTCGTTACCTCGTACGTATGACCTGAAAAATACGCCACTAAACCACAACAGGTAGGTACCTAGGTTAGGTCGAGGTATACCCAGGGATTCAAAAAAGAATTTGATCTGAAACCCGCCGGTGGACTAGTTCCCAGAAACCCGTCAAAAAAAAGTCTGAACAGCCCTCACAAACTCCCCCGAGCGCTCTTGGACCAAGGCGGGAAGTGAACTGCAGATCCTGATCCATCGACCGGGCGCTGATTTGTCTGATCGGACACAGAGCCAGAGAGACCCAGAGACGACATGAGACGCGGGTGGGGTTTTTCGCAGTAACGACATGTTACAGAACCAACTAACGTTCACCCTTTTTCTTTATTAAGGAGGCAAAGGGGGGGCGACACGAGGTTTGATTTTTCCTCCGATTTGTCTTTTCGAATTTAAATGATTGAGGCGTTTTTTTTACGTCCCCTCTTGCTTCGACGGATGTACTGTACGGAGTATATCAGGACTTTATTTCAGCGCCCGTGAGCTGTGAGAAATTGTGTGGGATAATTAATACAGAGGTACATTCCTCATTCCTGGATTCCTGGGCTCTCAATTTTCGTTATCGCCAGGTGGAACCTGGAGAGCATGCAAGGATGCATCTGCTGTCAGCCACATGTGAGCGCGCGAGGAGAGCATATGAAAGCGCAATTTGGAGCGATGGGGTGAAACAGGAAATACATATCACCGATCTCACCCCCCGCAAACACCCTACCTATTATTGCAAGTTTGTTGAAGGGAAGAATCAGGAAATGTAGGGGCTGCTGATTTGGCCAAGCCCACTGGAGGCACACAACCCATGGATGTTCCTATATTTAACCTGTCACCTCCTGGCCATGAATCCTCAGAGAAAAAGCCATTCGAGCAACCGAACAACACCCACCAATGATAATACATGGAAACAAATGCCATCGCATCCAACCCAAGCAACAAAAGAGGGATCGGGACCAGAGAGAACTCCACTGCTGAACATACCTCACCTAACCCTCCTCCTGCACGTCAACTGCTCCCTCTCTCACCAACCACAAGACACAAACCACCAACCACCAACCAACATCACCAACCAGTCCTGAGTCTCCTAATGTCTAAATATAGCCCTTCATGTGGCCAGCCATCCAAAGCGGGGCGTCCTGCCTCTCAGGCGAGTGGGTCAACGGCTGATTTGACTGGGCAGTGGGGAGCGGCCGAATGATACTAGCATGCTAGCTGCTTGCTAACTCGCTGCGAACAGTGCGAAGTCGTCGTCGTTGTCTTGTCGTGTCTGGGGCGAAGGAATGTATCTCGATTACAGTACTGTACATACAGTACTGTTCAATACCGTTCTGTACTATATAATACAAGATACAGATAGGATACACATACCATGTTTTGCGCTTTCTCTCGCTGGGATCATATCATGGATGGCTCAAGCGCTGAATTCCTCCTCGAACAGCGGCCAGAGGATTCTTCCCACAAACTAACGAAACAAACCTGCGCGGAACTTAAAAAAACTACCGCTTAGCGCCGCCTCAGCTGGCGAGGGCGGGCCAGCTGTGGAGATACGACTGAGATAGGCGGTCAATGATGGTTTGCTGGCTGATATATGGATTTTGATCTGATCCCGTAACTATCTGATGGGAGGTGCTAAATACAGGATCAGTAACTATACCGCTCTTCCTCCTCTATTCCTCAGCCTTTTGGGTGTGGTTTCCGCCAGGGAAGAGCGGTGACCATCTCAAAACATAACTACTTCCGTCCATGAGGATGGCGGATGGCAGATGGGCGGTGCGTAGAACTCCCCTTGTCTGCGGAATTATCACTCTTTTTTTTTTTTCCGCCATTCAGCTGTGGCGATGCAATAATGGTCTGTCGCACCCCGGGCTGTAGGGCTGAAGTAAGTAACTAGTTAAAATGAGAAGGGGAACGACCTCCTGGGGTGAGTGTGGCTGAGGAGGGCGATGGGTGTATCAGGAAAGCTTAGGAGCTTCTGCAGAGTGAGGCTAGGTATGCAGGGGGCAATGGAAATGAAATGAACAAGGGAAGTAGCGTAGTATTTCTAGTGTATTATGCCTATTCTACTCTGTATTCTATGGTCATATTCTTCTCTAGTCATTCTTACCATTGGATGGGTAAATGCTGGCTTCGTATACGCGTGGGTATCATAGAGATCCGACATGCACTCTGCTTCCGCTGTCCCGGTCATTCTTCTACTTCGGCCCGTACCTGCAGAGCGGTCGAGCTTGGATTCCTCAACAGCGCAAATGTACTCCGTACATATCCGACCTAGGTGCAATGCAACTCTCCGCCTTCGTGGGTGTGGCAATTCTGACAAACATATTACATGTTAGCAACATCCCGCAGTGTCACAGTGATAGTGAATGCTGAACAGATTAAATGGACAACAAAGGCACAAGGGGGAAAATCAACCCACCGGTGGCACATCAGCTGTTGGTGCTGGGGGATGCGGAACCGTGGGTGTCCCCTGTGTCGGTTGAGTCGTGGGAGGCATCGTCGTAGTCGTCGATGATTCCTCTTCTAATTTCCCAGGACACCCAACCTGGGGCACAGCGATGTCAAACGCATACACCTCCGCCGCAAAGTACTGCAGCGTATTGCTATCCCGCGTGGCGAAGGTGGCATTATGCGCCGCCAGCTCCATCACGTCGGCGTACGAGTCGGCAAAGTGACCGACGTGGTCCTCGCCGATGGCGGGCATGTGGTACAACCGATGGATCAGATCGGTGCCAAAGTAGGTGTTGCGCGGTGAGTTGGCGACGGTATACCCGCCCATGCAGAAGTGTTCGAGAAATAGCCGTTTTGTGTAGGATAAGGGGCAGATTACGGTTTCGTCGGTGGCGTTTTCGCCCCGCCAGTGGCCGGCGTATGCTGGATGGGATTAACTGCCATGTCTCCCTATTTTTTGGGGGGGAAGGGGGTTGGGGACAAACTGGGGATATTCTTGCAATTGCCATCCGGATCATCGCAGCGGAATAATGTCTTCGCCTTGTTCGCGCTGACGATTCGGGCTAGGTTCCCGATTACTCCGCTAGATGGAGCGTTGCCAAAGTACTTGCGGTACTGAGCGGATTCGTTGCCAAACCGGAGCACATGGTCTCTGGCATGGCCTGCTAGAGTTATGGCATCCTGTAAACCTCGACGAATTATCCTCTGCTCGGTGGCATTGCAAGAATGGTGGATGGGATAGTCGTTCACTGCGCCGTGATCCCATTGCAGCTGAGCTGGGTCAGCTCGGGGTGTCAATGCAGCGTTCAAATCGGCCAGGGGAGCTGCGAGGACAGCTCCCGCATAAGCGGACGCCAAAACAACAGGTAAGGAGAGCTTCATGGTGATAGTTGGTGGAGGAGGGGGGTTAATGAAATTGAATCTCGAGGTCCTGGGGATTTTGATATTTGAACTCCGTGTTGAGATGTGGGTATCCTGGCGGGTATCTTGATGGCTTATATAGCCAGGTTTATCAGTCAACACCCCTTCTTATATGCCCTGTTCATGGCCGTAATTATCCATTCTTTTTCTTCTTGAATTCTACCTTGGAGACCACTGCGGTTGCTCGCAAGGTTCCCTTTCGATATCGCGCCATTGTCTAGCGCTGCAAAAAAGTGATATTTTGCGACAGCGCTGCTAGGGCGAAGGACCTTGTGGATTGGACTTGGAAGATGTGGATATATTGGCTGGGACCTTCAAGGAAGATGCCTTCAAGGAATATGCTATTCCCCCAGCGGCTAGCCGAAGCGAATAAAGACTCAATTGCAGAGTTGATTGCCCGTCGGCGAGGTGCCATCCATGCGAACTGAAATGCTGGGCTGGAGCTGTATCGAGAGCTCTCGCAACATGTCTGCCGTGAGTTGCATCGCTAGTTCTGGAACGTGGGGGTTACAATTCCAATTGATGATATTTCGTCCGCATGATTGTACGCATGATTGGTAAGGTGTAATACACACTGTCCTCATCTCAATCAAACCGACGTAGTTGACGTTGTTGGTGTATGTAAATAGCTGAGAATGATTGTCGGTTGTTTTGCTTTCTCCTGATGAAGTTCACTCGCTGAGTCAGCAATGACGTCTGACCTCTTTGTTTATTGAACTTTCACGAAGAAAAGTATTCGAACTGATTGACATAACTATCAATTAGGCAAATTACTCAATTGGCGTCTATCTGAACCAGACTGGCAATTGCTTGGAACTAACGCCCTAAAAGAAAGGAAAACAAGAATAGCATTGGCCCCTCAGCAGCACGCCCCGCTACATCTTCTAACTCCCCCGCCCTCTCAATGCCGCCATCCCAACCAGCCCCAGAACCCTCCAACTTCCAAATCATCTCGACTCTCCGCTACGACCCAGATCTCGCCAGAACCCCGGATATACCAGACTCCTACCCTCCTCCCAAAACCTCTCCCTACTACCTCCTCAGCTATCACTACGACCGCCTCCTCTCCGCCGCCCTCGACTTTCAATGGCCCGCCGCAATCGCCCTCCTCCAACAACAACCCCGAGAAACAGTCCTTGCCCAGCTTGTCCAAAAGTTCAATGAGCATATCAAATCCGATCCATCCCATGCCTGGCGCCTGCGCGTCCTCCTCGATGCCGCCGGTGCCCTCACGGTCGAAGCTGTCCCAATAGCCAACAATGCTCCCTCACCACCGCTCCCGGCGCCCAGGAGTATATTAGTCTTGCCAGCCGCAAAGGAGGATCTCTCGCGCCTTCTATCCTGCAATGACATTCGTGCGGAAGAAACCCCCGCTACAATGGTAGGTATCGAACCGTGGACGCTACGACTCGACACCCAACCAACCAGCCCGTCACTCTTCACCCGCCACAAAACTACCATGCGGGATCATTACACGGCATCGCGAGTGCGCGCGGGAATCGCCGCATCACCGCTTGATCGGACGGAGGTGCTGATATACAACCCCGCCGGCGAGGTGATGGAGGGCAGCATCACGACTGTATATTTCCGTCGACGGCGAAAACGGGGTCTTGGTCCGGCTGGGTCCGTCCCTGTGTCTGAGGAGGCGCGTGATGGTGGTGACAATGGTGGTAGTGGGCCACCAGACGACTCCTATTATTACTGGGTCACACCACCGCTATCCAGTGGCGGTAATGCGGGGACTTCGAGACGATATGCGCTTGCAGCCGGGATGTGTGTCGAGGAGGTTGTGAGGGTTGAGGAGCTGCGGGAGTGGGAGGGCCAGGTCGGGCGGGTGTGGTTGAGTAATGGGGTTAGGGGGTTTATGCCGGCCGTTTTGAGGCTTGACAATAGCTAGTTACAGGTTGTGTGTGTGTGTGTGTGTGTGTGTGTGTGTGTGTGTGCGTGTACACTGGTAGGGGGAAGTTGACGCTTCTCCATATGTCCTCTCCCGGTTTTCCATTATCCATTGGAATCGGAGCGGGGAGGGCCGAGCAGACCCATAGGGGATGCAGCAGCAGTGTCCGCCGTAAAAATCAAGACGATCTTCCAGAAACTATAGGATAGGGCTCATAGAGCCCTTTGACATGTCGATCCATGCGCGCGCATATCGGGCGTCGAAACCATGGACCGACCTGGTGAAATGCGAGGGGATTATGGGACGAGACTGATATGTAGCAACGGCTATTTGACAGGACGTTGTCTAGGCGTGTAATAGTACCATTCATGTATTCGCAGCTCTATCCATCATCCACCTAATCTATTGTAACCTCTATTGGATTGGGTTTGATTGGATTGAACTGAATTGAATTGAACAAGGAGAACAAAGGGAACAAATGGGAATTTCTGGATGCCGAAGTTTGCCTCTTTACCCGCTGAGCGAGGTGTTTATTTGGTTGATAGGGAAGGGGAGATAGATGGATAATATGGAAAAGCCTATACCAATCAACCACACGGACTTTCTTCGCTTACGTATCTTCGTTTTTCACCGAAGGGCAAGCTGCATACTAAATATCCTTCCTCGCATATTTAACATAGACAGGGCTACACGGAGTAGTGTGTGGAAGCCGATAATACTCAATTCTCTCCCCTAACCAAGGCAACTAACCAATAGACAGAGATCTCTTGTTTTTTTTTTTTTTTTAAAAAAAAATTAGTTCTCCATTTTTAAATGGCACTATATGTACATATTGCAACACGTAACGCGCAGGAATACAGCAACCAACAAAAATAAATGGAAGAAAAAAGA
>PDNC01000158.1:0-52013 GCA_002572885.1 Blastomyces parvus | reverse complement strand
GGGGGGGGGGGGCCTGCGCAAGCAGCAAAGCGAATGTAAGCAAGCATTTGTTAATAACTACCACTACTGTCTCTATATCCTTCTACAATCATACATTAAGAAGAAAAGTGATATATAGAGCAGAGTAAATCTATTCCTGAATTCGATGAGATGCACATGAGCTCATGTGAGACCACATTACTGCATATTCTGCACAGAAAAGTTGGGTTTTCTATAATAAAGAGAGATTTATCACACTGGTCTTTAATTTGAGGTTGACTAGTTCCTTAAACTAAAATTACGGGTATCAAATGTCATAATCATCCATTGCATCCAAATCGTCAAAAGCGCTTACTGGCGGTAGTCTTGAACCAGAACCATTTGTCATGGCGGCGGTTGTTGTACATGTAATAGGGTTTGATTCCAGTCCAAATGGCGTGCCAATACTCCGATGCTCAGTCAGGAGAGCATCCACCTCTTCATCATCGGATGAGGTTTCGACATCCCCTGCTGGTGTATTCATATTTGTATGAGCATTATCGTTGGGATCGTCCTGGACGAAAAGGCCATTATCGCTATCCACGTTGTTGTGTTCCACACCCTCTCCCCTCCCGCCTTCCCCACCGCCGAAAATGGACGGTATATGATTTTCTGTGGAACTATCAACGGCATTATTGTTTCCCTGGATTGGTGATGTTCTCGGGTCGCGCTGGGCGGTGTTTGCGGTGGCAGCCGGAAATAATTCACTGGCATTTTCGGTTGGCTGTTGCTCATCAATAGTGGCCGCCGCAGCATTAAAAGCTGGCAGCTGGGTTGCGTCGTTATTTGTTTCCTCATCTCCGTCAGCGGCATATGGTCTTGGTTTGCCTTCATCAATCCACTCCTTTCGCATGATTTGGATCCGTTTCGAGTGGCCTAGTTTCTCGATCATAGCGAGACCGTCCGCGAATTTCGCGCGGGGGTAGAGGTCATCCAGCCAGAGCTGGTAGAAGTTGAGAAGGCGCATGGCGTCAGAGTACTAAGGAGAATAACATATGCATTATATATCAGTATCAGAAGAACGTATGTCAATCAATCTCAAATGGTGACTGGCTGTAGAAGGAGTTGCGGATTTATTATTAACCTCGTGGCCTTTCCCCCTGAACTTGAGCTTTGTTTTTGCATTTTTGCGGAGCTTTGGGATTCCAGCTGGGGATAGTAATCTGCAAGGTCACGTTTAGCAAAGCAACCCATAAGCTTGCACAGGCATGCTTTTTTACCGTGTCTCGTCTAGTTTCGCAACCGGTCGTCTCTTGGGCGCAACTTTGATCTCCTCATCTAGACCCAGGTTAGCACCGTTGGAGACTGCTGGTTCATCATTCCTCCTTGATGTTGAGTTTGACGAGTCGTTATGTTGGTTCAAGTCGGTTTGTTCCAGGATTTCATCTGGTTCGACATCGTAATCGAGAAGGTCGTCGACTGGACCTGGTGTGGGGAGTCGCCCAGTGTCGGCACTCCGTCCTCGAGCTTCCATGGCTGCTTTATATTGGTTTTCACGAAAAACAAGATAATGCTAAAAATTTGCTAGAAAGAGGATTTTAATCAGGATGGTAGTTAAAGATTCAGAAGGCAGTTCGCCAATTGGTCACCATCAAAGCGATGTTTCTGGATGACGCGACTTGGACGCGACTTAGTGGACGCAAAAGCACGTGATTGAAAGTATATCTCACGTGATATATTTCACCACGTGATATCGTTGACAACCGCAATTGATCCAGTGCGGAACAGTTGATTGCAGAGCATCAAACATTTAGCTATCCAGTATATACACCAGGGCTGTGTCTCCAGTCAGCTCAATTTTCATCATGGCTACTGATCATAGCCGGCCGATTGTCCCGCCAAGGGTACTCAAAACTGACTATCCCGTATGTGTTTATATTTTCACCGTTTCCCCTCCGCTTGAATGTTCCGCAGTCTGCTAACCCGGAGTGTCTCTGGCTACCTAGGTCATTGATACGGATCCGTACGCTTGCTCCAACCCCAGTGCCAATTCTCGATAAGCTATACTTCTAACAATGATCGCAGTCATGTAAGACGAGTCTTCGGATATGCCCGGCCATCCGATTATGTCATTGGAGCTGGTGTCGGCTCAGTGTCCCCTGGTCTATTTTGGATGATGGAACGGATGCACCCAGCCAATGCCAGCCCAGGAACCTTTGGCAAAGCTATGCGATTGGCAACGGCAATTGGCTTCTTTGGTGGCTTGTTCACCGTATATAACACATCATGTAGTATGTTTGCCTTTTGCTCAACGGTACCAATCTTAGCAGCTTGGGGGATTTCCACGTTAACCACTTAATTGTTCTACCGCATCGCAGAACGCTTTTACGGCTTTACGGAAAATTCGCGAGAGGTCGAGATGGATATGCGTGAGATGGTTGACAAGGTTAAGAAAGGAGAGCCTTTGTATGGAGAGTCGTCGCTCTCGCCTTATATGCAAGGAGTCGCGGCTCGGAATTCACGATATTCCTCTTTATTCATCCACGTCCTTCCTTGGTTCAATGTTGTGAATCATGACCAGGTATTAGTTCCCCGGTTCCTACGGGACTCTGTCTACTCTGTCTAATTTTATTCGGGCACTGGCTAACTCTTTCGGATTAACAGCACGGTGTGGACACTGCGAAGTACTATCAACAAGCTGAGCGAGAACTAGAAGCAGAGCGCCAAAAGGCGGCGTCCACGTCATAATGTTCTGTTTCAAACTACCACTTGTCCAACAGCACTCTGTCAAATTAATTTCCTGTTGTTCCTGCTTATTTCCAATTTTCTTCTTCCCTCGTGCGATTGAAAAAAAACTATTGTATATATTACAGCGGATTAGGGTTCTATAAACTTCATACTCCTTTCCAGGAAAAGAAAAAAGATTGGCGCAAAACGGCGCTCACAAGGTGCATTATTCGAAGTCTTATGGCAGGGGCAACATCTCCACGAATTCCATTCCCGCCCTCACATCGCCAAAATCATCATCTTTCAGTTCCCGGTCCTTTTTGGGTTTTGGGTTGGGTGCTAGGGTGAAAGATTAGTTTTGAATTGGAACAAAAGGCCCATCCCATCGGTTTCTAATTATGTCGTTAGATATTGATTACTACCTACCTCTTTCATTTTCTTGGATATAAAACCGGCGTAGCAACATGATTGCTTCTTTCCGGAAAAGTCCTCCTGTAAGCCCATAAGGCGGATCAATTCCCGGGCTACCAGAAATGATTTCACGTAGATTTTAGTAATAATGATTTCCAGCCGGCTGGAGAAAGTGGATATGGACTCACTCGGAGTGCAAATTGAGGACCCCTCCCGTCCCTCCAAACCGTTCATTCGCGCATCCGAAATAGACATGCCGGATCTGGTATTGTCTTAAGGCGGATGCACACATTATACAGGGCTCAACAGTGACATAGAGGTCGGTTTCACGAAATATACTTCGTGTATGATTTCTCAACACTTCTTCAATGGCTAGGAATTCTGCATGCCTCGTCCCCTTTTGTTGATCTGGTTAGAATAATGGATATGTATATATGCTTCTGGCAAACTAAATTAAAATTGAAAAAAAACTATGCTTGGGAGCTTACGTTCATAGATTTATTCGTGTCGTTCATACCAGACCCGATAACTTCATCATTATGAACCAGTACACAACCTACCGGTGTTTCACCACTGGCGAGAGCCTTTTCACCCTTTTCATTTATATGAATTAGCAAAGTGTGAACGAAGAGGAAAAACATGCTGAGAACATACCATGTCAAGGGCTTTTTTCATAAAAAACTCATGTTTTAGGGTATCGTTGGCGAACCGTATGCCAGGGCCATTCTGTTCCATCTAGTCAGAAGAGCTCCAGCTTTGCTGGCTGTTCTTGTACTGCTGCTCTTCTGTATGTGGCGGCATATAGCAATATAGCTGTTTCGCTTCAAGATGAGAAACCGAGGCGAGATGCGCAGACTGATCGGTTGTAATTTAGATACGGCGAATATTACGGTAACTATACCGTATTACATAACCACCCCGTCGGCTTTTTTGATGTATTGACCTTGATCACCTTCATCCCTATACAGAGTACAGCCTGATACGAAAGAAGCTGGAGCATCAGGTTTGTGCCTTTCAAATGTTCAGATTTAATCATAAACACGCGTTTGATATATATATTTGAATGCGTTTCGACAATCCTCGCCGCGGACATTCCCAGTTTTCTCAACGCTGTTTGCCCTGATGGACCAAGGCGTTTTAAATGGCGGCAGAAAAGGCACGAAAGCTTCAAGGCCCTGCGGCCACTGAGCCAGCTTCTTCGATATTGGCTGCCCATCTTGCGCCTCACCTGTCTCCCAGCACAGACCAGAGACATGCGATCAGCCGGGAAACTTTTTCCCAGCTGCGCCAGGAAATTTTGGGCCAAGATGAAGGCGGCCAATCCAATCTAGATGAGAACATCACCGACATGCATAATTTGATATGCGTCGTGATAAAAGCGGGTCTACAGCCGGCGTTCAAGACCCGAGTTTTGGGGGAGGAGTTGGAGGGACAGATCCTAGACTGTCTTGATATCATACGTTTGGCAGTGCAGAGATCTCCTCAAGTCCTCCACGAGATATCTGACCCTGAGATCCTTGGCAAGACCGATATCCATGCTCCCCTGTTTGCCTGGCTTATTCATGAGCTCTTCTCTCTCCTCTTCGTATGGGATCAATGCTCTATCAGAGATAAGATTTACAGCCTGCTATCTACCATATATGTTTCCCAGTTCAGAGGCCCCCAACTATGGCATTCATCCCGGTCAGTGCATACACTGGTTCAAGCTTGTATTGGCGGTTAGTTGCTTCAACAAATCTATCAGTTTTTCAGACGTCAGACGTTGACATAGGTATCGCAGATATACTATATTCTCTGGAAGCCACTGGCACTTCGGAATCCGGACGTAATATCACGTTGTATTTCCCCGGACCCTCGGGCATCTTACTGAACTGCCTGGACAAATTGTCTCTCCCGCGCTCGATGTTCTGCAAAAGGATCAGGCTAGGAACCCCTAGAGAAGCTGTTAGGGTTTGCCTTCAACTTTTCGAGGCAGTAGCCTGCCCTCCGCTCCATATTACCCTTCCAGCATCTGGAGCAGCTAATCTTCGCCGGGTACTTACTTGGGTGCTCCACAGCCAACAAAAGCTATGGGCGGTTATGCTCGAATGGTTTGAGGTGGCCAAGACCACACAGATAGAACAGCAACTGATGAACCTTCTTGATTTTATCACGCTCTCGCGCAAGTTATACTCGCACGCCTTGAAGTTATCGCAAGGGTTGTCGCTAGACCAGCAAGCAAGACATATATGGCTACAATGTGGAATCGATTTGCTGAACTCAGTAAAACTTCAGCAGAACGCAGATGTCCAACAAGCACTAAGCCAGCTACTAAGCGATGCTATACGGCTTTCCCTTACTTCTCCTGAAATTGGCCGTTTCATTGAGGATCATTTTTTCGAGCCACTATTTGATCGTAGAAAGGATGAAACAGGGTTTCGAAATTTACATCAGTCATTTCAGGTGAGAGCTACTTTTTTTATATCCACATACGTACATTTTCTATAGTGGCTAAAGGAAATTTGTAGATGGTGATTATCAGGATCCTGAATCGGGAATATGGCGTCCCTAAAGACATGATTGATACAAAACTACTCGCTCCCCCCAATTCGACGACTCAAAATCGTGATTCGATCACGACTCCCACCCGAAAATCTCCAAGCCGACCCATTCTCGATGATATTAACCCTCTTGACTGCGATCGAGCACGGAAGAGACCCCGGCTCTCTAACGCAGAAGAAGATATACCCGTTGCAGATCTCGTACAGACCGTTACAACCACTGTATATCATTTGCTTGCTTCTCATCCAACGACGGGTACGGACGGGTTAAGCCAACTTGTTTTGTACGTTTGGAATCTGTTGACGGCTCAAACGATTAGGAGTACTAACTTTCTTTTACAGAGATACTTTACCTAAGCTGCCGGAGGAAGATCAGTGTGAGGTTTTGGCTAAGGTTGGACGGATTGCTTGTGCCGGTGCAGGAACTTTGGTGATGGAGCAACCTAACAATGTTGCTGGACCACAATTCCGATGTCTGATATGTGACAGCATTTCACCAAAGCCTTCCAACAGTAAACCCAAGAAGAGCTTACATTTCGGAGAAGTATGCAAAACCATGATTGAAATTATACCCATTCTTCAAGGATCCAAGAAACCTCGAATAGCCGCCATGTTTGCAATCAGGAGTGTCGTAATGCATGATCCTAAAAGTGAAAATCTCGGAATGCATACGTCCCCTTTAGGAGAATGGTGCCTTCAATCTTTGCGCAGCTCACTTAGGGAGTTGAGGATGGCTGCAGGGTAAGTGGACTTTCAACTATGTACTGAATTGAGATATATAAACTAATATTCCACGGGATAGACAAACATTACCTGCCTTTCTACGAGCAAACCTGGACTCGGATGTTCGTCGAGCCAATTTCGTAATGGCTCTCGAATATTTACAAAATGTTCTCGAAAAGGTCGACATGCCAATTCAGGAAACCTCGATTATGGCTTTGAGTCGTGTGGCAGAGTAAGCGTTCTCAGACTTCGGCATGGTTCAACAATGGCTGACGCGGTAATAGGGTTTCTGGCGACGAGGAAATGAACATCATCCTTCTCCGCCTTTTCGAATATCTTGGCCATCCAAATCCATTTATTAGTGGTATTGCCTATACTGGAGTGGGTATTTCCCTTCTTTTTGCCGATCTTTCTTACTATCTGCTGACAGCTATTAGCTCTCCACAATTGCTCAGCGTTTAGGAGTAACCCCAGGTGCGCTTTGCAGGCCATTCTGGAGGACTCTCTCTGTCGTGATTGTAAAGAACATCCAAGGTCGTCCACAGATGGCGGATCAGCTCTGTGACTTGCTTGGCATGAAGGTCGATAATTTTTTGAGACTGACTGAGGTCCATGTTCTGCCGTACCTTGTTTTGATGAGGAAGTATGACATTATCGCACGTATTGGGGCCAATTATGATGAGAAACAATCTCCCTATCAGCTCTGTACAAGAAAGAACAATTTAGCGTCTATCCTCACACTGTTGTTGACTCAACCGTCAAACGATCATAACGCGATGGTTGTATCAATATTCAACGAGATGTCGCCTGAGTTCCAAGTCCACGATTTAGCAGGATGGGTTCGAGCAGAGCCAATTCTTATTGCATGTGAACTTCTCAAGGGATTGGGGGATTCAACCAAAACTGAAAGATCCAAGGTAAGGTAGAAAGCTGAATAGTTCTCAACTTGCACAAGCACTCACGTTACGACTTTAGTATCACAAAGCGCTCAAGCTTCTTGCATCTCTAACACCGCGAAAGCCGGAGCATGGAAGCGATTCCCCACGAGGGAAAGAGCTGGTCGCCAATTTTATTGAAGAGCATGTCCTAGGGATCATAACCGAGTTCGCCCACGTCGTTAACGATTTCCAAATTCGACAACCTATTATTGAAAAGAAACGGAATATTATCGCTATTGGAGAGATGGTAAAGATAGCGAAAGGTAACATTACCATTGCTTTGCCGCAGATTTGTGCCTGCTTGCGATCAGCGTTAGACATACCAGAACTTTGTGACCAAGCTTTCGCATCGTGGAGTATCATCATGACCTCGCTCGACGATGCCGAGATCGAACCTCTAATCGACCAGACATTCTCGATTATTATCAAAAATTGGGACGCATTCCAGCCAGAGGGAAGGGAGCGAGCACTTAACCTTGTTGGTTACATTTTGACAGAGCATAGGGCTGTTGCGGAAAATGTGTTCGAGACCATGCCTTCTTTATCTTCTATCCCTGCTATGGCGGATTATGAGGAAGAAATCCAGCGCTTGAAGGAACGTATGGATCTTCAAACCCGATTTAAGGCTTTCTGCCGACGATGTCAAAATGAGAACCAGGTTGTTGTCGAGCAGGCATTGAAGGAGCTTGACCAGCAACTAGTGAACAACGAAGAATTCATTCACCGGGCCATTACCAACGAACAACCGGACGGTATTGTGGCACTGTTGACACGTTCACTATTGGATTGTTGTTCCAAGTTTAATCCCACCTCTCCCACAATAATGACCCTCGCCGCACGGTGTCTGGGCCACATTGGGTGTTTGGACCCGAATCGAATAGAATCGGTTAAAGAAAAGAAGGATATCCTCGTTTTGTCCAATTTTGATAGTGCGGAAGAAACGTTAGATTTCATCTTATTTTTCCTTCAGCATATTCTGGTCGAAGCTTTCCTGTCAGTCTCCAATACTAGAGCCCAGGGCTTCCTTGCGTACGCTATGCAGGCTTTGCTGAAGCTTTGTAATCTGGATTTGGTCATGATACCCCGCTCTCAGGACAGTCAGGCAAATGAGTACTACCGGCGATGGTTGTCTTTGCCGGAGTATGTCAGAAACACTTTAACTCCATTTCTTAGTTCCAAGTATACCGTTACTATTGGCGCCATCAGTACAAGCTGCGACTACCCTTTGTTTTCGTCGAGACTTAGCCATCCTGAGTGGCTCCGAGCTTTTACCCTTGATATGCTACAGAAAGGGAAAGGCGAAAACGTGGTTATAATTTTCAGCGTCAGCAGCAGAATCATCCGAAGTCAAGACATATCCATCGCCGCATTTCTCCTCCCCTTTGCGGCCCTGAATCTTGCGCTCAGTGGGGATCAGGATCAAAGGGATGATTTGAAAAAGGAGTTGCTGAACGTCCTCCAGTACCCCCTTCCCGAAGATAATCATCAAATTAGAGAGAACATAATTTTATGTAGCGAGGTACGCTATCCCTCGCCATTTTGAAGAAATGTGAAGTATACTAACATGAAGCTACGACAGAGTGTTTTCGCTGTTCTCGATTATCTATCTAGATGGCTCCAGGGGAAGAAGAAGGAATACACTAGCCTCGCTGTGCCAAATCCCCATAATCATCGCAAAAGCCGAGATCCAGTTCTTAATTCATGGGCGTCGCAAATAAAACTTGTTGAAGAGCTTCTCTCCTCTGTGCCTGCCGAGATCATTTCAAAACGAGCTGTCGAATGCAAATCCTTTTCGAGAGCACTTTTCCACTGGGAACAGTATATACAGCAACAGCAACAGCAGCAGCAGCAGCACAAGAATGACAAAACCGCCGCGTCCCTTGAACCCCTTTATCAAAGGCTGCAGGAAATATATACGCAAATCGACGAACCTGACGGTATAGAAGGAATCTCATCTCATCTTCATGTCCTTAATATTGACCAGCAGATACTTGAACATCGCAAGGCTGGGCGTTGGGTAGCCGCTCAGAGTTGGTATGAGCTGCAGCTCAAAGCAGACCCGACAAATGGCAATGTCCAGGAGAATCTGTTGACATGCCTGAAGGAATCAGGCCAACATGGTATGATAATTCCCCCTTTTCACACTGGTGAAACTGAATATCACACTAACACCTACCTAGTTGTTCTTCTCAATCAATTTGATAACCTCGACTTGGCCAAGTCCACACTCCCAAAGATGCTCCCCATCACTATGGAGGCTTCATGGTTGGCCGGTAGATGGAACAAGTTGGATAGTTACGCGGCGATGGCTTCTGAGCAAGCTGTCGGAGATTTTAATGTTATAATTGGCTCAGCTCTCAGTATGCTACGGCATGGCAAGCTGGGAAAGTTCGAAGATACAATCACGAAGTTGCGCCTTAACGTCGCAAAAGGACTCACGTCAAATTCAGTGGCGTCGTTCCATGCAAGTCATGATAGCGTCCTTAAACTCCACGCTCTTGCCGAAATTGAGCTTCTCACATCTCCCGCTCTTAAGAACCGAGAGGATAGAATTACGCTTTTCGAGGCTTTGGACCGCCGATTGGATATTCTTGGTGGGTGTATTGGTGATAAACAATACCTCTTAGGGTTGAGGCGAGCAACTATGGAATTGACGTAAGTCCCCAACACGTACGAAGCTCCTTTTCTAGTTAAGGACAGCACTAACCAGGAAAATACCAGCGGCTCGTTTGATTCGTCCGACATTGCTTCGATTTGGCTGCGTGTTGCTCGTCTTGCACGTAAAGCAAACCGCACGGAACAGGCATTCAATGCAGTCCTTCATGCTCATGAGCTTGATGATACGTCAGCTACCATCGAACACGCCAGGCTTTTATGGAAAGAAGGTCACCATAGAAAAGCGATACAGACTCTCGAAGGCGCAATCGCAGCGAATGCCTTTACTGCCCATGATTATCCTCCGGCAGAAGACACATTTATCACGGTTGCCCCTGATCGACAGCAAAAGCAAAATATGGTTACAGCAAGGGTAGGATACATATATTGCTTCCTTTCAATAATTCTTTTGCCTTTCCTTTTGCTTACTTCGGAGACAGGCACACCTGCTGCTTGCAAGATGGATGGACAGCGCCGGCCAAACGCAGTCAGAAGTTATCGTTCAAAGGTACAGGCAGGCTATTAAATTCCACAGTCGGTAAGTGAACTTATAGCGGCCAAGCCCTTTATCTTGCTTACAGCAACTCCCGTTGTGTATGCGCGGCCTAGCTCACTTTCCTTAGGTGGGAGAAAGCACATTATTATCTAGGGCGGCATTATACAAAAATCCTGGACTCGGAAAAGTCAAAACCTTTGGGTAAAGAGGCACAAATATAGTATGTATAATATCCAGGAGGCTGACGCGCATAGCTAACACGGGCGACCCGAATAGTTTGAGTGGTGAGGCGTCTAAGCTTGTCATTGACAATTTTCTTCGCTCGCTTGCGCACGGAAACAAATATGTTTTTCAGACCCTACCGAAAGTCTTGACCTTATGGTTGGAGCACGCTGCAACTGTCGACCAACCCTTTGACCCGAAGCGAGGTGACAATGAGTGAGAACCGATAATATTCCATTGAGGCTTTCTCTGCTGACTTTTCTCTAGGGAATTTCAAAAATACAGTATGGCCCAGAAGAAAAAATGCCTTGATGACATGCATACGCAGTTGCGCAAATATATTAGCCGGATACCTGCTGCCCTGGTGTGTATTGCCGATGACCCTACTCACAAGATATACTGCTGATACTCTCAGCTCTTCACGATCCTACCCCAAGTAGTGGCTCGAATCTGCCATAGCAACTCTACGGTGTATAATATCCTCAACCATATTGTGGTGAAAACCGGAAATTCATTCCCACAGCAAGCCCTATGGACGATTCTCGCCGTGTTGAAGTCTTCTTCCAAAGAGAGGGCATCTCGGGGAATGTCGTGCCTTCAGAAGATAACCGTACGTTTTTGGCACCCGTTTACTCAATGCGACATTTCTAATGATAACAGGAAGCTACTAAAAAAATGAAAACCGATACGTCGGCTTCGGATCTTCGGATGATTATTAACCAAGGGCAACGATTTTCGGAGGAATTGTTGAAGATGTGTTATATACGCATTGAAGATAAGACTACGAAAATTAGCCTGGCGAGAAACCTTGGGTTCAACCACAGGACAGCGCCATGCAGACTTGTTATACCATTAGAATCGACTTTGACTCCAATCCTCCCGGCGAATCATGAACCAGGCTTTCTGAAATCATTTCGAGCGTTTCCCCACGACCCTGTTACTATTGAAAGTAGGCAATCCTCCTTACTCCACGAGATAGTATATGCCTGTCTAACTTGATATTGCCAGCCGTCCTTGACGATGCCCTCGTTCTCAACTCGCTACAAAAACCCCGGAAAATCAATATCCGCGGTTCAGACGGAAAGATTTACAGCCTCCTCTGTAAACCAAAGGATGATCTTCGTAAGGACCAACGGCTGATGGAGTTCAACAGCATGATTAACAGGTTTTTGAAACGGGACGTTGAATCAAGCAAGCGAAGACTATGTACGCCCCTTTTTCAGATAAAAAAAAAGTTGCGACTGTATTTTCCTAACTACGTGCTAGATATCAAAACTTACGCTGTGACTCCGCTGAACGAGGAATGTGGGCTTATTGAATGGGTTGACAACCTAAGGACTTTGAGAGAGCTCGTGATTAGACTTCTTAAGGAAAGGGGAATCATTCCGAATGTAAGCACCCAAGAACCCCTAGATATTGTACTGGTTAAACTAATACTTCGTAGTACAATGAAATTAGGCATTACTTGAACGAAGCCTGTGCCGATTCATCGAAACTACCGCTTTTTACCAACAAAATCCTTGCAACGTAAGTCTTAAACTTCATTTCCATACTCTTAGAAATCACATTCTAACGTCGTGTAGTTATCCTCCGGTTCTACATGAATGGTTTGTTGAAATGTTCCCTGAACCAGGTGCATGGTTTGCTGCACGATTAAAGTATACACGGAGCAGCGCTGTGATGTCCATGGTTGGATATTGCTTAGGGTAAGAATGAACACTTAGATAATTACATAAATCGTCCCATATGAACTAAAAGCTGTTTGATAAACTAGGCTCGGAGACAGACATGGCGAAAATATACTTTTTGAGGAGGGTAGCGGCGGTGTCCTCCACGTTGATTTCAACTGTCTTTTTGACAAGGTAGGGCCTCAAGTCTTGTATGTGCACAACATACCGAGATAAGATAGCGTTGACAACTTCTCTAGGGCTTAACATTCGAAAAACCTGAATTGGTTCCATTCCGGCTGACGCAAAATATGATAAACGCATTTGGAGCATATGGATATAATGGTTAGTACTTTGAACCCTTCGCTCTCGGCTTCACAGAAATCCTAAACTAGTATCCAGGACCATTCCGAAAGACCTGCGAGATCGCACTTGGCTTGTTACGACAAAACGAAGATTCGCTCATGACAATTCTGGAGACTTTCCTGCATGATCCCACAACAGACTTTATTGGCAGAAAGGTTCGTTCTTCCACTACCTCCTATTCCGGAAGTTGTTATCCAAGGGCTAACCGGTACGCTAGAAACGAACAAACCCGAAAGTTCCAGATACGCCCGAAGGGGTCCTTGAGTCTGTACGAAGCAAATTACGAGGTTTGCTGCCTGGCGAGTCTGTTCCGCTGTCCATAGGAGGCCATGTGGACGAACTGATCATTCAAGCCACAAATATAAAGAATCTGGCTGCCATGTATATAGGCTGGTGTGCTTTCTTCTGAGATCGTTCTTTGAATAGTTCTCGCCTGGACCTATTCAGTCTAATGTCGTGATGGATTTATATGGGCTTAATGGCTGCGTACACATGGGTATTTTTGTATTCACTAAATCATTTACTACTGTAATTCGAAAACGAATGTGTTATTGATACGCCATGACTATTAAAGCACAGGACCCTGTAGCCCCCTTTTTCCATCTCGCCCAACCTTTTAGATAAAATTACAAAAATGGATTTGGGAAATAAACAAACTGTGTCCCTATGGACTAGCAAATTGCTACCACCTTCCACCCCCATGACGGCTGCGGCTTCGACTAGGACTTCTGCTTCGGCTCAAGCTCCGACTTCGGCTCCGGCCACGGCCACTGTAGCTACTGTAGCTAGAATCCCGCCTCCTACGACGAGGGGGGCTATCCCTATGAGGCCGTCTGCGTGGTGGCGGTGTTCTAGAACGAGATCGCGAGGAATAGGAAGGCGAGCGACGGGGTGGGGAGCGAGATCTCGAAAGTGATCGAGGACGATACAAATCGTGTCTTTCCATGCCGCGAGGGCCGGGGAAGCGCCGTGGTGAAGCACGACGGGGAGGCGGAGAGCGATACCGACCTCCTTGTGGCGGTCTTCCAGAGTCTAAGCCTGGACCTCTACCATAACCTCTCCCGTATGCAGGGCGGTCGAATCGCCCAAAATCACCCCTGTTTCGAGCCGGTGGAGGAGAGCGGGAAAACGTGCGGCGTGGTAGGACAATAGAGACATTGAGGACAGCACCATCAAGTTGTGCTTCGTGCATATGTGATATAGCTGCCTCTGCATCTGCTGCTTCGTAGTATAAAATATAGGCGGTACCGCGGTTGGTCATAACTGCACGCGTCACTCTGTCAGTCGAAAAATACAATATAATCACCAGATAAATAAACGATCCATTACATACACTGTGGATTCATCGGCAATTCCAAGCTCTGGATCTCTCCGTAGACACCAAAAATTTCGCGCAGATGACTTTCATTCACATTTTTGGTTAACTTCTCCACGACAATCTACATGGATCCGATTAGCATCAAAACAATAACGCGAAAAAAAATAAGCTGCAGAACTGGGTCACATCAAACTGGGACGGATTCTCAGAGACATGACTTCATCTCCAAAATCATGGTGGAACGGATACCTTTGAGCTCGTTCGAGGAGGAGAACCGCGACTTGGGCTTCGCGTGTAGCTCCTGTCTCGATATCGACGATCACTGCGGCCTCTGCTCAAGCTTCTACTGCGACTTCTACTCCGTGAAAGAGATCTGCTTTCATCCCGATGTCCATTGCGCCTTGGTGACATATCAGCGCTAGGACGTCTCGAGTGGGAGCGGGAGCGGGATCGGGAGCGCGAGACATCTGAATGATGGGATCGGGGCGAATGCGATCTCCGGTGCGAAGGTGAGGGGATAGGCGAATGCGACCTACGGCGACCCCGAGAGTGTTCAGAGGGAGACCGCGATCGTGAAGGTGATCGAGAACGCATTATTGCGGCTTGTCGGGCCAGATGATAAGTCGAAAATCTTCACGCAAACCAGAAAGAGAGAACAATAATAGCTGATCGCGTGGACGAATTTGTTGAATAGCAGCCAAGCGAAAGCTGACCTGATTTCTGCGAGGCGTTATGCGCTGAAGCTGTCTGGCAATTAGATAGTTGACGGTTGGTTGGAGTTGGATCCATCAAACCCAGGAGGAAGCAGTTGGCGACGCTGGGTGCACGTGACTTGTATAGCTTCCAGGGTTCCAGCGTTACCGGGCGAAACTGGGATGGGACAAACAAACAAGAGAGGTAGGTATAAAGCAATATTAAAAATATCTAATATACGCATACATATATAGATGTACATATATATCCCATTGAGGAAAGGTTTTATGTCTATTTGAGCCATTTATTCATATCATATCGTCCCTCCATCTTTCATAAGCCTCGATCACAGCTGATGATATCTGCTTGGGTACCTGTTCCAACGCATTTTCAAAATGCCTCCATCCTATTTTATGCTGCTGGCCAGTCTCTTCCTCCTCGTCCAGCGCCCCGTCAGCTGCAGTTTCACAGATATTAACCATCTCCGCGCCAGAATACCCTTCAGTCACTTCGGCTAACATGTCAATATCAACATCGTCGTCGACCTCCGATTTGCTAATCCAGATGTTTAAAATCTCTTTCCGCGCCTGCAAGTCTGGGGGCCCAATATACAGAATATTATCCAGTCTCCCGGGCCGCATAAGTGCAGGGTCGAGAACCTCAGGTTTGTTCGTTGCCGCCACAACCAGCACGTTTTTCAGCTCTTCGATTCCGTCCATCTCATTGAGCAAAGTCGTGAGTACGTTTATACCGCCAGCACCCCCAGATGGGCCACTACCTCGTCGCGAAGCAATCGCATCTATTTCGTCAAAAAATATGATGCTTGGACTGGCGGATCGTGCTTTTCGAAATATCTCACGCAGTGCCCGTTCCGACTCCCCAACATACATGCTCAAGATTTCAGCCCCTTTAACTGCCAGAAAATTCAAACCAGCTTCAGTCGCCAGTGCTTTAACCATTAGTGTCTTAGAACAACCAGGAGGGCCGTATAGTAAAATTCCCTTCTTGCCACTTATATTCAGTCGTTTCATTCGGTCGGGAAACTAACCAGGACACGTTAGTCATACTGTGGTTTCCTGAGCAGAATAAGGTTGAAATGCGGGCTTTACCTTGATTGGTCTCTCTACTGCTTTCCGAAGCCGCTCCTTGATTTCATGTAGTCCACCAATATCGCTCCACCTAACTCTAGGCGTTTCGAGGAAAACTTCTCTCATTGCTGTCGGGCGGGTTTCTTGAAGAGCAAGTGATATATCGGTATCATTGATTTGGAGGAAATTTTCATCTGGAGCTGCCGCTTCGGAAGGTAAGGCCGGTTCCGAAACACATTGCTCGCTGGAACACGGTTGTGCCTGTTCCAATTCCATCATTTGTCTGGTCTGTGCTTTTCTACACGAGAGTTGTAACAATGAAAACAGGTCGGCGCCGACATATCCATGAGTCCGTTCCGCCAATTTCGCTATTTGACTGTCATCGGGCACGGCGGAAGTTCCCCGAATGGATAATAGAATCTCTTCTCGCCCCTTAGCAGTCGGAACTGGTAACTCGATCTCGACGCCAAACCGATGGGGGGTTCTTAGGGTATCGTCAACATCGTTCGGATGTCGCGTGCATGCCGCCACCAGAACTTTCGCATCTTGTAAACTATCCAACGCTTCACATAGAGCCGAACATACAGATGAGTCATTGGGCCGATTCTTGGGAGCAAGGAAATCCAACTGGTCTATGGCAATTAGACTTGGTTGTGACTGAAGAGCTTCAGTGAAAATCTTGCGTAATAAAACCTCTCCATCTCCGCGGTTTCTGTTCAGCACGGAGCTATTGACGGTGAGTACTTTCTTCCAGCCTGCAGCGCCTAGTTTAGATAGCAGCGTGCTTTTCCCCGTCCCTTTTGGACCGTAGATCAAAATTCCACCACTACTCCGATAAAACGAAGGCATAGTCACATTATGCTCCTGGAATGTGAAATCACGGAGTCTTTCATTAATCTGCATTAATTGCTGGTTGAGGCCACCCAATCCTTCAGATGACACAGCAAGGGAGGAAGGTAGAGTTTGACGTTGCAAGGCCTGTCCGATGAATACCCTAGATCTTGCAGTAAATTGAAAGATGGTATTACTTCGACTTGGGGTGAGAGGCTCGATTTCCGCCACTCTAAAGGTTCTACGGTTCCCTCTAAGGTCTAGGTCAAACACCATCCCTTCCGCAATGATCTCGCATTTAGACAAGGGATATTCCAGACCCCATTCCCAATGAGGCCTGTCTGGTTCCAGAAGCAGCCCAATAACGGAAATTTTGCTTGCGTCGGTGCACTCTTCAAGGCGGATAGCAGATATTTCGTCCAAGGGTTCATACTCTCTAGAAACTGATATCTTCTCTCCAAGCTTAAGCCCGTATAGATCCTGAACCGCTTTAGATGTCTGAACAATTGTATCCGGGATTTTCTCAGCTGCAGTCCACGCGATGGCCGTTCTTGGGGAACCACCTGGTGGTTCCAGTTGACACAAATCGCCCGGTCGAGCTTTAATGAGCAGCAAGGAAGAGGGAGAGAGAAAGACACGGAAGGAGTCCTTTTGGTCGTTTCTGGGTTGTTTCGACAGCGGCCGAACCGTGAACTTGGGTGCGTCCGCCGCCATCGTGAACCCCAGCGTCTCGGGGTATCAGTCGTTATTGAAACAGGGTTCCGCCAAATGAGGCGGGGCAAATCAGGTGTATGTCGGACTGAGGCGTGGAAAAGAGTAATGGAAAAATTTCGGGTGGTACACTGTCCATTCTATATCAGACAGCGAGCACATTAGCTCACAGTATTTTGTCAAAAGCAGCATGGAGCCAGGAATATGTTACCTGGTAATATTCTGCTCAGGGATATAGCACACACCAGTCGGCAGCCAGACCAGGTTGTAATTCAGCGCGGGGATGTCGATGGTTTAAATGTTCATTTTCTCACTCTGAGGCGCAAAAAATGCCAAGCCGCGGTTCGATCAGATAAGATAACGATCCTTGCATCGTCTATCGACGTCAAGACTGCGACGGGAGAAAAAATATCCCAGGACAATTTCTTCTTCACCCAGTCTCTGTTATTCTGCACACGGAATTGACCGCAATTTATATCCAGAATATTGAGGCTTCTTCACGGGCTTTTGAACGCGCATTGGTAAAGAGCAGCAAAACCGTGGATGCAGGCATAATGGGCTTTCGGCCCTCACGATCATAACCAGCATGTTCTCTCCGTCGCGATTCCCAGCCTTCGTACAGACATGTCCTATCAAGTCTTCGCGATGGCTACGGCTATTCACATCTATTCCCTCTCAAAGGAACGGAGGCAGGCTTGAAACGCCGCCGAGTGTGCATAGAGAACAAGGGGACGGGGCAGGCCTGAAGACCACAAACACGACCAACAAGAGCAACCGGCCGCGATTTGACCCGGAAAGAATATCCCTAGAACACGCCGATTTACTCAAAACCTTTGGGCTGGCTGAGATTCCCGGATCTAATAACACGGGCGCTACCATCGACCGGCTAGGGCGAATAACTATCACCTCTGAGGAGGAAAGCCGGCAAAAACATCAAACGGCCCTCTTGCTCTCTCGCGCCCCAGCCTGTCTTGACGAGCGAGACTTCTTATCAATATTGGGCCAGGGAAAATATCTCAACAAATGGAAAAATACAAGAGGCCTTGAGAAAAGTGAGGCTTGTGCATTTTTTGCTAGATTGACTTAAGCTATCCTAACCAAGCTCTTTTTTACTAACATCAACGCTTCCGGGCTGGTAGTAATTCCCCTCCGCTTCCCTGATACCCTACGACGATCTAATACGTGGATCCTGATATTCTATAGTCCTGCAGCGGCGAAGGAATTCCAGGACAAAGTGTATCGCCTCTTTGAATTTGCCCGGGACAATCTCCCGACCTCTGCCATGTCCAGCATTACTCCGCCACCAAACTACACCGCAGACGGCGCGGGCAATTACAGACTGAGCGATTACACCCTCACATCGCCGTGGCTGAAGCTTTCTCTATCCGCATATCTAGCACCTTTTGATCAGAAGATCCAAGAGGCGATTGACCTGCACAATAGCCTAACATCCAGAGATGGGAAGGCAGGGTTCCCCGTTCGAATATGGATCGACAACCAAAGCCATTTTACCCTTAAACGGGAAGACCTCCGTCGACTCCTGTCGTGGGATGGGCAGAACAGGTGGTCACCGTGGCAACTAGCCGAAGAGGCCCCTATAACACCGCTGGCGGAACCGCTTTCCAACGAGATATTAACCTCTGGCGAGGAGGATTTGACGGAAGGAGATTGCTGGCGCATTGCGTTTCAGACTGCCGCGGAGGCACGGCGCTTTGTCCGAGCGTGGCACAGGAGCGTGTTTCCTAAACTGGATGGGTTACGGTTCTACCCCGATCCCCCGCCTTTAATCAAGGCCGAGTGTCTATTTGATGGCGAAATCTATTGAGGTTGCGCCGGGTGTCTGCGTAAAGCCAGGGGAAACAAACTGCATTAGTGGCCTGGTATATATATCCACTGAAGCTGGTAGTACCTTAAACCCGCGTTTGTTTTTTTTGCCAAATAATACACATAGCGATATATCAACTGCCGGGATTAAGTCACCTGAAATCGCCCGGCCGGGTAGTTTCATCAAAAACAACCATACGGTTTCAATATTGATTGCACAGGTTATCGTGATTCAATACAACCCACCCGGATAGGGTATTCTGGAGGGAAATATATATTTGTGCGAAAAAATAAATGAATGCAAAATAAAACAACGCCTTCTAGGAAACAAAGCATAGACAAGCAGCAAGGAAGAAAGAACAGGTGGAAGCGGGAATGGAATCATTATCAAATGGACGAAAAGTCAATAAGGAAAGAAATAATAAATATAGGGAAAAAAAAGAGGAACAAAAGAGATTAGTCGACTGGGGATACATACTAAGATGAAGGGATCTGGAGACGCCATTAACGGGGGTTTGGTAACTAAAAGTAGGAGATCTTTGGGGTAAAAAGTCCATCTCCATCTAGATAGTACAAGGAATGCCGCCTGTTCACATAAAAACAAATGAAATAACGAGAGAGGAAAAAACGTGAAGAAAAGGAGAAACGAAGGAAAGAAAGGGAAATCCTAACAACATTTACCTCCAAGGTTGCTTTGCCCGCTTCCTTGGTGGTCTATCGTAACGCCCTGGGAGCCGGCTTGTTCAGATTTGGTTGTGTCCATAACTTTCTTGATGTCAGAAGCTAGGGTGTAGAATGCCTTTTCAACGTTGATATTGTTCTTCGCTGAGACCTCCAGGAAGGGGATTCCCAGTTCGTTGGCTAGTTGCTGGCCCTGCTCTGTTGATACGGCTCTCTTCTCTTCCCAGTCGCATTTGTTGCCGATAAGCATCTTGTGTACTCCTTCGCTTGCATGTTGTTCGACGTTCGAGAACCACGTTCGGATGTCTTTTTCAGGGTAAAAAAGAAATGCCATAGTTAGCTCGACAGGCTCAGTTGCTATTTCATTTCTATATATTTGGAAGAAACTCACTGTTGAAAGACCGCTCATCGGTCACATCGTAAACCAGAAGTATTCCCATGGCACCCCGGTAGTATGCGGTGGTAATGGTCCTGAATCTCTCCTGCCCG
Source organism: Blastomyces parvus (assembly GCA_002572885.1). NCBI lineage: Eukaryota > Fungi > Ascomycota > Eurotiomycetes > Onygenales > Ajellomycetaceae > Blastomyces > Blastomyces parvus. The sequence continues at coordinate 31,675 of PDNC01000158.1, read as the reverse complement.
GCCGTATCCCATATCTGCAGCTTTACCCGTTTCCCGTCTAGTTCTATCGTCCTGATCTTGAAGTCGATGCCGATTGTCGTAATGAAAGATGGGGTAAATGAATCCTCGCTAAAGCGCAACAAGCAACATGATTTCCCTACACCGGAGTCGCCGATGAGTAGGAGTTTGATCTGGTTCGGTGCAGAAATGAGGCGTCAGCAGATGAACGAATAAATAAAATATATGGGTTTTGCGAAATTTCACAGGGCCAAAGTTACCAGAAAATCGTAATTTCGTGTGCCAGCCATCGTTAGTGAGTTAAAGGCGAGCCGGGGCGGGGTGAGGAGTGTAATAAAGGTAGATAGAATAGGTCGCCTTCGGAAGAAGCGTTAGAGGATAGCTGGAAGAAACCAAATCCTCCAAGCAACCTATGGACAACTTGGACGTTGATTATTGCTGTTTAGCTTTTAGTTCCAGGCACGGAGAGGCGGCGGCAGCGAGTAAGATGGAGGATAGGCGGCAGCGAGTCTTTGGCAGCGAGAAAGCAGGTGCCTGCAGGATCTCTCACGGAGGGTCCAGGTGGCAGGCTAATAGGCAGCGAATAGTACGGGTTGTTTGTTCGGTGATGATAAGGGCCTGGTGGTTAGTTATCTGGCAGCGAGCATGGTCGATAGAGGATCGATCTGGCTGGGGCCACACGAAACCAAACCCATACACGGCCAAAGGTGGTTGGTGGTTGGCGAAGGCGGAGAGCGAAAGCAGGCGGCAGTATATTTGATATTTGGGGGTGAGATAACTACCTGGGCAACGACGGCATATCTACACATATGAACAGACTTGGATTCCTTCTTCTTCTTTTCTTCATTGTTATAGTCATCTCTTGTGCTGATACCTAGTATATGTATTGAGATATGATGGGTTAAGTGTGGTGTGAGGCTCCCTTATGACCGTGATGTACTAACTAACATTGCGATTATTGACATAGGCATCAACCCTACCTGTCTTCCTGGGTGTGAGCTGACGGATCGGAATGAAGTATGTCTCATATAGGCATTGTTTGCTTGCCATCATTGGCCTCCATACACAGATTTGCCCCCATCGGACTACTAGCCACTATGATCCAGAAATCTCTGGCGGCCCGCCTGCCTGCCTGTCTGCCTGCCTATCTATCTGGCTACGAGACCGAGTAAAGAGGGAGGAACAATATACAGGCTCATATGACGAATTGCTCGCTATGATTGAGATACATCATTTATTGGGCTCTCCTGCTGCAACATTCATACACAGCTCATCCAGATGATTCTGATACTTGCCACCATCGACGTGTGCTATATGGAGATTGCAGGATGCAACTTTAATCCCCTTGAATTAAATGACGGCTGCACGCAGCGGACGGTGTATATCAAGAGACACTTGAGTGGAACAGTAGCCTTACTGTGTAGAGGTCTTTTCCCACAATCATCATAGGACTAAACTACGGTATCCGCAGCGTCGGCCCTAGGATGAAGGGAGAAGAAGTAAGCACTAAAAAAAGGAGTGATGTCTTTTGCCAAGGGATATTTACCCTGCGCCTTCAAGCACAAATGGATATATGAGCATTAAAAACGCATCAATTTGCCCAAAACACACCTGAAATGCCAATCATCTCCATCGAATCCTCCTGTGGCTCTGTTCATAACTCGCCATATGTCAAGCTGGATCATCAGAAGGGCGCGACAAGGCGGGACAATCCACGCTGCTGATTGGCTTGTTGCCGCCGGGCGGCGCCGATATCGGTCTCCGCCCCCAGTATATATATATATATATATATATATTCATCTGCGCCACGCCCTTTTGCAACACTCATTCCTCCATCGTCCTTGAGCATCACTGATTCACGTCTTTTCCTGCGCCGGGAATGTTGCGCTGCTTTGATATGCCACCATGCTGCACTTCCCTCCAGCTCTTTTCAGGCACGCGGGGCAGACTGAGCCTGTGAGATACTGGCCTCAACCTCTCACCCTGACCGCCCGGGGTCTTGCCCCAGTGTGATATTTGGACCGTCTGTCTCCTTGGGCCTTGGGGTAAGAATGTGTACAGGACCTTGAACAGCTAAACAGCCGTGGTAGGGCCTGTCTCTTGTTCTTGGCTTGTCAACCATCTCTATTTCACCACATAGGAGACTACAGTTGACCTGCTGCACGATGACTACGCCGCCTCAATTGGGAACAACATGGGCGCAGGATTCGTCCGAACTGTTACGAATCACACCTCCCCTCCCCGTTAGATTATAGAGGACGGACCGTCCCAATCTACAACAGATCTTGGAGGAGATAAACGTTGACTACGGGCACATTCGATTTATCTACAGAGCGATTGTGGATACTTGTTTCCAAACCCTCCGCACAGGCCTCACCCCCTCCCCCTGGACGAGAAGATACCCCCCGCCCCTTCGAGCAACGAATTGCGAGATACAACGACAAGGCCGAGATGGTGCGAGAATCCACACGACTGGAGCGGGCGCTGGTTGGGAGCTTTGTTGAGGCTGAGATTGATGAGGAGAAAGAAGCTGGCTTTTCTGCCTGGAGCATGACGTTGGAAGCCTGGGTGTCGTTGATGACGGGGTTACCTGGAAATCAACATGGTCTCGATCATTGTCCCGATAAACAGCCTGTGGAACGATGGAGCAACCGCCTTGGTCGAATCCGCGATACCGATACCGAGTGTTGCTTGCCGCTTTGGTCGACTCACTGCGAAGTGTCCCTCCTCTGGCACAGAGCTCCCTAGAGACATATGAAAGGAAATTCTACTGGACCAAGGGATTTGTTTGCATGCAGCCCACATGCCTAGAATTGCCAGGAGAAAGATTTCACCAATGCAATTTTACAACGTCGCGCCATAAGGTTGAAACTTTGTGAACAACCAAGTTTAGCCTGCGTTGCCGCGAAAAATGAGTTGCCAAAACAGGTTCACACTGATGGTGAGGCACAGTCCAGTACCCTGCTCTATTCTCTTCTTGACAGGAAAGGGTCCCAGCAGGGTTCTATAATAATATCATCTGAGAGACGCACAGGAAGATTACATAATTCCTGCAGGGTGCATCCTGGCCGAACGAGAAACTAAGCAAGGGCCGCTAACACCGTTTCCCGGTAATGGGTTGCAGCAGGTGCGCCTCCATCGCATCTTCAAAGCGAGGGTGCCACCATCGAATGGCAAGGCCGTACACTAACTAGGTGATGAGCTCAGGATTCGGCGGAAACAGAGCAGCTAGCTAGTTAACCAATGGCAGAGCTACGGTTACTCGGATGAGATGACCACTCGGGTATATGCGTGGAAGGGTCTGCTTCAAGGGAAATTATTTTTGGGCTCGAGCACGAACTTCTTCCTCCCAGTTCACCCGCCGCACCACACCAGGGGGTGAATTCTCTATTTATGCTATCCTGCCTGATCACAACAGGAGAGTGTGAAAGCGACAGCCCAGCAGCGATTGGATTAGCTTGGCGGCACTTACGCAGCAGAGCTCTCGAGCATTGCCGCCCCTGTCTATCACTTTCACGTGTCCGGAGGAGCCTGCGAGAGAGAGAGAGAACACGACCGAAGATGTTGGCCCGGGTTGTCCGAAGAGGCTGATTGGTGATGAAAGGATCTTGAGCTGATCAATCAAGATACATTCGTATTGGGTTTCTAGCCTTTTCTTTTCTTTTTTCTTTTTTTCTTTTTTTTCTTTTTTTGCTTCATTAATTTAATTTAATCTTAAATTTTTTTGCTTCATTTATTTCTTTATTTCAAATTTTCAGTTGTTCTAACTACTCTGCATGTTCTCTCAAAAGCTTTGGTCTTTTTGGTATTAGGGATACTGGCAGCTCTAACAATCGATAAGGTGAAACAATTGCTTCACATTAACACATTCACAAGATATGATTTTACTTCCACTGGCGAGCAAAAACTCCCCAGCTCCGCGAGTTCCAAGCGGCGATGACCTTGATTGGGGTTGGCGTGTTTTAGCCGGTCCCATCTGGTTGGTCAGTTCCGCTAAATGCGAGAAATTGCTGAGCTCGCTAGCCTGCGTATCACAGGTAATTTTTTCTCCCCCCCCGTTTGATCGATCGATGGATTGAATTGACAAGGAAAACATAAGCTTTTGGCTATCTGCATGAGATCTGTCAGTTCTTTCCATCTCTCGCTTGATATCGCTTCTTTCAACCCAGCTCCTCCAGTTCCTCACGAAGCGAAGAAAAAGCGAAAGAAAAACGGATGGTGGGGCCCACCGTATCTGTGGGCGAAGGTTTGACAAAAGTGGCTCTCCGCTCGAGTTAGTGCTAAATTTAATGTGAGTGGACACGTGTGAGAAGCGCCTGCTGATGCCCGCTAACAAATTAAGCGTCTCTTGGCAGCAACGCTCTCGCCACATCTCCGCTCCGGGGTTGGGGGCAGCACTGTGGCAGCCTGGGGCCGGCAGCGTGGAGTGCTTGGAAGTTGGAAATGGAAATGCCAAACTTCATCAGGGAGGTCCTTTTGCCTTGGCTTGGAGCACGTGTTGGGACGTGGGCCGGGAATACCCATGCGGGGAAATTGGAACCAGGCGCAACGATGAAGATGATGAGGGCTGACGATGACAGAATTGGGCTCGCTTGCTTGGCTTCCTGGAGACTGGGCTGATTCACGATTGGATCTGGTTGGAGGAAAGCCCGTTCATTTCACGAGGTCGAACTACTACTGGCAACGACTCTGAACGGTTAGCAACAACGGGGCTAAGCAAACTGGGGAATTTTCTGGAGAATAACCGGGATTATTATTACTAACCCATGTAGATATGGAGTCCCAGAATGTCGCTTCTGCCAATGAGATGTGCTAGGTGCGATGTCAGCCGCGCCTTTGAATGGCTGTGAAAAATGGAGACTTGATCCACCCGCAGAGCCAGGCTTCGAATTGCCTTACCCGGGGTACGCTGGGAATCATTATTATTTGGAAAATCTGACAGCTTCGACCACTCCACCCCCCGGGAGAGAGGGGGGGCCAAGGGGGCCAAGGGGCCACCACTGTTGTGTCGCTGTGGGTGCGGGTACGAGGAGGAGTATGAGTGAGACTCTGAGAGTGAGCGTGAGAATGAGAGGTGAGAGAGCAAGGCTACCGCCGGCAAGCCTGATAGTACATCGTACCCTAACATCTCTATCTCCCTTTCCCTCTTCTCGCTTTCTTTGCACTACTATATTGCTGCGGACTCAAAAGTCAAAAAATCCTCCGAGGCTCTCGGGGTAAAACCGATTGATCGAGAACTGTCAAGCGGCCACTTGGGCCGTAAGGCAAGCCCTTCCCCTCTCCCTCCTCTCCTCTCGAGTTCTCGCTTGGGGAATGCGATCGCGAGAACAACAAACAGACTAAACCGCGACGAACTGCCCGCAAGCAACAAATGGCCAATCCCCGCTCCTGGGTCCATCAGACTTCGGGCCTGTGACAGGTCAGACACCAGTACAGGGTTTGAAGTTTAGTCGGGTCGAAAACGGACAAGCTCGGCGCTAGGGGGACCGCTAACAGCAACTTAAACCTTGCAAGCGGCGAGTTTAGCCTCAGTTAAAGCGCCTCCCCCCAGTCCCCCAGCCCATCCCCCGCTCCGCTGTGGTGCGGGGGATGGAACGAGGGCTGCGGGCTTGGCGGGCTTGGGCGCTGTCACCACTGTAACCTTGGGGCTTGGCGGCCAAGCGCCTCACAACTTCCCCAACCGGACATCGTGACTTGATTTTGCACACCACACCACCGCCACCTCCACCGGGACCACCGCCTCCACAGACTCAACAACGAACCAACAACGGCGAGCAAACCAACCAACCCCATTCTTCTCCCTCGCCAAAATACTATCAGAATACTTAGCTGACTAGCACCACCTGTCAACCGAACCTGATCATGCCGGTCCGCACTACTACTATATAACCGTCGTCTGATCCATCCACCTCCAAGTCTCACGCCGTCTCCCTCCCCCCCCTGCTCTCCCCCCCCTCCCCCCGGTTCGCCCCTATCCTTCATCTCCTCCCTGGTTCGTCTTGTTCGTCGCGCTACCTTCTTCCTCCTTTCTCCGGCTCTTTCCCGCTTCTTCCTCTCTTCCTCATAAGCCTGGAGCTGCCCTGTTTTTCGCCGTCCTTCTTCCTCCTCCATGCAAGCAAGGAACCTTTTCGCTCTCCCGTCCTTCTGCATCGATCCTAATAAGCACGTGTTCCCGCACGTTTTCTTTTTCGATCGCCCATCATGAGCGTCTTCAAAAAGGTTCTCAATATTCTCGCCCCCGACGCGAAGAAGGCGACGGACGGCCGTGATCAATGGCCGAATCGGGTTTCCTTCGTGCTCGCGGCCATGGGCGGCGCCGTGGGTCTCGGAAACATCCTGCGGTATCCCTCTGTTGTCTTTGAGAACAACGGGCTGCAGTGGTTCATCCCGTACCTAATCTCCCTCGTCTTCCTGGCAATTCCGCTGCTCATTCTGGAAATCTCGATCGGTCAGGCTGCCCGCGGTGGAGGTGTCATCGCTTTCAACACGGTCAGCAAGCGCGCCCGAGGTGTCGGTATCGGTACCATCTTGACAGGCTATATGGTTGCGACCTACTACGTTGCCATTCTTGCTTGGGTCATGATTTACTTCCGCCACTCCTTCTACACCCCACAGGCCTGGGACGGCAGAGGAGAGGAATTCTATATGAAAGATGTCATCGCGAATGTCGACCCCATCCCCGGCACCTTCAGTGAAGATGGAAAATCTGTGGCAACATATGCCAAATACCCAGGTACCGGCATGGTCGCAGAGACGGTCGGCTGGGCCGCCTTTGTCTGGTTTGTGGTCTTCATCATGATGTTCAAGGGAGTCGGCTTGTCCGGCCGTGTTGTGTATGTGACTATGGGCCTGCCGATTGTCATGATTTTCGTCCTCCTCGGCCGCGGTGTCTCGCTTCCCAACGCCGTAGAGGGAATCAAGCTGTACATGGGTCACTGGGACAGTGAGAAACTGGCTTCGGGTCAAATCTGGCAGGCAGCTGCAGGTCAGATCTTCTTCTCCACCGGCGTTGGTTTCGGTTACTTCACCGCATTCGCATCCTACAATCCAACCTTTGCGAATGCCGTCCAGGACTCCATCATTGTCGCCTGCTGCAACTCTCTCTATGAGGTTATCGGTGCCTTCGCCGTCTTCGGCATCGTCGGGTTCCTCGGTCTGAGGCCTGAAGCCGGTGACAAGCTCGGAACATTTACCGTCGGCTTCTTGACCTACCCACTGGCCATTACAGAAATGCCCGCGTCTGCCTTCTGGGCCGTTATCTTCTTCTTCACCATCATGCTCGTCGGTCTCAGCTCTGCCTACGCCCTCGTCGAGTCGGTGGTCACGCTTATCTGTGACACGGACTGGGGCAAAAAGGTCCCACGTACCGTAGTGTGCACGGTCGTTATTATAGTCTCGTTCCTTCTGACACTCATGTACTGCTCTCAATTCGGGTATTATCTTCTCGATGCCGTCGACACGTGGCTCAACAACTTCTCTCTCCTTTTCATGGCGTTTGCAGAGTGCATTGCCACCACCACCTTATACCGCTACAAGGAGGTCGTCGGCCAGGTCGGAATGATTCCATTCCTCATCTACAATGTTGGCTACGTTTCCGCCATTATTCTCGGCATCGGAGTAGGCCATGGGGCCACCCCGTGGGCCGGTGCTGTTATGGGCTTTGGCCTCTTTATCGTCTGCGGAGTCGCTGCTCTGCTACTTGCCAAGAGTCCCGACTCTCGTGCTCCCCGTTTCTGGGCTAATACTCCACTGTTGGAGCGCTTCTGGTGGTTGGCCTTCTACTCGGTAAGCAGAATCCATCTCTCCCATACTCTCCCATTCTCTTCTTTATGTTCCGCTGCGTCTTCGATTTCCCATCTTGCCTCCCTTCGTATCAGGCACTAACCATCACACTACAGGGCAACCAACTTACCCGCGATCTCAACCTCGTCGTCGCACCGGCCACTGGCAAAAACTGGAGAATCCCCGTCTACTGGGGCCCCATCGTCAAATACATCTCCGCCCCCATCCTCGCCATCATTGTCGGCTTTTCCTACCCCCTGTTCAATTCGAAGCGCAACGACCCGCTCCACATCTTTGCCTTTTCCGCCGCGAACGTTGTCATGGTTCTCGTCGTCCTTGGTCTGATCATCCCGCGGTCGTTGAGTCTCTTGCTACCTACCGAGCGCCGTGAGAAGGTCGAGCACTACGCTCCCGGCGTTACAATGGCACCTTATGAGATCCACACTGGTGCCGTTGAGGAGACGTTCGAGGAGACCGAGGAGATGAAGCACAAGCACTGAGATCCTGTTTCCCCCCCTCCCCTTCATCCCCCCTTTGCATCTCCTTGTGCGTGTTCTCCATCATGCATTCATGGGGTTTTTACATTTTAATTTTATCTATTTTCCATTTGTTTGCTCTTTTCTCTCTTTCATGACCCCCTCTCAGAAGCAAAAATAAACCAAACAAAACCATATGAAGAAGAAATTTATAGCCTATCTCTATCTGAAGCCCTGAAATCATTCTGCCAGTTAAGAGTCGTTCCCCTCGCTCTTGAAGAGCGATTGCCAGACGAGGCTGCTCATTGGTGCCCGCTGTGGCGGGATGATCTTTTCCGAGGTCAACCCATATTATCGGATAGTTGAACAACCTACTAGGCACATATATACGTACATACACTACTCTAAATACATAATAGGGCAATTTAGAACGAAATCTTGAGTTTTCATTTCCCCTACCTTTTTAACCTTTTTTAAAAAAAAACCTACCACTTTTCTACAAGCTGAAAAAGCGCTCCATCGTGAAAATTTCATCGACAACAATACGATTGGCCACTTTTAGTTAATTAGATTAAACTATTTTAGACAGAAATGGAACTCCGGACTTTGCAAGCGAAATACGATGTAACTTGCATTTCTATCACATGACCACACTGTTTGCGGGTATATGCGGTGTGTTATGTGTTATGGATGTGTAAGCTTTGTTGGCGTGGAACAATCCCAGTCCCGATGAATCCGCCTAATAATAAATAGCGAAGCGAAGACGAGGAAGCGAGCATCCAAGGCTGCTTGATTCACTTTGCCTTGTCTCTCTTGACGAGCTGAGCTGGTTCCTGCGATCTGGGGGTGTGGTAGGCTGGGGTGTGGAGTCTGGAGTCTGGAGTCTGGGGGAGAAATGTGGGCTGATGGCTGATGGTGGCGGGATGTTATGTTATGTCCGTGGCTTACCCGAGGAATCCGCAAACGAGGATTGAATTGATAAATAATTTATGTGTTAAAAAGAGGGACAAAAAAAAGGGCTTTTTCGGCTGTGGAAGTGAGCGCTGATATCTAAAGTTGCCTCTTTTGGACTAAAAAGGGGCAAGAATGGTGGGTTCAACAGGAACGAACCCATGGTGCAGCTTGATTAATAGTTAATTACCTCAGTGTCTTCCCATGGTTCATTTTTGATGAGGGGTTTCTTTCTCTGTTTCATGCTTTTTGTGGTCGAATAATGTAGATTAAGTTCTGATTCGGTTCCATTCTCTAACTCTAATGTTAACTTAAACTTGGCTTTTATTTTCTCACCTCATCTTCATCGGCGATGCGCTTAGGATGTATTATGTATGTCAGCACGCTCTTTATCGATCCTTATGGATGAACGGGGTGGGGTGGAAGCAAGCATCCTGCGCTGAGATGAGGAGTTTCCGGAAATCTCTGCGTATCTTACATGATTATCATGGAAATATTTATTATGTATATTATGTTTTCCTCCATTTTCCTCAGGTTAGAATGGCCAGCTTCATTTGCCTTGCAGGGTCACTGGCAGGGGAGGGATGAGTTATTTAGTATATCAAACGCAGTGGATAAGTTATAACAAAGCGGGTGGAGCAAAAGTCCTTTCAATTTCCATCTGCTCCACCGCCCACATTTGAAGCTTTTCTTTACCTATATCGGGGATACATAATTCCACCCCGGGATGTTCTGGCTCAGAGCCGCGCTTAGCGCGGGCAGGCCGTTCATTGGCGCCTAGCGACCTCAGCCCTAGAGCCTCTGGTCTGTATACGTTTCCACTAATCTGGGTTGGAGGAGGGTTGGAATCAGTTCTCACCACTTAGATCACTAGAAATCGCAAGGTGATTGGTTCCATGTGCGTCTGAAGGATAGCTGGGCCATTAAGGGTTGTCTCTCTGTAATCTCTAGACAAAATTGATCGGGGAGAAGAGAGCTGTCTGTACTCCGTAGGCATGAATCAAACGAAGCTGCGATGTATGCAGACAGCCATATTCTTGAATGAATGCCCTTTTCTGCTAAAAGGATAGTCGATTAGCATTCTCCAGTCAGCCAAAAAGATCATCCTAGAACATATCAGATGTCAGCTGCGACGGGGCCCTTGAGCTTTACATAGATAATTAAATTCCCATAGATGACAAGGGCACCAAGTTGCAATCTATATCATGCAGGGTCAGCAAGAGAACCTTAAACCTCAAACTGAAATCAAGGGAGAGAGAGGGGACCTGGGTGAGAGGGGGGGGGGGGGAATCTCATTGGAGAACTTCAATATTATATCTGTTCGTGTACGGAATACTCTGTGAGTCTGTGCACAACCACCGTCAAACAAATCGAGCCAGGGATTGACATGGGTAACCTTGGGCCTTGTACCGCCACAACCAATTCAGGATAACGAACTATCCTTCTGCCTTTTGGGGGTTGGGGGTCGGTATCTAGCTTCCTAGAATTGGTGTGGTGGTACATGTATGTCCAGTACAAAAAGCCCGATGTCCCCGAGCGTGCATGCCACCGTGCAATTTTCATGCATTATTCAGTGAAAATCAAAATACCGAGCTATTGCTGAGAATAAATTAGCAAGGCTGCCACTCTCAAAATAAGGGTTGGCTGCAAGCCGCTCGAAATGAGTGACGAAGATCGCATTGCACAGGGAGCTAGATATGTTCACACGCAGATGTTGGGAAATCCGTCAATTTGATAGGCCACACAAGCATGGTGGCTGTCCCCCCCCATGGATATGCCTGCCTACCCCTCATTTCATCAGAGATCTTGCCAAAATCAGGTCCGGCATCGTTGTCAGTGCTCACACAAAAGAAATAGCATTGCCCCGCTTCAGCGTCAACTTACTGGCCGCGAGCGAGACCATCCATCGCGAGTGTAGTGCCCGCAAAAATCACCAGCCCGCGTGCAACCAGCATATAGTTTTGGATTTTCAACCAACAAATATATATAAATATATATATATATATAGTTTTAAATTGTTCTTGAACCTATTAGGTTGAGCCGTTTCAATGGCTCACCCAAAGACGTACTTCATTTTACCGACTACTGCGTACGCTCCAGATGACCTCATAAAGCTTGGGCAGGTTATCGTGAGCCCTAAGATTCCTTACCGTCGCCTTGCCGAACCGCTCCCGCTCGAAGGAAAATTTAGCCCTCGCAAGGCTGCCGTTCTCGAGTGGAGCGCCTCCAAAGTCGACAACCACGCCACGAACGCGGGCATTTTCGCACATTTTCGGGGCCTCTTGGACGCCGAAGCATCGTCCAATAAGTCCCAGATTGAGAAGTACAACTGGGAAGGTGCCCTCTTGGAGACGCATTTCATCGAGCTGGATGAGGATCCAGAGTACGTGTTTAAAACCGTGAGGGAGGTTCCGGCGGTGTTGCAGTGGTTGGAGCAGGGCTGGCCAAACATCTCTGGGAGGACGTTGTACATGATTACGGGGATAAAGACGGCTAGCAAACCCGGCAAAGCCACTTACGATGGAGTAGACAAGAGGGATGCTACGGCAAAGCTCAAGGCCACGGCTTCTCTCCATCCTGGAGGAGGAGTCCCGGCGAAACTCGGGGCTGAGGCGGGCTATCACAACTCAGGGGACATCCATCTCGAGGGAACGCCGCAGGATAGCTTCGTCTTCGCTTATCAATTGCGCAAAATCCACGTCGACTGGAGAAGGAAGGTTCGTTTAGAAGACCACGTCGGACGTGCGGACTTGCATGGAGAGGGACTGTCGAGTCGGATTCGTGAGAGCCTGTGCCAACATAATCCCGAGGAAGTCACCAGTTACAAAATCGACAGTGCGACATATGACCCCAACGATTTCGGGGCCTCATTACCGAGAAGGGATGCTAAGATAACTGGCATCGACGAGTATGATGGGCAGCAGTGCCTGATGATCCAGGCAACCATAGGTTAGGAATTTTGGGAATTTGTTTTTGAATGGTGGAGCACTGGTTTACCACTGGACAGCCTCTCTTATTTTAAGTGCGAAATAGTGGGCCAACCAGCTATTGCCGTAATTGTCTTTCAACCTCTCTGCTTCTAGGTTGTAGTTGTCGCTTCCAATGTCGGGCATCAAATAATTGTATTTGTGATCTTCCGATTTACGACTCATGGATTCTAGTATTGCACGTACTGCGTGAATCGTTTTGAGGTCGGGGAACTTCTCGCCTACATCGATTACCCGATCACATTCGTAGTAAAATTGAAATATGATCGCCACGATGGCAGCGGCAACCGGGGTTGAAAACGATGATCCGGACATGCGCGTCCAAGGAGCATCGGTTGTTGACCTAGTAGAGACAGCAGGTGGCTCTATTCGAAGAGGCCATATGGACTCAATATCGCTTCCTAATGCCCCAAAACTGTATCGGGGGTCAGTCAACGGAGGACATGAGTCGGCCTTGTAGCCCAGGTGGTCAGTTACGAAAATTTTGAAGACACGGTCCTCATCAGCTGGATATTGCGGTTGCTGATGGTTGCCTGAGTTCCCCGCTGCGGCAAGTATTATTATCTGCTTGCTGGTGGCAAGGTTGATGGCCTTTTCCAAATACTCTGTCTTTCGGTCGAAGCCGAAGGACATCGACATAATGTCCGCCCCCCACTCAACAGCCTTTTCGATAGCCTAAACACCATGAAAGTTTAGCCACAGCAGAATCAGTATCCAATAGCGGGAGAGCTCTCACTTTCGCTACCTTTACATCCGCAGATAAATCACCCGCTAGCGAGTTGCGAGTTTGTCCAACCCGAGCAACAAAGAGGTCTACGTTTGGCACGAGTTGGAGTATAATTCCAGCAATAAATGTCCCATGCCCTTCTTCGTCGATTGGAGTGGAAGAGGCTCGCTCAGTAAAATCGTGAAATTTTACAGAAGCCGGTTCATCGCCCTTTGGCCCGTAGCCATTAGATATAAAAGGATGAGAAATATCTATACCTGTGTCGATGATCGCTATTCGAACCGTCTCTGTATCCTCACGTGGTGTTTTCGAAAGTAATAGTTTGCCTTGGATACTTGCTAGCCATTTCATCCGATGAGCGCTTTCCCTGTGAACAGAGTTCTGATCAGCGAAGGTCTCGGGAACAATACTCAAAAATAGGACAGGTGATGCACTCGTCTTACTCTCTATCTTTTGAGTGCAAATGAATTCTAGAACCTTCACCGTAGAAATGAATAACAGACGCGCGCGAACAGTCTTTTGATCGCCCTGGTAAACCCGCTGAAGAAGCTGGAAATGCCAGTAAGAAGATTAGTGCTGAAAGGCAGTAAGAGCCGTGACGTAGGGGCACATTGGGGTTTGAATTACAAGTGAGGTGGTTTAAAACCAGCTCTCCGCATGAGTTAGCGAGTCGTTTCTTCTTTTGCGGAGGCAAGGCTACCAGTTCCCTATCTGAAACTGAACCAACGTCCTTTTGGACAGAAGGGCGACCAGAGCGAAGATCGAGGGCGGCATTTTGGTTTCGGGCCCTTGAGGCTCCCGCCTCATGGCCAAGACTAGTGTCCTGGAGAGTTGAATCCGATCGACGTCGTTTCCTAGCACTCACAGGCCAAGTGTATTCTGTGGCAAGCTCCAGGTTCCCGACAACCTTCTTGTAGATATGCTCTCGTATCACAATGGCCATCTCTCTTCCTAGCGTGTTCCTTTTTAATGCGCGATCGATGTGGTTATGTACTTCTAGACAACCATTTACCGCCTCGAAATAATAATAGTCTGACATACAAGGGAACGATGCATCATGAGCCGGTTTTGGCTCCGCAAGGTTCTCAGTTAAGCGCCGCATTTCGCCGAAGGATTTGATGTTCTCTTTTCTGTCACATTGGCTAATTCGGACAGACAGGCCCTGTGCAGTGTAGATTTCGAGAAGAATCTTGGCGAAGGACATTAAAACTGGGTGGCCAATGTCAAAGGTAAGTAGCTCTCGTGACGCGGGAAGCGCTGAGGAAAAAGACAGATAGAGTAACACATCTTGATTGTCGGATTCTACACATTCCATGAAATGGATGTGTTTCGAGTCCCACTCTGTATCGTAGAAATCGAGAAGATAGTAACCCAGTCGAAGAGCCAGCAGCAGCTTTCGCCTGTAGAGTATGCCCTTTTTTTCTGGCGCGCTGTGAATCATTTGCTCGAGTGAGGTGGAGGATGATGGATCGGCACTGATATTTGATAGAGTGCTATTCCAAGTTCCTAAGACCTCATCTTCGCTTTTTATAGCTAAATTCAATCGTTTGCCTCGATTCGAACAATCTTGTAGTTGGTTGCAGATATTTTCGGTACACTTAAACAGGCCTTCGTCTCTGCAAAATGAGTTTAGGAAGTGCTTTAAGTTGGAATTGCGTACTGTACCCCCATGGGACACTTACTCGTGTGGGCCACACAGCGCTTCCTGCCAATTGTCTGAATCTAAGCACAGGGACAACCACAGGTGAATTCTCTGTTGCGATGCGCCTGTGCTCGAGCTGTCTGGTAATCCCAACCTGACTTCGTGGCTTTTACAACGGAAGTTCTGGAAAAGGGCCTTCAGCACAACCGCAACACGATCACGCGTTGTTGTATCTTGGAAGACAGGTAAATCCATCGTGTCCTGTGGGGTGGTGGCTGGAGGTATTTTGAGAGCATTACCGAACGCACTACTTAAACCGTCATTCGCGACTGTCAACGAGTCTAACTCGGCGAGCATTTCATCAGAATCTTGGGGAAGCTTAAACAGTTCTATATTGGGGCCGCTAATCAAGCCGAAAATTCTCGAGCGTGATGGAGACTCCATGAATGTTTTCAGCGCCAACAAATTGGGGTATGCACACTCTGGATCTTGCACGGCGTAGCGTCCTCGGATAGACGGCTGGACCAGTCGGTCTAGCAATTTACATACTGCGACGAAATTTTCTTGGACGCTGTCGAAACAAGCCGGCGAAAACACAAGATTTTTCTTTCTAAGCTCCAATGCTCGAAGCACCTCACATTCAAAGTACCAGTCGGGGGGGCAAGGATCCGCCATCGGTCGTGGGCAAGCGACGTACCTACCGGCCAACAGGCGGCCCAGAGTTTGTATGAGGCGGAATTCATAACACCTGTCAAGCTGAACAGGCTGAGCCATTAGCAGAGTTCCGAGGCCCACTCTTTCTCCGTCTTTGTGTGTATGGGGCGAGCAGTATATGCGTTTCAAAGGAAGGCTGCGGCTGGAGCCTTCTTCTGCTGACGAAACTCAGGAGATGGTAGGAGGGATGGGGTGGGGTGGAAAGTGCCAGCGAAGGTTATCTCCGCAGCAGATCCAAGCTTAAATGATATTTAATAATAATGAGGAGAATAACCAATCCATGAATCTGTAACTCTGTACTCTGTGGAGCGATGAGCTAACTCCTCCTTCAGCCTCAACAGAGGAGGATCAGGAAGGTTGCGGCCCGGGCCGACCCCGCTTCACGTGCGAACTTTGAGATACTATATATAGCAGGCCTTGTACAGTACAGTACAGTACAGTACAGCACGTAATATGTACTGTATGTATTTTATTTTGTGTAACAAGCCCTGCAGCAGGATTTGGTGGTCAAATTAAATCCAGCAGTCCAGCACCAGCAGACCTCTGAATCAGTGTGACGGGGGTGACGGGAGTGACGGGACTGGTGACACAGTACCACCTTTGTTTGGTGGCAGCATTGCAGGCCAATAAGGGTCGGAGACGTGTAATTTCAAGTAAAATAACAAGAAAGGTTGAGAACCTGTAACGTTACGACAACTGGAGATAACCCGACCAACAACAAGTTTTGGCCCGCCGGTGACTGCCTATCAACCACCACAACACCACCACACCACCAACTCTTCAACCTCATATTTCAACTCTCAACCTCAACTCTCTCAACTATCAGCCATCGTCGCTCCGCTGCACTACGAAACTTGCTAGCTCCCGCCAGCTACAGTCCCTTTACTGACCTCACTCTCTTTATGCCGCCGTGACATTCGTGAGCACTCCATCATCACAGATGGCTGCCTTTGACCCTGGATGCATTTATGACGAAGCCCTCAAGTGCCGGGAGCGATTTGATAAGCTCGTCGCTCATGAAGATGACCCCGACGGCCCCTGTCACGAAAGCCAGGAGCTGTTTGAACGTTGGGCTTTCCGCCACGATGCTCTTTCCCGCACAAGCTCATGCCTCGATGAGAAGCTCCGAAATACTATAACATTCAAAACCTATGTCGTGTCTCGTCTATCGCGTCTAGCTGACGATATAACGAGATGTAAGTTACAATGACAGTATTGGAACAAGGCTACCCTTTTTTGCTGACGGGCCGTAGTGTTGAATCGCATCAGTGGTACCAGCTGTGGTGGTCCTCATCCACTGACTGAACTGACAAAACAAAACCCACAGAAGCTTCTGAAGAAGCTCATCTTCGAGGGAGCTAAGGAGTGTCAATGGGTATCAAAGGGCGCCGGTCGTCTTCAGAATATTGACTCCTCGATAAGGGCAGCCTCAGCCAGGAGCAAGGCCATCGACATGCTGGGATTTGCATACCATCCAGATTTTGCACCATTCGAAAATTTATGCTCGCTTTCAGTTGGCATATTATATCCCTATATTCACACAGAGTTGCAGGATCGCCTAATCGCGTCAATGACCCGCAGGTATGCTGCGGCCTTCCACCCAAAGTATCGCCAATGCACATCACAGAGCCTTCAAACAGGTCCTCTCCCAATAGCCGCTAAAAATGAAGCCCCTAGAGGATTCAATGAGGATGCCGTGCCCGGTATCACCGACATGGTAGGACACACGCAAAACCAGTCCCCCGTTTCTGCCCCTTCCGTACAGCGCCTCCAGAAAGATCCCACTACGACGACCACTACGAATCGAGCGCCCGAGGAATCCAACGAGCATCGAGGGTTTAATAAAGCCGACCTGGCAAGAGACATGCATGATCAAATCCCCTTTTCTTCTCAGTCAGACATGTCCTCTGGTAACACTGAACAAGGCCAAAGGAAAAGGAATGATTCACCGAAGGTGGGGTCACGATTTCAACAGACTTTGTCTTCCCAATTACATCTGGATAGCTACCCAGATCCTCCGAGGAAAAATAATAATAAGAATACCATCACCTGTGAGTGGTGCACTGTAGCCCTTACAAATGAAACTCTGGAACCTAGAAATTGGAGGTATGTTTACGTTTTCCCTAGAGCCCGCACATTTTGGTCAATGTCAAGCTGATTCCATGTAGACAACATGTCGATGCAGACCTCATGCCGTATCTGTGCATAGCGCCTGAATGCACCGAACATCTTGTTCAGTTCCCGGATTTCGCCCATTGGTTCAATCATATGAAAGAACATGGTCAGCATTGGCATCGAGAAATATACCCCAGGTTAACTTGGGCTTGTCCGAACTGTAAACTCGAAGAAAATGACTTCTTTAGTTCGGACCGCCTCCTCCGCCATTTGGGAGAATGTCACGCAGACGTCTACACAGCCGAGCAACGTGGAGCGATTTCTCGGCTGAGCTACGACATTGAACTTAGAGCACAGGATGAATGCCTTCTATGTTGTTACAAACTTGAAAAAACAGCGTTACCTAACCCTGCACATTCCGCAAAGCGTCGGAAGCAACCGCCCCGGGAGGTGAAATGCAAAAGGGCTAGAACTAATTCGGAAACGAGCCATCCCAAACGTAACAGCCTAAGCGATGAAGAACCTAGAACTCACAATGATGTCAACCTTTCACGCAGTCCTCAGACTTCTAAGACTATGGCACGACATATCGCGGGACATCTGCAGATGCTAATGTTATTGACTGTCCGCTTGGCATCAATACAAAATGACCAGGAGACTCTAGTCGATGATATCAATAGCGTTAGCGTCAATATCGATATCGGCGACCGCTCCTCCCTAGCAGAAAACTTTGCAATCCTCTCGGATATTGACCTACAAAAACCGAATGAGGAAGAATCATTAGACAAAGCAGACCCTAGTGGCGTAGAAGTTCACACTGATGTGAAATCCTTAGTTCCAGATACTGAGGAGTTGAGTGATTGGAGCCATATCCCCCGCCGAGATTTTCCCGTTGAGGAGGACAAGTTTCTACAGGAGGTGGTAAAGCGGGGGGCATTTCAGTCTCACCATCAAGTAAGATTTATTTCATTAGGAAGGGATCTTGGTCTTCCTCCAAGGCCTAGAACCGATGAGAACATCTGAATGCCGAAGGCATCGCCCTATGCAGCCGTTTGGCTTTGAGTCTTGACTTACCAGTGATTGCTAGTTTCTCAAGGGTAATGAACGGAACTCCGGGTCTACCCCTCGTGCTTCGTATATGACGCGGTCCAGAAACCCATCTATTGAACGGAAGTCCGCACCAGCTTCTCGAAGTGCGCCTATGACGCGGTCCAAAAGCTTATCTTTTGAACCTCAGTTAGAATTTGTATACGCTAGAGGAGGATAAGAGAAATCTCCATACCAGAGCTCGAACACCGTCGCCAGAAGGTATAATAAGCCTTTTAACCGCTAATTGGTAGGCTGAGCTTATGCGTCAAGCCCATAAACAAGTCCCAAACTTTCCAGGGCCTGTAAAATGGCTTGTAACAAGTTTAACATAAATATTGTTTCCATGCCCATATTCATCTGTGACTCTACCCTTTAACGGTACGGCTCGGCTAGCATGTTCCCTCAGGGGCATGAATGAAAACGCTACATATTTAGTTCAACATCTTCCGCTTGGCTTCTTTCGATGTGATATTGGCTCTTGCAATATCGTCAAGGCTTCAACGAAGAGTTACATGGAACATGTTGGAAATTATTTTTGAGAAAGGACAAGTGAAAAAACAGCTTTGATAGCTAGTTTTTTTTTTTTTTTTATTGTTTTTTGATTGTTTTTTCATTTATTTTTTCAGTCTTTATTTTTCTTTCTCTTTGGTTTCCATGGATGATTTTTTAAAAATATTTTATTACACTTATATGTTCTCTTCTCTTTTCTTTATTTGCTTAACCTATTTCTTCACTGTTTCTTTTCATAAGGAAGATTTCAACAGGTTGACAATTACACAATTCAAATATCTGATATCTTTTTCTGTCAGATTTCATTGGCACTATCTAGATAGTTAATTCACTCTGGATTATACACATATCAATACCGAGTATACACTGATAAAACTCCCTAGTCTACTGCATTACGCAAGATCTTTTTCAAGAGAGTTTCTCAATTGTCTTCAAGTAACAAACATAGGGCTAGTGTTAGCTTAATGAAGGTTATTTTTTTTTCAATGAGCTATAAAATGGTGCGGCATTCAAATTCTCTGAAGGCAAATTGTTGCCCCGCCGCTGAAACAAGCCCCCCGATCGACATACTCCGTGCAATGCCCCTGGATCCGCTCACCCTGAACTGTTTTGAAAGGATTCACCTGTGTTTCAGCGCCTGCCTTGGCACCCCTTGACACCCCTCTCGCTGAACAAAGCTCATTTCGAGCGCCAGTTCGAATGGAGTAAGAATGGTTTACTAAAAATAACCTTGGGATATTAAATCCCGCATTACCCCTCCGTGGCTGGCAGCCAGCGCACTGTCCCTTCTTCCCCGCTAGATGCAACCGTTGAAGATTTCACCGTGATCACGAGTTTATATCTGCTCGCAAGAACGTCCATACCTAGGAGTTTTACGAAGACGGCAACTGACCGATCCGCTACGTACATACAACCATGGCGGAGACTCAGGAGCGTGGTGAGGAGATCCTGCGCGTTTTTGGCGCTGCGTTCGGGGAGCTTCTCGCCGCCGACCCAGCAGCCTTTCGAGTCAAATTCCGCAAGATGGCAGCCTCAGCCTTTGCCTTCTATCGCGGCTCAGCATGTCTGTTCTATCACGACCTGGAGCAGGAGCAGCATGGCGGACCGTATCTGGACGAGCGCACCAGCCGAGTCTGGATCCATGGCGACTTGCACGCAGAGAACTTTGGCACATACATGGACAGCCAGGGTCGCTTGATCTTCAACGTCAATGACTTTGATGAAGCTTACATCGGCCCTTTCACCTGGGATATCAAGCGTTTCGCCGCTTCCGTTGCCCTCATTGGCTACGCGAAGGCCCTCAGCGATGTCCAGATCACAAGTCTTGTCAAGACATATGCTGCCGCGTACCGTGAGCGCATCCGAGCCCTTGCCGGGAGTGGCCCGAGCAGCGCCAGCAAGGACGAACGCGCAGATGTTCTGGGCTTCACCCTGGACACTGCCAAGGGCCCAATGCTTGATGCCCTGCGCTCAGCCCGCCTGAATACCCGCTTTGGGCTGCTGAATGGAATGACGGAGATCCGTGACTTTGAACGGCGTTTCCGCGCCGGCGGAGGTGCCATCCAACTCGATGATGCGACGCGAGCAAAGGTGCTCGAAGCCTTCGACCGCTACAAGGAGACCCTCCCCGATTCAAGCGGTACTCGCATTCGCCCGCAGGGCCAGCGGGTCAAAGATATCGTTGGCCGTCGAGGCATTGGCATAGGATCCGCAGGGCTGCCGTCGTACAACCTTTTGCTTGAGGGGAATAGCGACGCCCTGGAGAACGACATCGTTATATACATGAAACAGGCCCAGATTCCGGCCGCATCGGCACATATCTCCGACCCGGCGATCCGCGGATACTTTAAGCATGAGGGCCACAGGACGGTGATTTCGCAGCGGGCGCTGCAGGCATACGCAGACCCATGGCTCGGCTGGGCCGAGCTGGACGGCGTAGGCCAGTTGGTTGCAGAGGTTTCCCCCTACGCGGTTGACCTTGACTGGTCGGATATGGATGAGCCGGATGAGATAGCTGCGATCATCGCCGACTTGGGTAGAGCAACTGCCACGATGCATGCGGCGGCAGATAATGAGAGTGGACATTCCGAGTTGGTGCCGTTTTCCACAGATGGGGCCATCGACAAGGCTATTGCGGCGGACGAGGAGGGTTTTGCGGATATGCTTGTGAAGTTTGCGCATGAATACGGGTCGCAGGCCCGGCGTGATCATCAGATCTTCGTGAATCTATTCCGCAATGGACAGATTCCAGGCCTTTGAGGATGGGCTCCTCTGTAGCTAGTTAATTTCTAGTCACCGTTAGCTGCGAACGGAGCATAACTTGGTTTTAGAAATATTTATTGAATCAATGAGTGGTACTTTACGTTGCAGTTCCTTCTTACCGCAGTCAGATCCATTCAGTACCTGATTTCAATGAGTTTCTTCATATTTTTCCTTCACAGATGTTTAGTTTGTTAAAAAGAATGGTAAAATAATATAAAATAAAAAATACAGAGGAAAAAGAGAAGGAAGCGTTAGATAAATAACAGTATCCCTTGATTGTGGAACGTTCATGCATCCAATTTGTTGATTATATCACTTCATATCAAATGAAATACCCGAAAATAAATAGCCAACGGGACTCAGCAAGGGGACATTTACTAGCAGTTTCAGACGACAAAAAGTACTTTCGCCGGAAGCGCGGGGTCAAAAGCCTCCAAATCCTCCAGACATTGGATACAGAACCTATCGTTGACGAAGACACGGTCGCCTCGCCGGATTGCAAGAACCGCGATCGATAGCCTTGCTAGCCAATTATTATGCGTCATCGCCACTGACGGTGTGTCAGGTCGCTCGAGGAATTCATCCCAATTTGTGATGCAGGAGATTTCCTTGTCCACAATGTCTCCAAGCGTTGCCGTTTGGGTAGTGGCGGTAGCGGTAGCGGTAGCGGTGGAGGAAGGTGTGTGTGCACAACCCGATTTGAAAAAAAACTTATGATCGAATTGCCCGCAGCCGTTCTTGAGGGAATCGAGGACATCTAGATCGGCAATCCATCGCCCATTGTCGTTGACTGACACGACTGATTCGACAACATACGCTTCGGCGTCTCGGTGGCCGCGGCCCAGGTCGATAGGGGCAGACCAGTCCGTGAAAGAGAGGTGTAGACTTGTTCCTCTGAAGGTATCCTCAAGCCGGCCTTCAAATACTGGGTGATCAATGGATCTCCAATTGTCGAGTTCTGGCGTCATGACTTGGGGAACAGGAGGAGGCACAAGGAGGAGGAGCCCATGCTTTCCGACATTCCCAATCATATGCCGGATGCTGCTGGCCGCTACTTTATCGGAAGGATCACAAAGGAGTGGAGCACTGATGTATAAGGAGTCACCTGACGATAGAGCCATAACATTTTCAAACTTGGATGGCGGAAGGTTGACTGTTCCTGTGTCAAAATAAGAGATACATGCAAATTGATATTCCCGTGAGGCATGCACGCTTTTCCAAACACTCATGGCTTTCACCCAGTGTGCATCATATAATTTCTGTGAAATAATATTGGGGTTGATAGTTGCGCCCTTACCAAGCGCGTTGTACACTTCGTGAGCTTCCGCGACCGCATTCAACGAAGTAAAATAGTCATCATAAGATTTAGCGCGCTGGCTCTTTTCCGAGTCAAGTTGGTAATTGTTTTTGGCGGGATAAAGGTGCTGGGCAAGCTTTTTGCGGTCCACTCTCCCCCGTTCAAGGGTTTCTCTAATGTCATCGAAGCGGAGAGACTTCTTGGGCAAATTAGGTTTCCGAGCCCACAAAGGGGCGCTTGATGCCTGCTTGTACGCTTCGTAAAGGTCAGAAATGACAAAAAGAGAAGCTGAGTTGGGATCGCCGACGAAATGATGGTAGGTGAGCGTCTTGGTGGTCGAATCATCCCCATTATCGTCTAGAAAAGTTCTCTCTGAAGATTCCGGCCAACCCGCTGGCTCCTGTTGGCGCTCCCGAAGAGCAGCGCTGAACCCGTCTGACTGTACTTGCCATTGATGATCTGACATGTCAAGTAAAGTTATGGCTTTTGATTTGTTGGATTGAGATTCCATGGTATTAACATGTGAGTTAGAGAATACATTGCCCTGCAACCTCTCATCGACCCAGCGATGGTGGGCTTTTTGATGTACCTGCCCGCATCGTTCGGCAAGAGGCATCGCAGTCGCGTAGTGAGTAACAACAGTTTCGGTTCTTACTCTGCCTGATGAACTACTTGAAACGGTTATTGTCGGGACTTCTTCAGATTTATCATTGGCGGCCAGGGCGTCCTCTTTTTCTCCTTCTCCCCCTTCTTCTTCTTCTTGCCGTTGTTGTTGATTGAGAAAACCTTTGAACCGGTACCTAATTATAACCTCATCCGCTCGAGCCTCTGGGAAGAAAGTGGGAGCGTATTTCCTTAACATATCAATCCTATCTTCATCGTCCATTAATAGTGGTAGGAAGACTTCGAACTGCATAAGAGAAAAGAGAGGTTGGGGATTAGAATTGGGATCGCATAAAAAATTCGAACCCCTCCTCCGCGCTAGATTGATTAGTTTGAGAAGTACGGTGCGTTCAACGTCCTTTGCGTCTACCAACATGGAAGCGGCCGATGCAACGATATCTAGCCATTTTGGGTACCGCTGACCTTGAACAGCTTTGTGAAGGGTAATAATCATCCTCGCGGCTTCCATGGAATTGCGTCCACCGGCGCCCCATCCTGCAATGATCGTGCCTAGGACGAGGACGCCAAACTCGTCGATAGTCACACGCGTTGCAGCTTCACTAAGGGTTGCGTGGGCTTGAACGGGATCGCCGTAATATCTGCGCGGTGGCGGTCTGTTAAAATATTGATACGATGCAAGACTATAAACGGCGGCTGAGGAAAGTCCTTACTTCATGTGTGCCAATGGCAAGGACCAGTAGACGCCACGTTTGCCTTGCATCGGCGAACTTTCGAGTCCGATAGTAAGAATGACACCCTTGGGGAAAATGTTATCGTGTTGGGAAATGAATTTGTCGCCAAAAGCCTGGTGTAGGATTAGTACTCAAGTATTTGGCGAAAAGCGAAGCAGGCAAGGCAGGTGAGAGAGGGGAAGAGGTAAGAAAGCAGTATGGCAAAGGATATAACTTTGAGCCTTCGCTTAATGCAACTTACAGCAATATCAGGATACAAGTGCCAACTAGAGAGCGCGAGTAGGAAACCTCCATCATTGGCATTTTGAGATTCCCCCTTTACCAGACGTTCCATTCCCACCAAAGCAGATCTCCAAGCGTCGATTGTGCTTGCATAGGTAGTAGGTTTTGCATTAACACAGACGGTTATATTATCGAGAATTAATTTCACTTGGGTTTGCTCAATCTTTTTGGCTTGGTCCGCACGCCGCAACCATGCCCGCGCACTATTATCCCATTCTGCAAGCTGTTCCCGCGATATTTGAACGTGCGACGCTAAAAGATCGCCATATCCGAGTGGTTCAGCGTGGTTCACCGTCCCGAGCGCTCTCTTGCGTTCGGCAACTAGCTCTGACCAGATCGAAATTGCTTCTGGCGCAGACCATACTCGGGCACTGTGACGATCATCGTTATTCTCATTCTCTTTTAACAAAAGCCAATTTCCAAAAATAAACACAAAAAAATATTTAAAAGGGACATGACCTACAGCATGCATGCCAACAAATGAACCGATATGGCAGGACTCCCAGACGTGGCTGCCGCCCATATTGATGTACCGTCCGCTCCAATATAATCCGCGAAAATACCGTCACTTCGCAGGCCTTGCGGGTTAATATCAGACGAGCCCGCAATCTCAGACACTCGTTTCCCATATGCCTCCTCCAACTTCGGAGTGGAGGGGACAACTTGCGCAAACAGAGCACCAAGCTTCCTCGCAGTAATATGCGTAGGCCCAATCTCGGCGGATTCACGACGGTGGCGGGACAGGGAGTTTCCCAGACCAAGAAATTCCTTTGGTGCTTCCAGCTGTTTCGAGATGTTAGCGCTGGAAGAAAGCGGAAGCGCAAATCGAGTAAGCATAAGCAAGGGGGATGCGGTGTTTAGCTACTTTAACCAGACTGAAATCAAAATTCAAGTTCGCTAAAGCTAAAGTTGTCTCGATTGTTGGAGCTGTAAGTGACGGCACAAAACGACTTATCGAAACCATCTTGGTAAACCATTAATTCAGGGAAAATATTCGATGCTGTTAAGATTTTGAGATTTGAGGCATCTCAAGTAGATGCTTGCCCCGCATGCAGGCCGCTTCATTCCCCGCCATCAGCCTCGCCTTATTTCGGCGCAAGCAACGGGATTCGAATGTTGGGGCCAAATTAACACGATCGGTCCGCGCGGCTGCCCGATTATTTTGTTTTTTTCGCAGAAGCTGCGCCACAGGTTCCATTTATCTAGCCTCGAATTTTCATCCTCAAAATTAATAAAGTGCTTGCTGGGATAGAATGCTCGGCGAATTAAATCAGCTCCCCTTGTAAAACTACCGCCAAAAAAAAAAAAACAAACCAAAAAAGAAAAGAAAAGAAGAAAAGGGGGCAGGGAGAAGGTAGTCAGGTTGAGGCGGAGCGGCGGATAGCAGTTGATATCTCAATTCGCGAATTAGTGCAAACGAAAGCCGGCAGATCTGGCCATCAAGTGGATGGCTACCGCGATAAATGTTCATGGCATCATATCTTCATAGCTCGCACCCCTCATTATCGATTTCGTGAACCCAGTCAGCGGGTCCACTTCGCATAGGCCCACCGCACCCGCTCCAGGATCCGCAATTGCCGCGCAACACCAACACGCACGTTCAAAAGCTCGTGAATATCCTCTCTGAACTCATGATAAGTAGCCCCAGGCAGAAGGTTCTGAGCCCTCTGCATGAGGATATCGGTTTCGCAGATCAGTAGGCCGTGGTCTTTGTAAGAGAGGATGCCGTCGTGGGTTGTGGAAGAAGCCGTCAAGACGCGATCGACGGCGCTGGTTGTGGAGTAAACACGGTGAGTTTTTTCATGTATATGTATGATTGGGAAGTGGCTAGAATAATGCGGATGGAACATACCTAAGTGCGCGGGTCATTTCTTCTTGTTTCTTTCCCCGTCGGAGGCCTGCCCTGTTTCCGAATGCTCCACTTACCCATCGGAGTGCGGCGTAGGAGACAAGAATTCCCGGTGTAAGGCCGACAAACCTAGGGAAAAAAACGAGTGAGCGACTCTTCTACATGGAAATGAAGGCCAAGGATGGAAAGAAGTAGTTACCCAAAAACCAATTCCTGGCTCTTCAACAGTGCGTCAATGCCACCCATGGCAATCTCAACGTCCACTTTGGTTTTCTGAATCTGTATCAGCAGCGCACGAATCAAATCTCCCCGCACTGTTCCAACGAACGGTTTTCGTAGATCCCGCTCGTATGCTTTTAGGACGGGGGTTAGGTCCCCCTCCTTTACTTTAGAGCGGAGTAAGTCGATATCTGACTGAGTCCATGATTTGTGATCCGAGACGTCCTTGGCGAAGTCGACGACCATCCTCTCAAGGCTGGCTCGATCCGCTTCCAGACTGCCTTTGCTCATTATGGCGACTTCGCTGGTTTCGTCGTGCCGTATTGTCCCGATGAGTCTTTTTAAAGGGTCTATGACCCAATTCGCCCAGAAATCAACCATTGTAGACCCAAGTTCGGAGATCCAGGTCCATATTTCGGCGCGTCTATTTGTTAATGTATTTAGGATTGTTCCGAGAGAAAAACACAGGGCCGACGCAGGTATCCAGTAGCGAATGATCTTAGAAGGGTAGCCATATTTTTTGATTAGAGCGTCAGTAGACGTCCGTTGGCTGGGCAGAGATTCCTCCAGGACATGTATGAGTTCTTGAAAAATGTGCGATGGCTGTTCTACTGCCGGGACCCGATGCTCGACGCCCGCAAAGACAGTGTCTTCAAACACGGCAATTTTGCCATCACCGCCGCCGTTATTTTCCAAGACGACACGTAGAAGAACGACAGTCCGTCGAACAACATCTTTCCAATCTCCAAGATTCTCCACATAGCCATTACTACCGTACCCCGAGTCTTCTTCATCCTCCATCTCAAAGCTAAGCCCTTCCTCCACAAGCAGCCCAATTGCACACGCATTAATCTCCCGAATCTTCCTCAAATGCTTCCGCTTCGACCGAACCTGCGAGCGCGACAGCGCAAACGGCGACAAAACCCTCATCATCTGCGTCTGCATCAGGGATCGCTCCTTGATGCTCTGATGGACCAGGTTATAGAAGTTCCTCCAGCGGCCGGACAATGACCCAGGTGAAACGCCCAGATCCATATCCAGCGCCTGCAACCGACGCCGCCGGAACGTGTGGAAGACATCCTGCGCCTGATGCCAGAGCCTAACAGGCAGCATCTGCACGGTATATAGGCCGGTGTAGAAATGGGAGCTCAGGACTTCATCCCAGTACCAGATGCCATCATTTAGCGGCATGCTGTCTTGTAGCAGCGCACGCATGACCAGTCCCAGCGTCTGCACGGTGGCCTTTGCGGCGATGATCCATTCAAGATCTGTAACGTAGCCATCTTGGAGCCCTGCGGCAGTGGTTTGGAGGGAGGGCGCTGCTGACTGATGAAGAAGATGCAGGAGATGGGAGCGAGGCAGGAGGGGGCGTGACGGGGAGCCTGCGGAGAGTGCTCTTGCGACTGCAGTCAGCGCAGTGATTGTCTGCTGGGTTATTGCAAAAGCTTTATCGTGCACGTCCGATGGCTTCTCGCCGGCAGCAGCAGCAGCAGTTGACTTCTGGGCGGATTCGGAGATGTGCAATTGGATCCGGTCGATCTGTGCATCTAGCCGTCGAACTTGCCTGGGGTTTAGGTTGAAATTAGCACGAACAACAAGCAGAGCAACAGAGGTAGTGTATATGGTATAGTATGGTGTAACCTTCCAATCCTGCATTCTATAGGAGGAGGAGGAGGAGGAGCGGATTAACTACGTCAGTGGGGAGGGCTTACTCGGATATTATTGACATGGTCGAGCTTGACTAGGAAGCTATTCTACTCGAACTTCCTCTGGCTAAGGGGATAGCAACATCGGGGCGCTATTTAGCAATAGAGTAGAGTAAACAATGAGTTGTTTCCTGGAATTTATTATATACAAATGTTTCTTTTTCTGCTTGATGAGATTGATAAATTTTTGATAAGGTGGCAGCCAAACAAGGAATAGTTTGGGTGGCTGGTGCAAACAAGACAAACTAGCTACATTGGGCAGGAAGCTCCAAAACCTTACCCGGGGAATTCCAGCCTCAACAACGGTAGCAAAGATAGACATTGACATTGAGAGAGAGCACACCGGAGAAGATAGATATAGCTACAGTTAGGGAATGCTGCTGTTGTTCCAAGGTTGTTCGTGCGGGATCTGTTTGAGGGGGATAATTGGTTGATTCTTGATTCTTCTGACTATTGTATGTGAACAATATCATCCCTCAGATAAGACCACCAACCCGGTCTAGACATCGCCATGGCCTGATCATAAGGTGATGTATGTCCACATTCATGGCCTCGAATATGTCTCTGCCTGAAAGGATCACATGGGGTGCATGTGACTAAGGTCACATGATGTTCTGTATCCATTCTGTAAAATAGCAATATCACCACACCATGGCCAATGACCTCCTCTCCCTTCTTCAAGAATTAGAATAGCCATCAATGTCACTACATCTTTGCAATCAATCATCTCATAGCTTTCTCTCTGATATGAAGTCTTCTTAAACTAACATTCTAATTCTTCAAGAAAGTATACCAGCCAGAAAGCAATGAGAACTTGACATTTTTTTTTTTCATGCCACTCAATCACAATACATGTGTAATGCCAGGACATTGGAGAATCTATAATGTGGAATAGAAACCACAGGAACTTAACCACCTGAGTGCTCTATACTATGTATATATATATCTACACTGAAGAAGATGGGGGAAAGTCTTTTCTCTTTCTTTCTTCAGTGATTAGCTCTGATATATTTGAATTTAACTACAATACAATGCTGATAGCTTCTTCTTATTCTTTTCAGACATAGTTTCTATTAGTTCTTCACACTGTTGAATCTACTCTCACAGTTCTAATCACTCAAAATCCTTGAGCAATGATCTGTTGAACAGTAGTAGCTATATCAACTTCTCAATCTTCAAGCTTAGCAGAGTCTGAGGATGAAAGTCAGTAAATAAGTAACACTTCTAGCTTCATCTTCAGAAATGCTCAAAGCACTCTTGAAGCTATGAAGACAAAGAAACAAGAACTACTCTTCAAGATTAAAGAGTTGAAGACAAGAGAAGAGATTGCTCAACTACACTGAAAGTATGAAGCACTTCTGAGAAGAGTCTCAAGCAGAATCAGATCTATGACAGAGATGTAAGAAGCATCTGCATCTACAGTGAGAGATGTAATAAGTATAGGCTCAGAGTCTTCAGATGCAGCAAGTATAGCATCATCTACTCAAGAAGCATCAGTCACTTCTCACACTAGTTCTCAAAACAATGAGCATTCTTCAGTGAGAGAATAAGATACTCAACACAGTTCAATTCACAGAATAAATCTGCTACAAGAATAAGTCTCTCTATGATAAAGTCTTCTACAAGACTCAGACATGACTGAAAGATCTATTCAGAAACAAGTGAAGAAGTTTCATGCAAAAAGTATGAAGAAATTTGAAACTTTTGTTACTGCTGTCATAGTATTTCACATCAGTGATGCTGTCTATTTCAATAAATATAATTATTAGAAAATCATAGAGACAGTAACTCATTTCAACTCAGAACAGCAAAAATGATGATATCAGTATACTCAAAATATATCAGCTCTACTCTCTTAACACAAGTTCTTGAAATGAATGCAAAGTCAAGTCACTGATTCTCTTAAGATCTTTCATGAATCTGATGAAAAGTACTTGAAAATGAAGCAGCTGAAGACTCAATCAGTACAGCAATTTACTAGTCAGCTATAAATAATTGAAGAACAACTCAGACATTCATATGATGAATATCATCACAAATCTCATCTCTATATGAAAGTTCTACCTCAAGTTCAATGAGAATTTGACAAATACACTGATAAGGTTGAGAATTTAAGCTATGAAGAAGTGCTACATCAATTGATAACAGCTGAGACTAATCTGTCTGAAAGATAAAAGAAACTAAAAGAGAAGTCAAGCTTTAACAAATTCTCTGATAATTCTTCAGAAAATAAGAATAATAAAAAGTCTCAAGAATTTAAGAGAAAATGAGAAGATACTAGTAAGAACAAAAATTCTGCTAAAACAGATGATAAGAGAACTCTTAAATGATGTGCTCATTATAAGAAATTATGTGAATATGTCACTGAAGAATGTAAGATGAAGTCTGATACAGTCTTCACAGAAGCAAAGAGCAGTTCAAAAAACATCTAAAATATTTCATAGAAGCTCTTATAACTGCTGAAACAATCTATAATAGATATAAAGTATCACTGTTCTTTATTCTATCAGTTGAAGTTGATATTTCAAAGAGTCTTAAGAAGCTCTTAGCACTGATTGATTCAGAAGCTGAAGTCAATTTTATTAGTGAATTCTGAGTAAAGGCACACAACCTTGAGGCTACAAATCAAAGTCTCTGAGTTATACAGATAATTAATGAAAGTATGATGTATTTCTTCAGCATCTACAATCTTGCAATAAGCATTTTTGACAAGAATGATGAAAAGCAACAAGCATGTCATGAGTTTCAAGCTATACAACTACTTACTTATGATATGATACTCAGCTTCTCTTGACTACAAAGCAGTAATCTGATGATAGATTAATCAAATGAAGAATTTTCTTTTCAAAAATCAGTGAAATAGAAGCCTGAGATCATATCTGCTGAAGATGCTGCAACTGAACTTCTTGCTGAAGTATAAGCAGAAATAGTTGCTATAACACCTGATTTCTCTTCTGAAGACTCAGCTCAATCTATAAAAATATACACTGATCTTTCAATTGACTTATCTGATTATGTTAAGTCTTATGCTCATATCTTCTCAGAACAAGCTGCAGCAGAGACTCAAGTATTAAGAGAAGCAGAGCATAGCATTGACCTAGAGCTGAGAAAAGAATCACCTTTTATGTCAATATACAATCTATTCAAGACTGAATTAGCTACTCTTTGAGAATATCTTCATAAAGCACTGAAAAAGAGCTGAATTCAATCATTCACCAGCTCTGCAGATGCACTGATTCTTTTTATATCTAAGAAAGATGAAAGTCTATGACTGTGTGTGAATTATAGAGGTCTAAATCAAATCACTATCAAGAATCAATACTCATTATCTCTTATTAGTGAAATGCTAGACTGACTTTCTGAAGCAAAAGTGTATATCAAGCTAGATCTATAAGATGCTTATCACTGCATATCTGTTGCACTCTGAGACTGATGAAAGACTGTTTTTCACATGTGATACAGACATTTTGAATACACAGTGATGTCATTCAGTCTTATAAATACTTCAGCTACATTTCAGATCTATATCAACAAGATCTTATCAGATTTTCTAGATATATGCTGTATCATCTATCTAGATGATATTCTTATATACTCAAACTTTCTAGAAGAGCACAAGATCTATATGAAACAAGTGCTAGAACAGCTGAAACATACAAATCTATATATCAAGCACTTCAAGTGTGAATTTGAAGAGACTAAAATCTCTTTTCTT
>PDNC01000157.1:0-53247 GCA_002572885.1 Blastomyces parvus | reverse complement strand
GATTATATATATATCTCTCATAAAAATAAGTAATGAATAATTGATAATATGTGTTAAAGACTGTTAAAATGATGATGTTACTTAAATAGATGAAGATTTTTAATCAGTATCAATAATAAAATGAATGACTCAGTGATGACTAATATCTAGCAGCAGTGTAAAAGTAATGAGATGACTAAGCTATAATATTGAGCTTTTTGACTGCTGTCAAAAAGCATTCTTTCAATATTTATATAATCTATATAATTGTAAGTTTTTGACTGTGATTAAAAAAAGAATAAAGTGAACTGAAGAAGATGTATATATCTAGAGTTAAAATAATATTTATATCTATTATATAATAGATGTGTAGTGATGATATAAGTTATATAATTAAAAAGTTTATAATTAAATAAAGCTGAATAAAGTTATGTGATGAACTTTATCTGATCTAATCACTCAGCTAGAATCATATAATTGAAATGAGCTTTTCTCATGACTTTACTGAGCTTTTTCACATGATTTGAGTCAGCTTCTTCATGTGATTTTTTAACTCAAATAAAAATTGAAAAATGCCAAGCTCTCATCAAAAAAAGCTGACTCAAGTAAAGAAAAAATCTCATTTTCTTTGAGAATGAAGTTAGAAGTATAATGATCAGTGAAATGATCAAATAAGTGATGAGAAGAGATGAGAGTGATCTCTCAAACAGTTAATTATTTGAGATGAAGTGATATTACAAATCTAAGAAAATATCTCATATAAATAAGTAAGAAGTTATTAAGCAGAAGCTAATTTAACAGAAGATCTGACAGAGACTAGTAACAGAACAGTAGAACTTAGTTTCAGAAAGAATACAGATTATATAATTGATAGATCAGTATAATCAATAGTTTATAATATATCAGATCTATCAGTATTATCAGTAGATCAGTATAACTGATAGATTATAATCTACTGAGTCTATCAGATTTAACAGAGAAATTCATCATGTATTTAAACACACTCATTACTCTTAGAATCAAGAAAGTTTATTTTCTTAATCATAATCAATTACATTTTTATATTCTACTTTCTGACTATCTCTTAAGAATTATCTGTCTTATCATAAAATACTCTTACTACTCTATTCTCATAACTATAAGTTCTATTTCATATAGATTACTACTGTAGCTATTGTTGATTATAGAGATTCTCTAATTGATATCTCTACTACTTGTGATAGTGATACTATCTCTCTTTCTAGTGAACAAGCACATGACACTCCTCTGAGAGCTAACCTAACCTCTGGGTATAGGTGAAAGACTTGCTAGCGAAGGAGAACGGTAGCAGGTGAGGTGACTGATCATTTCATGATACACTAGAGGGTGGCAGGTGAGGCGCTAGTCCTATTGTGATTAGCCACCTTCCCGATCGGGTTAGTCTGAATGGTCGACCGTTCGGAAACGCAGACCATTCCCGTCGTCCATAGGGATAGGAGTCGTCGCAATCGTCTCAATGTCATGCAGGGAGCTCAGCTACTGGCAGATAAGAGCTGCTCAGTGCTGGTGAACAAACTTGCGCTCGTTGCTAATTGTTGCGACTGGTTTGAAAGAGTTGGAGCAGATTTGCTCAATCGTCCGGACATTAGCTATAGCACTTGTCTCTGGACTTTGGCCATGATGAACGGGGATGCTTCCATGTTCTGTCAAGACCCAGGCTGTGCCTCGACAGAACGTAAGCAGAGGATGCTTTGAATGCCAAGTGAAAATACCTCATTGCTCAAGCTTGCCTGCCCCAAAGCAACGCGAGATGTCAAGATGAGGATCACAGAACATGGACTGGAAACTCCGGGCTGGCTCTGGAAGGCCGCCAAATTTGTGGACTTAAGCTCCCTAACCTTGCCTGCGTCTAGAGTAATATATGACGAGGAATCGCAACTCCAGCATAAGAAATTTTACTGGGCTCTCTTACGCAAACTATCATCAATGGGTCTGCATTCAGCTGCCAACGTACTTTGGAAAGGTCTCAAATATCGGGCCTCATCTGGCATATACGGGAGACACCTTGTCCAAGTTCCTGATATCTCTTTCGACCAAATCATTAGCCCTATGACAGGGCTGTATACGGTCTCTTATCAACTTCTCGGCTTCAAAGACCGGACAGATTACAAAAGCACCACCGATAGCGTCACACAACCCAATGCCTTCTACCACCGCTTCTGCCCCTACGACGAATCTCTTAAAGGTCACCGCCATCCACACTCTGATCTTATTCAGGAGCAGAACTTTCACTTGCTTCTCGGTGACGCACGGCAACTGGCCGCATTCTCCTAGATACTCGATGCAACAAAAACCGTCGGCGGAATCTCCATTGGCCGACTCATTGATAAAACTAAGGACAACAACGTCAATCAAAAAGACTCTCCTCTAGTCATAACAGACACCAACCACACCCACACCCCTAAACACACCCACATATTCACTCAATTTCGCCACGTAGTCAAGCACCGACGCGGCGACCTGACTGAAAAGACCCTCCTCACCTGGTCACCCTTTGATGTCTGGCTCATGGATCGAGAAACGCATCTTGATACTCCCTTTTCTTGGTCCGCGTATAAGCGGGAAACCCACGGTCTCGCCATTGCTGCTGCAGGAGACGAGGTTTCCTTCCCAGTTACAGCCATGAATCCATGCAATGTGCTTTTTGACATCGCCAATGTCCCGTATCAAGACCACACGCTAGATTGGCCGGACGAATTTTATCAAAGCTCATGGTCACCCTCTTCCTTAGTTACCTAAGAATAAGCCACTGATATCTACGACGTCAGGTGTATTGGTTAATCAAGAACCTAGCCTGGAGCCAGTCTAGAATGATCCCGATAATGATGCATCGTTCTAGTGTGTGGCTAACGTGAGTATTGAGTGGCGGACCGTGAAATATATGCCGCCTCTGAAGACGAAGGGCCTTTGGACTACTGACGAACTGGGCTCGTATGTGGTTTCCGAGTTCTAACCGTGTGAGATGTCTTCGCGGGGATACGTTCCTAGGAATTTCTTGTGGCTTACGAATTATTTTCCACCACTTCATTTCAGCAAGTGATATATGTCCACGATTGGCAGCATGACAATTGACAAAATGCTGAACTCAAATACATTAATCATCTATAAAAAGAAAAAATAGAGATATTATTACGTTGAGTAGATGCCTATGCTTGATTACTAAAGCACGCGCTTCGTAAAATCAGAGAGTTGGAAGACTGCTCTTAAAGTATTTTTCACCCTCTGTTAATGAAAACCAAAATTTGCAGCTTTTTCTCAAGAGAGGGGTGGGTGTGATCAAGGTGAATATTGAAGCATTGACTGAGTCACGAGAGGATATTTACCCCTGCGTCCACAGTTGGGAATCGAGATACAAATAAGAAATGTCTTGCGCGAAACATGAGCAGGACAGAAAACAGCGATAGAAAATGAGCTGTTTCTGGCAATTCAATTTAGATAGCTGGGTATTTTGATCATTCAGGTTTCGGTTCGAGAGTCAGCCTCGAGATAATGTCATCTTCCTTTCCTTCGTCGGAAGCGGAATCTCAAACCATCTTCACTATCAGACTCCCTCGTATCTTGAGCATGTCGGGGCCGCTTACCAACCCTTGCAGGCGGACTGGGTGATTTGCTTTGGGTAATAATTGGCTGTGAAGTGCTCGGAGTTCCCTCATTCCTTTCAATGGTAGAATGACGCGCGGCCCTAGGTTGGCTGATACTCCAGGACGCCCCACCAAGACCAAAGTCCTTCCTCCTAACTTCTTCCAGGGGAACAATAACAGGCTGAACCGTACGAGGGTTTGAACAGCCATGTCCCTTTCGTCGGAACTTTTTAAAATTCTTTCGACCATTCCATCGCTCATCGTATCGGACATTTTCAGCCTGGTGTATTTGTTCGCGGGACATGACTGGCACCACCATCTCTTCGACGATTGCAAGGTTCCGCAACTGTCCGATATCGACGCTTTCGGTCATCACACGGAAGGATTCAACATCTTGTTCCCGCTGCTGCATAGCTGCTTCGTCAACAGCCTGACGACGTTGCCGGGCCGCCTCCATTACATTCAGCTTTGCTTTCTTGGGTTTTTGCGATGCTTCGGGTGGAGGAGTCGATTTTGTTCGCTTCCGACTTTCAGCAAGGTGCACTTTCATCGCAGCAGCGCCCGGTAGGAGTTCTGAGACGATATCCTCGCCTTCAGACACTGGGAAATTTGTTTGAGATTGGTCCGGTAACGACTCTGTAATCATAGCCTAAGAAGCGTTAATGGCCACGAAAATAAACAATTACATTAAGAAACACACGCACTTGGGAGCTTTGTTCTGATCCATCACCCTGCTCTAAAGTGTACACCGGAATAGAATCCATGTCAAAACCGTCATCGAATGTCTTGAACTTGCTGACAAATGTCCGTGTGCGAGATCGTTTTGATGGGTGGCTGGGAGCCTGTGTATCGCTAGCATCCATTCGAACGGGATCATCCTCATTTACCGGCGCTTGCTCGTCGAGTCGTTCCGATTGATCCGGAGGTATATCCTTAGGGTGAGGTCGGAGAAGCGAAGATGCATCATTACCAAGTATGGCATCTAAAAACTCACTCGTTTCAACAATCTTTTGGCCTGTTATCCCAGCCACGCGGTTCTCCATTTCTGCATCCCAATCACAGTGTTGGTCTGCTTTCCGAAACTGCACGAGACCAACACCTCCACTTCCATCACAATGTCCCAGCCCCTTGTTCCCGGCAACTTGATTAATGTAGCTCACTACATCATCCACTGTGGTTCTCCCCCGTTCAATCTCGTAGAGCAAAGCTTTTCCATGTCCGTTTGTAATTGGCCCCTGTAAATCTTCAAATCTACTAGCATCACAGAAGATAAATGTATATCCCTCAAATACGTTGATTCTGCCCGGGTTTGGTTCGTATGCTGCGTCTGGTCTCTGGGTAGGTTCTCTGCCCTTAGGGGGTAGGTACTGTGTCGGATCTGGCCAGGCAGCATCAAAATCTTCCTCCAGCGGACAAAGGGCCTCTTCACTCCCAAGATCTCCGGCAGTGGTGGCATATATAATGGCGTCGATGTAGGATTTTTGAACGATATATCTTCCATTAATCAACGCCTGCAGCCCTTTCGCGGTATTGCGTTTGCTTTGAACAACATGAGTGGTCTTATCGACCACATAGGGGATAACTGTTTTAATATCAAAATCTTCAAGCCGAGAGAGAGCTTCCTTGAGTGGATCCTTCGCCTTGGACGGAAACGAGAAGGTCAGTACGACAGGGTGCCACTTAATCCTGTCAAATGTTTCAGTGAACGTCCACCATTTTATTTTAAAGGTAGGTTCCGAACAATATATACCTTAAAACGTGCGGATATTTCCCAATCTGGATTACATGTTCGTCCTTGTTAAGCTCCTTGCTCAAGCCTTGGATCGATTCTCCGTCGACTATGGTCCCACATTTTGTCTTTTGGTCGGTAACGATGAGCCGCGATTTGGAGTGGATTTGCAACTTCGGAGAGTGTCAGTCGCACAGACACAATGTTTGGTACCTTACATGCATATTTAGACGGGTGCATATATCTAGAGAAAACATACCCCGGCCCCCGGCTTTACATGGCCAACTTCGATAACCAAATGCTGTCGAGAGATGGTTGTGTTGTTGATTGCATGACGCACTGGGACGTGAGCCAAAGGTACAATAAGGAGGCAGCAAGGTAGCATAACGCACGTCTCTATCAAGCGACGAGGGAAAATCACTTCTTACCTCCATTCCTTTTCACTCGGCCAAAAAGATATTTCTTCCCAGGCTTAAGCCATACTCGTTTCCCTTCACACCAGATGAGTTAGCAAGACCACAGACAACAACTGTGCATAGTGAAATGGACGCTAGACAATTACCGAGAAGGAAGTCGCCATCGGATGACAATATCCACATTTCCAACAGTTGGCAGTGTCGTGATGACAAGAATCCGCTCCAAGCGCTGGAGAGCAGTCTGTTGAAACTGTCGCATGCATCCCGAACGCCGAGAACGATTCATTTCAGCTCGGCAGCGACACGAAAGCACGTGATCACGTGCCCAGGCTGATGCCATGGGATGACAAGACTTCTGAACATCCAGAGGGATGACTATCGCTACATTGGAGATGCGTGGTATATGTATGTGCAAATAATCGACATAGATTTCGCGGGAAAAAGAATGGCATCTACCGAAAATAGCGGTGCAGGTGATAATACCCAGGCTACCGCAACAGACGAGACGCTCAAATACCAGCTGCTTGGGCCTTCTCTGACCAAGGCAGGCCAAAATGCTGTAGATCAACAAAAGGTAGGCAGGCTATCTAAAAGATGGTTTATGCATGGATTCCTTTATGGAATGGAATATTGAACACCTAACCGCGCGCCACAGGTATCCGAAATCATATACAACGCCTCGAAGGGCTCCAAATTCTTTACTCACGAGAAATCTCGGAACCAGCTATTAACGACCAAAATCGAACGGATTGTTGCCCAGAAACAGAAACTGGAAGAACACGGCCTTGCACTTCATATCCGCCGCGCAGACGAGTATCTGGCTGAGCTCGAGCTTGGGCGCGACCTATCACAGACTGTTGTGCATATCGACTGCGATGCTTTTTTTGCCGCTGTCGAGGAACTTGACCGACCCGAACTCCGCGAGTTACCCATGGCTGTGGGGAAAGGAGTTCTCACGACATGTAACTACCATGCCAGAAAATATGGCTGTCGAAGTGGCATGGCTGCTTTTATCGCCAAAAAGCTGTGCCCCGATCTCATCCTAATTCCGCAAAATTATCAAAAATATACTGCCAAGGCTAGCGAAATCAGAGCCATCCTCACTTCTTACGACCCTCAATTCCAGAGCGCCAGCGTCGATGAAGCATATCTGAATATCACCGCTTACTGCGCGGCCAATGAGATGGAGCCAGAGGAGGCTGTTCGCAGGCTACGCAACGAAGTTGTCGAAAAAACGAAGGTAACAGTTTCCGCCGGTATTGCACCGAATGCCCGGATAGCGAAAATCTGCTCGAACTGGAACAAACCAAATGGGCAACATTATGTTCCCAACGAGCGTTCAGCGATTATGAGGTTCATGTCCGATATCCAAATGCGCAAGATCAATGGTGTAGGTCGTGTTTTCGAAAGGGAACTAGATGCCATTGGCATAAAGTATTGCCGTGACATATTCACACATCGTGGCCTTATTTTACCGCTGTTTGGAGAAAAATATTATAGATTCCTAATGGAATGTTACCTAGGATTGGGCAGGACTAAAATACAACCAATCGAAGAATCCGAAAGAAAGAGTGTCGGAACCGAACGTACATTTAGAGATACTGGGAGCATGGCAGATTTACAAGAAAAGCTTCGGCTTACAGCCCTTGAACTGGAAAAAGACATGCTTCAGACCCAGTATACGGCCCGGACATTGGTCCTGAAAGTCAAGCTTCATACCTTTGAAGTATTGTCTCGCCAAATAGTGTTATCGAAAGCGGTTTATTCGTCAGAAGACCTCTATCGTAACGCGCTTCCAATGTTGGTCAAGCTTTACAAGGAGACACCAAATATGAAAATCCGTTTAATGGGCCTGCGATGTACGAATCTGGTCAGCATGAAAAAACCAGACGTTAACTTTTTCGGCAGTAACCACACTGGTAACGGGCGACCTCAGTCCAGTTCCTGCGTTGGTAATACCAACAGCAGCCCCGGGGAAGAAGAGCCGGGTATGCTACTAGATGGTCGAGATATCCAGGATGAATCGCGAGATCCAGATTCCATGACAGAGGACTGGGAACATTTGCATGGACCATATGGAACCATTGGAGACAGTCCTACCCCGAACCCACTGTTTAAGTCGGATCGGACTTTGGAGATGTGGGACTGCCCGATTTGCATGGGTCCGCAGCAGCCAGACACCTCGACTTTCAATCGACACCTAGATTTCTGCCTGTCAAAGCAGACGATCAGAGAAGCTGTTAGGAGCACATTGGAGGAACCCCTGGCACCACTGACAGGCAAACGCAAGCCTAGCCCTGCAGTTGATGCCCGCGTAGATAACGTGAGAAAACGACCATTCTTTACGTGACAGTGGCTGTTACACCCGGATGCCATATCTTGGGTATTTATCCTTTCAGCCTCACTTGCCATTCGCCTGCTGCAGTATTTTGGTACTATCTGTAAATACTACTTTTGCATTTCTTGCCTCTTACGGCGCTACGAAGATAAATATATTTTCCACGATCCAAATCCTTCAGATTCAGATTGCTTTGGGATTTTTGGGACGCTGCCCTCTGTTCTGGATAGGCTGAGTCAGCAGTCCCTTATCGCGGCCTGATATGATTCGGCGCTAGGACGTTTTTAGCCGCATGTTTTCCTATCCATGACCGCAACAATCACCATCCAACACCGCTCAACATCACCAACAACGACAAACACCACCGCCCTGTTACTCAATTGATTCCGGTCTCGGGCTTTGGTATATATCCACGCGTCTGATATTGTCTTGGCCCGGGCCACCATGGTCTCCTCTCTATCCAACTTCTCACGATGTCATAATGCGCGACCAACTTTTGCGCCCACCTGCCTCGAACCCCCGACTCGGTCCCGCAAAAATGGCCTCGAATAAACATCCCAGCGGCCAACAGGCCAAACCCTTCACGCCCACAATGAGTTCTACGTTTCGAGCCACCAAAAACCCTTTGACTCCTAAGCTTGCGGGCTATACCCCCACCCGCACTACACGCAAAACCGTCTATACAGAGCCCACCCAGCAACACCGAAACGGCATCTCCCGCCCCACAACTTCGACTCCAACCACCTCTTCCCTTTTGAGCGCCAATGTGACACCCAGATCTGGGCTACGACTATCCCGACGGGACGGAAATGCTTCCTCAGCAGAAACGTCTCCGGCCTCACCACACGCCTTATTTCCAGCGATTAACGATGTCCCCCAACCTACATCCCCCGCACCCGACCACGCCCCGAAACATGATAATCCTACTATATCGGTCCCCAGACTAGCGAGAGCCAGGAGCGTCGCAACCGAGACGCAGCTACTTGCCCCGAACTCCCGCCCGACCTCATCATGTGGTAGTTCCGCTAGCTCGTCTATGTTCTTCCGTGCGGATGATACTAGGCCTCCACCGCCCGTATGCGATTTTGACCACCAACCAGCGTCTCTACATACACGACCTTCATCAACTACCTTTCTTTACGCTGACGGCACCACCACTAACAGTTCTCATCGTGAAGTACCAAGGGCTACCACGCCATCGGACAAAGCTGCTCGCGTACCTTCAGTCAGGCAACCGGACCTTTCAGCCCCATCACGATCGAAACAACCCTACATATCAG
Organism: Blastomyces parvus; assembly: GCA_002572885.1. Taxonomy (NCBI): domain Eukaryota; kingdom Fungi; phylum Ascomycota; class Eurotiomycetes; order Onygenales; family Ajellomycetaceae; genus Blastomyces; species Blastomyces parvus. Next base: position 43,885 of record PDNC01000157.1, on the reverse strand, counting down.
CCACGTTACCCAGAGATTCCCAAATACTCCGACATGAGCGGATGCCCGTGAGTCCAAACCCCACACAACCCGCAGGCCTGGATGCTCGTCAAGACCAACAGTCACCTACCCGACCTGAGCACACGTGCATCTCTTACGACGCATCGCGGCGCCCTTCCCACACAAAATCTTCAAGTATGGACGCGTCTGAATATGGGAGACGCCGGAAACAGGATCCTTTAGGAAATTTCAACGGAAGCCCGCATCTCCCATTAACGAGCCACCTGCCTCCGCCAAGTGCAATCTCACGCGACAGCAGTACGAGGATCGTCAGCAGTAGCTCCTCTGGATCTATTGACACTGCTTCATTTCCTTCCATATCTGGCAATCATAACCCAGCCATGGAGGAACCCTCTCGACACGCTGATACAGATAAGATGAATGAACTAGCATCAAATGCTCGCCGAGAGCGTAAGGTCCTTGATCTCGAAATCAGCAATTCGTCCCTGTTAGCAATCAACCGTACTCTTGAACGGGAATTAAGGAAGCAGAGTGCTGAACTGCGCCGCTACCGGCGGCTGACCCGATCCGGGCGCCTTTCCATGACTGAGTCTATTCGCTCTATTCCCGGACGGACTCTTTCCATTGTTAGCGCAACAGACGATGAGCCTAGTGATATATCACTGATGGAGGACTCGGATGAGGACCCTTCGACCTCCAGCGACGATGAGTCAATAGGTTCCCATGACGGGGCTTCTACCTTGAATGAAACAACCGGGGACGACGCAAAACATCGAATTAGAGATGAGAAGCGATTTATCCTTGACCTTGCGAAACATCAACAACTTCTCATCGACAGCCAGAAGATGAATCAAAGCATCAAGCGCTGTCTAGGGTGGACGGAAAGCCTAATCCAAGAGGGCAAAAAAGCACTGGACTATCATGTCCGTGTCAGTGACATTGATATTGGCGGCAGAGTGCTCGCGCCCGATGAACTAGAAGGAGAAACGGAAGGTGGCCGTGGCCTGCTGAGCCCAACATCAGGGGTGGCTGAACTGTATCGGCCCCCGAACCCTTCGCCGTCCGATGTCACGCTGCCAGACTCAGAATAACCCTTATACCATGCATACTACCATTTCCTTTGTTTTATTGCAGCATGAACCCAACTCAGTCACATACTATTACGTTTCCTTCTCAGTCTTAGTGCGTTGCTTTCTCCTTACTGTATTAACACGTTCCTGACGGTGGCCCTAAGTGCGACCTATCTAGGGATATTTATCGACTGGATTCTATGTCGAAACAATTTCGCTTTCTATTTCTCCTTTGTTTGTTTTTTTTTTTTTCTTTTTTGATAAGGACTTGTTTTCTTTTTCGTGATTTTAGCGTTACGTCTGTATTTGGTGTCGGATGCTGGATGTCCCCCTTCCGCAAAGTGTTTATTGGCACAGCTTTACATACCTGTCGCTCGCTCTCCACTCCAGTGATACCCGTATTATACCATTGCTTATCGATTTTTTTTAGAATGCAACATAGAAACAAAAAAACAAAAAGGTTCAAATTCACTTTATGATTAGTGTCGTCTTATCTCTACCTAGATACAATACATCTCTGTGATCAACAATGAATGCCAACACACTGTGTTGGGAGCGAGGGGTTTTTTTAAGTGCAACGAAGTGGTAATGGGGCAAGCGATGGAGAAAATTGGATATCTATCAAGGAAATTAGCTCAACAAGTGATGTTAAGTCCGCTTGGCCACATAGATTAATTATAGGTATAGTTCATCTTCGTCTCATGGCAACATCAGTTTGACGTGTCCTGTTGCGAAGCCGCGTGAGGGTCGCTAGCAGGTCCCGTCTTTGGTTTTTTCCCATCCTTCTTCTCGTTCTTGGCTTTCTTAGCGGTAGCCTCTGCCATTAACTGTTCAAATGCCATGTAATCGCCCTCCTCTTCTGGGGTACGTTTAGCCTGTGGTCATATCGATATGTTAACGCATGCACCACATGAAATACTTGTAGGAATGTGTGTGTCTAGGGGTTTGTGTATGAGTGAGCGGGGGAATATGAACGTACCGACTGATATATCCTCCCACTGAGAACAAGAGCATGAGCACGATCGATGCGTTTCTCCAAACGAACTCCTTTATCGTTCAAGATCTTATCGCACACATCACGGAGGACGCTCTGAATCTCAAATTTGCTCCCACGCCACGCAGCTGCAAGCATCTTCCCTGTTACAATTTTGACCTGCTCTGCCATCTTCTCGTCAGTCCAATCCTCGCCGCCTCGTTCCTCCAGTTGCGCCATGTGCTCCGCACTCATCTGGGCATCGACCATTGTAGAAACAGCGTGCCATGTTTCCTTTGCCAGGGTACCTTTGTCCTTCAGCCTCGACCAGAAACCAGATATGCCCAGAAACTTCTGGGATTTTAGGAATGCTGTGCCCTTCTGTATGTAGGTGGTGCCAATCGCGTGGAGGATTTCCAAGCCAAAGGATTCCATTTTGAGGTTTTCGACTTCTAGACGAATCTTCTCTTCAAACGCGCGTGTTACATCCTGGCCCATGTCGGTTTCTGTCCAGATGCTAATACGGTCAATGAGTTTCTGGGAAAGGGTGTTGATCCGTTCTTCCCGCTGCCGTCTTCTTTCCATCTCGAAGGCTGCCAGGCGTTCCCGCTGTTCCTTGGTGAGACCGCCCTTTTTCTTCTCTTTCTTCCGCAGCTCCTTCTCTTCCGCCGAAATATTTTCCATCCTCACATCCTCATCCGATCTATCCATGATAGCGTGTTGGCCGAGGTAGCGACGAGGAGTGTCCGTACCGGAGCTGGGGCCTGATGGGGGCGGCGGGTCGGCAGAAGGAACTTTCAGCTCCGGAACGCTCGCGGAGTCTTTCTGATCCGTGGGGTTGGGGGGAAAGGAATTGCTTCCGCTTGTCTTTTCGGATGAATGTTCGTGGCGAGCTTTGTCATGTACATGCAGCTTTTCCTTTGCGGCCTCCGCGAGCTCTGCTTGCTCATCCTCCTCTTCATTCTGCATGGTGATATCCATAGTCTGGGTAATATCTTTCATGAGGGAAATTTCACCAATGAGATCAACGAAGGCACCGCCTCCAAAGATCATACTGAAAAACTCCGCGGGGTCCTCTGTGTTTCTGTGTTAGATGATCCCCAACTCTAAGGGCACGCAAGCCAGGGGCGAAGAAAGAAAAAAGAATAAAGAAAGCACTCACCGAACCCGCTATCGGGCACCGCTTGGTCTTTACCAAACTTATCATACTGTTTTCGTAGCTGCTCGTTACTTAGGACTTGATAAGCTTCGCCAATCTATTTGAAAAGTGGTGGTTAGCGCAACTATAGGTTTGTGTCTCAATATTTTGGCCGGAGGGCCGAAGTAGCAAGGAGAAGGGGTTATATATAAGTACCGCCTGGAATCGTTCATGGGCAGTTTCATCTCCGGGATTCTTGTCTATTGGCATGCTTCTAGTCAGGCGGGAGTAAAGACAGGAGGGGTGGAGCAGCGGAGCAGCGGAGCGAAGTGAACCAACCCGGATGAGTTATTATGGCTAGTTTTCTATATGCCTTCTTAATATCTATCTCCGACGCATTTGGAGGGACGCCCAAGACGTCATAGTAGGCGGTATCTGCCACCATACTGAAGGGGCCAGCAGCTGCAATGGAGGGCACAGCCGATTCTTCCTATTCGCGGCGTATATGAGGGAAGGCCTGATTGGGAGGGGAGGGGGACAATGGGAGGGTATCAAGGAGAAAATCCGAAAACACCAAAAGGAAGGCAGATATGGATATAGTATATGCAAGGCAGACGATGCAAAAATGGCGATAATGATTTGCCTGCCGAGATTGGTGTAGATATTTTTCTGGCGATGTCATACACCAAAACGCTCTTTCCCATCCATTTTCTGCCGCCGCTGCCTGTTTGGGTCGGGCAAGCCACCGCGCTAGTCTGCTTTTGGATCGGCGCCTCGGCATTCATGGATCTATTGGATCACGTGCTGGGGCTGAGCTGTGTTACTAAGCACGCGTTAGCCTATTTAAATGTGACCGGAATAAAGCCGCCGAGTGCCGGGAAGTTTCCCTCGGATAAATAATATCCCGTGCCGGTGCGCTCCCCTTTCTTTTTTCTCCCACACATTCTTCTTCTCTCAGCTGCAACAGCTTCAGCTCTGTCCCCGAACAACAACTTCACCTCCCAGTTTTCCTCATTTTCTCCCCCTGTATTGTCCACCCAACCCCCTTCTCTCTTTCTTCTATGTGATATATATAGCGTTTTATCCTCTGCTCTTGCTTCTCTTCCTTCAATTTCCCACTTGGATTGTTTTCACTCTCGTCCTCTCCTCTTCTCCGTCGTTCTTCATTCTTCCCCACCCGCCGCCGCCATGGTTGGCCTCACAACTCCGATATATTACCTTCTACACCCTCAAGAGCTGAGGTCAATCGTCCAATGGTAAGCTCCTCAGGATGCTTCTCTCATTTCCGTCTATTCTATTCCGAAATGGTACTTTGTATACTCCCCTCCTCCTCCCAATCCTAGCCCTAACCGAAGCCCTTGATTGTTATCACGGCCATGACATGCCCTCCATTGAGCCCCCCTTGAATGCAATTTGACACTGGACACCATGCATGCATTAATCTCGTCATCTTATGCTAACTGATTCTGTAGGAAAGTGTGGCACAACCCCGTCCACGAGCGAGATGAGACGAATGCGTCTGAAACAGAGAAGCAATGTTTTCATTTCTTAAAACTTACCAGCAGGAGCTTCAGCGCAGTCATTATGGAGCTGCATCCTGAATTGCTTCTCCCTGTCTGTCTGTTTTATTTGATCCTCCGCGGTCTGGATACCATCGAGGACGACACCTCAATCCCTTTACAAACAAAAGAACCCCTTCTCCGTGACTTCCACAATATCTTGGAGAAAGATGGCTGGTCATTCGATGGCAATCGGCCGGAGGAGAAAGACCGCGAACTGCTGGTTCAGTTCCACAACGTCGTTACTGAATTCAAGAAGATAAAACCTGCTTACCGCACCATCATAAAAGACATCACGAAGAAAATGGGCAGTGGCATGGCGGATTATTGCAGGAGAGCGGAGTTGGATACAGCAAAGGTCAAGACTGTAAAAGAATACGACCTCTACTGTTATTACGTGGCCGGAATCGTTGGTGAAGGCCTCACAAGGCTGTTCGTTGAGGCTGGATTTGCTAACCCGGCCCTCTTGGAACGCACCGAACTCTTTATTTCGATGGGGTTGTTTCTTCAGAAGACAAATATCATCCGTGACGTGAAGGAGGATTATGTGGACAACCGGAGCTTTTGGCCAAAGGAGATATGGTCCAAACATGTGGACGAATTCGAAGACCTCTTCAAACCCGAAAACAAGGAAGCAGCTCTAAACTGTAACTCGGAAATGATTCTGAATGCTCTCGAGCACGCTGATGAGTGTCTATTCTATCTCGCTGGCCTGAAGGAACAGAGTGTCTTTAACTTCTGTGCCATCCCCCAATCGATGGCCATCGCAACCCTTGAACTATGCTTCCGCAATGATGCCATCTTTGAACGAAATGTCAAGATTACCAAGGGCTCCGCCTGTCAACTCATGTTCCAGTCCACTCAAAATGTACGCGCTATTTGTGATGTTTTCCGACAGTATGTTCGCAAAATTCACAAGAAAAATACCCCCAAAGACCCTAATTTCCTAAAAATCAGCGTTGCGTGTGGGAAGGTTAGTTGTGACTCCTACCTCCTATATTGTTTTCTCCCTCGGGTTAGCCTATATGATTTATGTCTGATCAACGTTCTCTTTTCATCACCTTCTAGGTTGAAACATTCATCGAATCTATTTTCCCATCCCAAACGGTTGAGTACGCCCAACGGAAGGCCAAGCAGGAACCCAGCCCCAAAGAGGCAGAACAAGCTCGCCTAGACGCTGAAGCCCGACAAGACACAATGTACATAATGTTTGCCTTGTTCGGTATTCTGGCTGTCCTTACAGGAATTATGGTATTTTCACACATTTTCTCCACGGGACCCCCCCGAAAACTTCATGGTCTATACACTGACACCCCTCAAAGATATTTGCTGCGTGGCTACTGGGAGCCCGCTTCGACCTCGCTTTCCAGCAAATTAAAAATGGAAACTTTCGCCCTTCTCCGCCACCAATTTCGGAACACCAGGAGCTGTAGGATATGACGAATACGACTATTCCTTTCTTCGTTATTTTTTTTTTTTTTTTCCAATTTCGGCCCGATAACCCGCGTTGTAATATTCTATACCAGATACATACTATCACTCTTAATACTTTCAGGCTGTATAGTCCCTCTCAATGTCTTTTGATTTAACTAACCATCCTATCCATCCGTCTCTTCATCACGCTTGTGCTGCAATTCTGGGGGCATATATAACCCAGACACCCCGGTTGGAAAACTGGTGTTTAGCACGGATGTCAAATTACAACCCAGTCCTTCATTCTTTGGCTGTGGTTGCGCCGAAGATGTGCTTATATCAAAAACATTCTGTCTGCATTAAGTTGCGATAGATCTGCCAGGCGTACTAGGTTCTTGTCTCACTGCTTTCTGGATTACACCAGCTTGTTGAATGGCACTTACCCATTGAAAACCGGGCGACACTGATGAACGATATAGAACAATATATCCTCTTGTTATTACTATGGAGATAATCGGTTTTTGTTAAACCCAGTTTTTAGTTCCACATTGAATTCCTTCTCCCATTCTCAGTAAAACTTTTTCAAATAATAAACATCATATCATTCGTAGCATCGATTAGTTAATTTTTTGCACATGTAGGTACTGTACATGTACGTACAGTACAGTACATCGCTTACAATACATACATACGCACTCCTTTCCCCGCATAATTCCATCTCGGGAAATGGATCTCGGCGTGGGCCGAACCCAACGTCGCCTAACTCAACCCCAGACTCCGGACCAACAATCTCCATTCTCGCTACTCAGCCCATTTCAGTCTTTATTGACGCTTAGTTCTTCTTTCGGCGCGTATGCATACCTCTATGTGCTCTGTATCGCTATGAAATACTACCGCCCTACAGTATGAGTACGGAGTCAGAGATGCCACTGGCGGTTCTGGGCAATGCGGGCCACAGCCCACGCCGGCTTCGTGCAGCGTCCGCGTGTGTGGCCTGCAACATGAAAAAGGTATCTCTTCATATCCTCCATCTCCTGTGCAAATCAAAGACCCCCCCCCCCCCCCCAAACTCATACTATCAATCGATATACCCCCTACTCACCATACATATGCACAGAACACCCCCCAACGAATCCTACTGTATTGCAACCTAGCTTTGGATATCCCTTCAGTCTCTAACATCACCCGCAACTGCCTGGCCAGATTCGTTGCGTCTACCCCGAAAACAGCAAAGAATGCCTCAACTGCTCCCGCAATCGCTGGGAATGCGCGTGAGTGCCCTTCATTCTCAAACCTATGTTTACAGCGCATATAGTTGGTGCGGCCTTATTTGCTGATTGCGTCTAGTCCTCGGGAACGGAAACGAAAGCGGCGTAAAATTACCACTGCAGAGGTCAAAGAGGGTAGCCCTGTTATGAATGGGAGCCATGACACGTCGCAGCCCTCATCCCCAAAGCAGCCCACTTGGGATTCGAAAGTGACAGGGTGGAATGCCCCTAGGCACGCCAGTATTATCAATGGAGCTCCCCCGTCAGTAGCTGCAGAGCCTTCCCCAGGCCACATCACTGCTCCAAACCCCAATCTTAGCGCACCAACCGCCATCCTCCGTGAAACGGAACAAGCAACTTTGTACGCGAACGCGACATCCAACGTCCCTTTACCACATGCGCGCGAATCACATTCATACGATGAGAGCCCCGGCGCTTCGAGTTTCCTTGGGCGATCAGAATATCTGGGCGGTGAGGTCCCCATCAACGAAGACCAGGCAAAGTCGTACCCCGCAGTCGCAACGGAGAGTTTGACAGAGCAAGATATTCGTATTTTGCAGCTACAGCACGCATTTGACTTACCACCGCGGGCTGTGAGAGAGGGCCTAATAGACGCGTTCATGAAGCGCTGTGCGCCATGGATGCCCATCGTCGAGCGAAGCTGGCTAGCTGAGCGTCATGGGAACCAACCGTCATTGCTACTTCTCCAAGCGGTATTCCTCGCGGGCAGCAGAGTATCATCTGCTCCAGCGGTGGCCGCGTATGCTTCACCAAATGAGTTCTACCGTCGGGCCAAGGCTTTGTTCTGGTCCGGCTATGAGAAAAATACAATCACTGTGATTACTGCCGTACTAGTAATGCACTGGTACAACCCTGAAGGACCAGAACATATATCTCTTAACACCAGCGGCTTCTGGAATCGCATTGGTGTTGGTCTAGCGTATCAGATTGGATTGCATAAAGAACCCCCTCCAGGACGGAATGCAGCGCTTCGTCGACGATTGTGGTGGACTTTATTCGTGAGTATATATCCCTTCTTCTTTTGTTCCCCAAAACATCCTAAATTAGAGGATTTATGTATACACAGATTTCCCTCGTCAATTTGCATGTTAATACATCACCGCTAACTTGTCCCCTTGCAGGCGAGAGATTGTTTAATCTCGGCAAGTCATGGGCGCCCTCGCGCTATTAATCCTGACGACTGTGATGTCAAACCGCTTTCTAGCGAAGACTTCTATGGGTCGACTGCAGACGGCCCAATGTTTATTTCATACGTAGAATTGGCTTCCCTGCTAGGTGATCTAACTCAATGCTGTTGCCGCAAATATTTATCACGCCAGAAGCGTCAGTATATCGAAGGTGCGCTTTATCGTTGGACTCGAGAGCTCCCCGACCATCTACATCTCTTCCGGCATGCAAGTTCAAACCATGGCACGTCCCCAAAGTTAGTACCAGCACCTTACAGCTTCGAAGCCCGCCAGATACACGTTCTTTACTTTATAATTCTCGCCATTCTCTTTCGATCGACTCCACCTGCAAGCACACCCTCTCCAGCAGCAGTGCTCGCGTCATCATTTGTAGCTGGTATTTTTGAGGATTTCTTAGCTCGAGATGAAATCCGCTTCCTAGGCCCTGTATTTACCTTCTATCTTTTGGCCTCAGGAGTTGGCCTTCTTTCTTGTTTCCGCTACCCCCACCTGTGGGCCAAGGCTGAACAGGATCTCCGCATAATATACAATTCTCAAAAAGAGCTCTCGGCAAGATGGCCTTCTGCAATCGGCAGTTTAAATGCGCTACGGAGCATGAAGGAGGAGGCAAGCAAAACCCTACGACATGAGGACACACAGGTTATTGCAAGCCTCACCCCTGAGCAACTAACGTGTTTCCATGGTTTTGGAACGGATCTGTGTCGACTTGGAGAGGCTATTTTGACACCCCATATTCAGGACCTTTTGGACCCACGAAGACTCGACGACGACCAATTCTCACGCAGCGCGTCTGATATGATGACAGCTGGGATTTTAGCAGAGTTGAAAACGCCAATAAGTACTCCCGCAGCCCTGGATGGGTACCTACCCCTGGCCACCGTTCTTGAGCACCACCAGATGCACAGCACAGCCGGTGGGGAAACTGCAGATATCACTGATGATATTCTCTGTGGCCAATATGCAGGGATTGGCAACTGGCTTTTGAGAGATTGGGACTGGAATAGTGATATTGCTTGGTGAAACTATGTCTAATTCCCACACTTTACCCATACTATGGGTTTAAAGTAATTTATACGGAGAAAAATATTATAAGGGCAAGGCACTCATTCTTCTTGGTTTTGGGATGGTTGGGTTATTTTAATCCCCGAGGGCATTTCTGCTCCTTGGCCGGCAAAGTGCCCTCGGCATTTCGGGACTTCGGCAAAATGGCTAGTTACCCCATAATCCACAGACAAGCCGGCACTAGTTCTTCGTTTGCCCCAGAACTAAGAGCGAAATGCGATGCGGAGAAATTCAAATAGCTCGGTTAATATTATTCGCTACATCGTGACAAGCAACAATGTTTGCCTTCGACTTGCCCAGATCAATAAATACTATACCTTGTAATTCGCAACATCGCCCTCTGCTGTGCAACCGCACACTCCAAAATTTATCGAAAAATGACTGAGATCTCCCAGTTTCGCAACCTCTCGCTGACCAGACATGGCAATGTTTTCGTCATTACCATGCAGAAGGCGCCTGAAAACCGGCTGAGTTCATGGTATTGTCAGGAAATCATCCGGGCCTTCAACACAGTGCATCGCATTCTTGGTCCTGATGCGGAAGGGGCCGTGATTACGAGAGGACATGATACTAAGTTCTGGTGTACTGTATGCAGTGTCCACCCTGAAAGTGATTGCCGGATAATGTCTAATTGGCCTGTTGTAGGGACTTGAACTGGATGAAGGAGATACGAATCCTTTCGCCAACACAGATGGATTCTACCCGGTAATTTGGCCCCTTCCAATGATTATTGCCCCTGACCGATGTTTTCTTCATCACGGTTTCGTCCAAAAACGTAACGAGAAATGAAAAAATGGAAAAAAAAGGAAAAAGGAAAAAGGAGGAAAACAATAAGTAGTGAAAATAAATAATTCAGGACTAATTTCCCATCCAGATGCTACATACCATTCTTGACTTCCCATATCCCACAATCGCCCTACTGACCGGTCACACATTTGGGGGTGGCTGCCCCTTTGCTCTGAGCCACGATTACCGTGTGATGAATTCGGCCCGCGGTTTCATCTCCATGCCCCCAGTGAATCTAGGCCTTCATTTTGACGGCATCGGATCTCTACCACGTCTCAAGCTCGGTCCACAAGTTGCTCGTAAAATGCTCCTTGAAGCCCACCGGTGGACTGGCAAGGAAGCTCTTGAGGATGGGATCGTCGATGTCATCGCTGAGCCGGAGCGGATGTTCGATGTTGCGATGGAGCTAGCGGAGAAGTGGGCGCCAAAAGCAAAGATGGGGTATGTTCAATCATTTTACCCTTGATCTTCCAATTTGCTCCTTTTCTGTGATCGTGGAAGTGTGAATATTTAATTAACTGAGATGAAAAATGTAGCGTGTACGGGGTCTTACGTGCTGAACTATGGGGGGAGGCCATCGAGAAGTTCCAAAGGATCAGCTATGTGCACAGTCGGGAAACAAGTAGGGCAGCTAAAGTCAAGATATAAACCATCAAAATCCAATATTTCCCTACTCTATACACAGCCTTCCAGGGCAAAGACGCTTTTTTGATGATACATAGTGGCGCTTTGACATAGTTCCATGGCCTGAAGGGAAATTATGACGAACTGATAAATTTTTAGACCCCCAGTTTAGACGTTGCATATATCTCCCCCAGTTCAAGGACTTTAATCCCACCCCAACTCTATACTTTCTATATTAGCTCCAATAAAACAGCGGATCTATAGTGGCGTGCTAAATAACATATATAGAAATCGCAGCTACAAAATATGAAATAAGCTAAGCATGATGATACAAAGGCAACGTCGCGTCCACTATAGCTTCGGGGGAGGATTAGTCTGCTTAACGGATGACCATATCTGCACCTCGGGATCCTTGTGATAGTCTGCCGGAAAAAAAATAGGGCCTAGCACTCTTTTCACAACCTTGCCCGTCCCAGTCTTTGGAATCTCGCCCCCAACCAATCTCAGCAGGGTGGGCATTTTATACCCAGCCAACTTTCTCCGCAGGTCAGCGCGTAGATCGTCCAGCGTCAAATGCTTCCCCGCCCAACCGTTGCCTGGGCACTCATACGTGGTCTGGTCAGCTCGTAAGCTCACCACGGCGGCGACGCGCTGACCGAATTCGTCGTCTGCAACGCCGACAACCATTACCTCGGAAACGTAAGAGAGGCCAAGAATTTCGCGTTCAATATCGAGAGCGGAAATTTTATACCCGCCCGATTTAATGATATCAATAGAAGCGCGACCGAGGATGAAATAGTTACATCCTTCGCGCCGTGCAAGATCGCCAGTTTTGTAGAAGCCATCTGCATCGTGGGCATTGGCCGTGGCAACTTCGTCGAAAAGGTATCTGTTAAAACGGTGTCAGTCATAGGGGAATCGGGACTGCACTGCAGTTTGGGAAATTCCCGGGGGTGGGTGGAAATTTCATACTTTGAAAACATATATGGGCCCTTTATCAATACCTCCCCCTGGTCCCCCTCTGATAGTTTAACTGTTGACCCAGGAAAGACCGGTCCGACACTACCAGGCGGAACAGGCCCTGAATCAATTGAAGGTGTAAAGGCTGGACCGATCTCAGAGGCGCCATATCTGGACAAAATAGTTTTTCCGCCCAGTAGTTTTGTCCAGAATTCCTGCACGGGGGTGGGGAGAGCAGACGTTCCACAGAGCAAGGCACGGAATTGCCGTGCACCAGCAATGTACTGGCTAACCTCATGGGGCGGCAAGAGGGCAATTTTCTGCTCAAAGTGTCGCATCATTCTCATGTAGATAGTTGGCACGCCAGAAAAGATATGTAAGCCCCCCTTTTTCCAGCGCTCCCACAGCCAAACAACGTCAAAACTGCCGCTACGAAACTCAACGCAGGCACCCGAGTATATGTACGGTAGGAAATTAATCCCGATCCCGGTGGCATGATGAACTGGGAGAACGTGAAGAATCACATCATTTTCGGTTACACCAAAATGGTCAGCAACTGCTCCTGAGGTATCGTGTAGAAATGCTCTCCTCATGACAGCTCCCTTTGGAGGCCCTGTTGTTCCGGATGTGAAAATAACCACGCCTGCTCCGTTGTCGTCGAGATATTTGTCAGATGAAAGCACAATATCACCCGGAAGCAGGGCAGATACCCGGAAGTGTTGGGCTATATCAAGGTAGCAGACCTCTTTCGAGGCGCTTTTCTTCAGGTGAGCTGACAGCTGTTGTGCTAAACATTTTCCGCATGACGAGGAGAGAATCGCGGCACATCTGGATTTTGTCGTAAAGTATAATGCCTCTTCCACGGGAAGTAGAGTCGCTTCAGATACTTCCATTAGCACAGGACCTTTATTCTGCGGGTATTTATGACCGAATTTCTTACTCATCGGCACAACTGCCGCGCCAAGGGCACAAATTGCAACGAATCCAACAGCATACGCATAGCCCCCGGGGGCAATAAGTGCAATGTATACGTCTTCACCAGCCTGCAATTCTTGCTTACTTTCTAGCGAAAGACTTGACCGAAGGGCATTTCTCACTGCAAGAACATCGCTAAGGAACTCAATATACGTTTTTTCGATTGCGAGATTCACATCCCTGATCGCTATACGTTGCGATTTCCGGTGAGCGTATCGAAGCAATTTGGAGAAAAATGGAGAAAGTGGAAGAACATTGTCACCGCCGTGTGGGGGAAAGAAGTCCGTCCGATCGAATCTCATTTTCGTGGGTTCGTTGTCAGTTATGAGAGTCACGGTCAAAGAACGAGCCTATGAACAGTGCAAGACGCAAAGTTCTCGTTGCTCACTACACAATCTCATCAACGGAGGTACGTGTTTAAAATAATTCGTGTTTTCTTCATCTGTTTCAATGCAAGCTCTGCATTTATGAGAGATGCCAACATTTGCTGTGTCAACACTTGGTGGGGCTCACCGGCACTGGTGATAACCGAGCGCCGGGATTTCGGCATGACGCTTTATTGCAGTATGAGCGAAATTGAAAGATCTGCGGGTCAATTGATGAACACAATTGAAGAATAAATATAAGATTGATTGGGCTGACGGAACATTCATGTCTTTTTGGTGACACGGAAACTTGCCGAACATAGTTGGAATGCCGAAAACAATGGGGTCATTGGCTGGAGCCTGGAGCATATGTTTGATTGGGCAATGAGTGGGCGGGCCCTGGCGGGATGCTATTTATGTCGGTTGGCAGCAAGGAAAAAGCTATCGCTCCTCCAAAAAACATAAATATTTCTATCCATTTAGGTTTTCCAACGCAAACACAGATGTTAACAAAAGCCGCTGTTCGATGGTACTAGATCATGAAGCCCTCAGTTCAATCGGGCATTAAGGCCATTCATGATTTTTCAAGGCCACCGCCCTGCTCATAGTCCAATCGGGAGTCTGTGAACCGTACAAAGCGCGAGTTTGGAATTTGCAGATGACCTCTACCCGTGCCAAGTGCACTCACTCCCAGCAGTGATGGGAGGTAGTGAGAGTCGCTCGGCACGGTTAATATGTAATTACCGTATGGGTTCTTGTCTAATAGAATTGTTGGCATTCTTCATACTCATTTTCAGTCCCGGGTTGTCTTCTTTCACGCATCGCCCTCAACATTTCTTTCCTTCGCGCTAGTAATATTTTGCGCTGGGAGAGCTATTTCATTTCAATCCTCATGTCGCTGCGCTCAATCAGGGTATCACTAAAAGATTGTATCCCACCTTGAGGGATACTCTTGCCTATATCCGCCGAAATGGGAATTCTCCGCCCTTGGGGGGCTGTCCACTGGATTGAAAAAATGGTCACTGGCTGTAGCGACTCCTTTTAGGAACTCTGCGAGGGTTTCAATCCATTGACTGCCTACTATTGAGATATAATCAGCAGGGAATATTTTATTGCTTTTGGTGATGAAATATTGAATGAAAATGACGGGATATGCATTTCGAACGAGTTTCTAAGCCCGGATGATATCTTCATCCATGTGGACCAAGTTTTAACCTTTGCTGATGGCAGCCCAGTATTCCACAACGAATGAGCTGCCTTTTATCGATAGGCAAGGCGAAGATTGAATCTAAAATTTCCTTAAGCCCAACTTGTGACTCGAGAGTACGAAGCAGATTGAGACATAGTGTTGAGCTCATGGTTCAAATCATGGGAATCGTTCACCATAGGGCTTCCCCAGCAATAATGAACGAGGGATAACGCTAACCACTGGGCGGCGGACGGTCACTCCAAAACGCCCAAAAGAGAGATCATGACTCGCTCTCCAGGCAGTTAGAGGAACCACGCGATATGTCGGACGTAGCTGAGTAAATGGCAGGTGTTGAGACGAAAGAAGCTCGTGACATTGTGCTGGGCGTTGTGGTGCTCTCACGGCCAACAGGAGCCGTACAAAAACATGAATTTGGCTTGCTGCTCCAAGCTGGCACAGTCGAACCAGGTGACCTGATGCAAACCTAGACTAATTCGCGGAGGCGGGAGCCAAGAACTTCTCGTAGTGTGGACCTGTGACGGGAAGATTTGGAGCGGACTGGGCCTCTGGGAGCCACCAGGAGAGATGATAAGAATTTGGTCGTCAACAGTATCCATGCAAGCCCGGATATGACATTGGCATCCGCATGAGCCCAACAGAAACGGTCTTGGAGATATGTTACAGGGTGGGGGGTGTAAAAGCGGATGAGTTGCAAGTTGAATTCCCGGGATATACCCAAGACGCGGACTTCGGGATGCAATGATGACATAAGCCGCCTTATCTGATCGTCGCCCGATGAGGCTGGGATGCCAAGCCCTGCAACCCAGATGTATGTATGTACATGTATGTACCAGTACATACCAGCACCGGCTCGGGGGTGGGCTGGACCGCCTATCTCAAGGTCACGGATACATCCTGTGTATCACATCTGCCCCCGCTCATCAAACTTTCTTGATTTTCCAACCTCCAACCTCATCTTCAAGAAACACCATATCTTTAACCACCTTCAACGTCGACATCATCTACCCCTTCTAGTCACACCATCGAGCTACTACTACTTTCCCTTGCTACTGCCTTTCCTTCTGGATGTTTCTTGTTTTAGCGGTTCCATTTCGGCTCTCCTTTTGGTTCCTGCTGGGATCTATCTGCTCGCGTTTCCCCTTGGAGAATACATCACCTAGCTCTTGAAACTATCTTTGCAAGTTCTCATATCCTCTTCGATCTCGCGTCAATGAACTCGATCTCTACCAACAATCGTGATTCTCACTCCTGGTATGCATTTGCCCCGGAAATTTAACCGCCTTGTGTTCGGCAACCCCTCCACCTGACCTGTCCATCCCATGTTTCATCAATCGCCATCTAAACGGCTACCGCTTCGTATCTCCTGACTTGCTGTTGTTATTCATGAACTAATTTATCTCCCTGCACTTTTCTATAGTATCCGCTTCGTCTAAGATACGCTGACAGTCCTGACGGGTGTTTCTGGCTATTTTGGCTCACCTTCTCTTTCGTTCATCAACCAACGAGCCTCTTGGGCTCCCCCCCCCCCTCCTCCCCTCTCTTCTTTAACAAAATGTTCTCCACCATGACACCTCCTCCTCTACTCTCCGTGGATCCTATCACCCTTTCTCCATCTCCGTCTGCCATATCTCGTCCAAAATCAGCACAGAATGCCGTCTATGAACAGGAGGATTTTAATCCCAAAGAACTCCATCCCCACCATTATCACCACTCCCAGGCACTAGAAATACAACACCAACGGCAAATCCAACCTCCACTCAACTTACTATACCAACCTCCTTCGATCGAGCTGGAAATGTCTGATCTTGTGACGCCTGATTTAGCCGTAACACCCCGCATCCTCTTTGGTAACCTGCCAATTGAAATCCATGAGGCAATTCTAGACCATCTCTTTGGCGTCCGCCGCTCCACCCTTGCTTCCCTGTCCCCCATAAAATCGAGCGCAAATAGTTGGAGTAAAGCCCTACGGCATCCTCGCCGGAAAGCTCTCTCTGACCTCGCCCTGGTGTCCTCTCAATGGCGCCCTTTGGTGCAGGAACGAATCTATCGACATAGTAGGCATTCCCGCGCCCCTAAGTAACTTTACTATTCATCGTTGTTGCTAACAGGCTCTCTCCCTGTTTCCTTTCTCCTTCTTCCTTAGTTCAGGTCAAGGGTACCGCTGATGGTTTACTCGAATGCTCTGAATGGTTCTTGTCCCACTCTCATCTTTCCTCGTACGTCCGTCATATCGAAATATGGGTCCCGGTATGGGGAGATCGAATGCCAAAGGGTCGCCCGCGACACTACTACCGCCCTCACAATGGAAACGAAGACTCGAACCTAGCCAGCGTGGCGGCAGTGCTTCAAGCGACTGTTGCTACTTTCGAAAATACCTCAAGTAACAGCTCGAGCAGTGCCAATTTTAGATTCTCCAGCCGCAACGCCACCTTGCAACAAATATTTTGTCACGTTTCCTACTTTTTCCCTCACGCGCGGATTTTAACCTTGGAAGGTGGCCACTGCAAAAAACCACCAATGATCAGGCATTTTGATAATGATCCGTGGGGTCAATCGGGAGAGGAAAGTCTCGAGGTGCTTCCGAATATTCAAACCTTCGTCATGAGAGGTGCTTGGAATATCATGAGGGATTACCGGCATTGGTGTAACCTTGCCAAGGCATTGCCTAATCTACGTGAATGGGACTGTGCCTATGCGAAACGAAAATTGGAAGCTCATGTTACTATATCCAAAGCTCTGGCAAACTTCCCTAGAACAATTACCAGACTGGACATCAGTTTAGAAGGCTTCTACAATAAAGCAAGCTCACATTCACGATGGTTTGGTGCAGTTCATCCAGAACCACACCTCTGCCAGCTGTTGGGTGCCATTTTACCTCAACTGGAATCCTTGACATTTACAGGCAAGGTTTGTGAATGTTTATTCGTCCATGCACGAGCGGCTATGCTCACAAGCCAAACAACCTCGAGACTCAAATCAGTCGACCTTGTGGTGAAGTCCTGCTGCCGCGAGCAACGGTCTCATGAAGATGGCTCGCCAATGTTAAACGATCTGTCCGGCATTACCAATATAAACTTCATCAACTCGTTCGAGAAGCTGGTCGTTGCGGCGGTCAGGTCGTTGGACGCATTTGTCATCCTGAACCACATGCGCATTAGGTTTATCGATCTCGATTCCGCGAGCCCCCTAGGTCTCCTCAATCCATACTTCCAGCTTGTGGATAACAAATGTATTGGTCTGTGGAGTGAAAGTATCTTGGACGCGCTACACGGGGCACGTCAACATGCAGAGTTCGAACTGCTAGACGACGGCATACTGCCTCAATATGGAATTAATGTTCAGACAGCATCCAGAGTATTTCCTCGGACCCGGCCACTGAGTATCAAAGCAAGCTCATATAAGCTCATTGCTGACAAGTCAAAGCTGTGAAAATCTCAGCTTGCCTGTCCAACTTACAGTCATGTTCTCCTTTTATTCAAATTTCTTCCCCACTTTTTCGTCTCTTCCTGCTTGGTCATTTCTATTTTCTATAAACAATTTACGACCCCTAATCTATCCTAATATATTACCATTTTGAATCCTGTCCAACGTTGAAGCTGAGCTTTTGCTAGATAGTCATCTCATCCCTTGTTTATATGATCTCGACTTATCTTCCCGGTGTTATTCGCTTTCATGGCGCTGGAGGCGTCCTTTCTAGATATGTTGATATTTCTTTAGTTTTAACGTGGCGCTAGGCTTGCATGTTTCAATTTCAAAAGACAGAAGATGACTGTTTTTATGGTTATCAAGAGATAGAACCCGCTTTTTGCGAACTTGCTTAATTTCTTAATTAATCTCACAGTTTCGGAATAGACCGTATCTAAGTAATTGATATATAAATCACCAACGGCAATACCTTCCAAATAAAATGGGAACCCTCCACTACAGTCCCTCCATTCGCCATATCGGCTCCCCCATCCGCTAGGACTAGGGAGAAGATTGTCCGTCGATTATCAACAGTATTAATATTTATCTACCCGTGGGCAGCATGTAACATAGACACTTCCATAGCGAGCCAAACATGTGTTTCACTTCCGGCTCCTTCCGGTCTTTTTTCTCATGCTCCCGACCCCACTTGTACGCAAGGTAACAGAGCGTCCTGGGCGGCATGAGCCGACATCTGCAACAATAATGGCTAATATCCAAATATTTATCAAGAAAAATGATAAGGAAGCGATGAAGAGGCCCGGAACAAAAGTGGAGAGACCATTGAACTCGAGAAGAAACCCCGGATACAGCCAGAGCGCCTGGCCACCAATCCAGAAGACAAGCGCGCTGATGCCGATGAGCGGCCTTTTCATGAAGGAAGAATATGGCAGGTAGAGCGGGAGGAAGATCATGTACCAGAGAAAGTACTGCAACCTTTGTATTAGATATGAATTGTTCCGGCATGGGGGCAAGAGGTGAGATAGAAAGGGCCATACAAACCTGACTTGTGCAGACTTTATTGAATGTGACAAACGCAAAAGTCTGCGCCAGCATAGTGCCTGCTATATCCTTCCTGGCCAAGGCAATTGGGATTAGAATGGCCGAAAGAACAAGTTGAGGGATGAATGCCAGTGACTCTAGGCTGGTTCCTGGTGGTGTGCCTTGAGCAGCGGCGGAGGAAGAGAGATACAGGAGCATATTGTAGGGTGAGAAATTATGCCGATGATCAACGCGGGTGAGGTGATGCAGATATGTATGCTGCATGAATGGAAGGCCGTAGATGACATACATGGAGAGGTTGAGGGCGGAAAATACCGAAAGCGAGGTGAGGGTGAGAAGGATGCGGGACGGGTTGAGAAACGAACGTAAGCGATTAATTATGGACAGCAACGAGAAATCCACTGGCTCTTCCGTAGCTCCCTCATCCTCTTCTAGCAGCCAAATGATCGACGGGGCATAGATGAACGGATATATCTTAAAATGTACCCCAAGGCCCAGGAGGGCGCCAGCTAGCGCAACTCGTCTTTCTAAGACAGCCCAGAGCAGCGCGATAACCATGACGCTCAGCAACCCCTCCGAACTGCCCCTCGTGCTAATTGTAGCAACCATGGGATTAAGTAACCAGATGCTAGCGTACTTGAGTGCGCGCGGCATATCCATCTGCATATGCCGCTGCTGTCGGAGAACTCGCACGATTAACCACCCAGCCACAATGTCGGCCAGGGCAAACAATACTTTGCCAAAGGCAAACCAGAAATTACCGCCCCACGCCGTCGGCACAAGGATCCAGGCCAGCAACGGGGTGTAGCGGTATGTGGCGCGGTCATAAGGGGAGCGACCCTGAGAGACGAACTTTGCTGCATCTGTGAAGACCAAATAGTCGATGTCGGTGTATTTCATGGGAGAGTGGGCATCTTGGTAGAGCCCGTAGAAGAGGAGTACAACACGGAGAAAAATTGCGGCAGAAAAGACCCGGGTTGCAGAATTGAATAAAAACTGCATGGCGAATTGTCAGAAATACATGTATATAGCATTCCGATGATGGGGAGGGAGTGCGCCGGGGTTTTTGGTTGGGATTGGTGGGCTAGGCTGAAAGCCGTTTCAGAAATGCACAGAAAATGGATATATCAAGGGAAAATAACAAAGGCCACGCAAAACTCAGTCCATAAAGTATGCTATAGCAAACGGGCGGCAAATCAACCCGTTCATCCAGAGGACATGTTACAAGTTAAAAAAAAATGCAGACAACCAGGCTTGCGCTCTTGGCGGATGCAGAGGGGGGACACAGGGCGAAATCAACCCTAAGCTCGAAAAGAGAAACAAGTAGGAAACAATTAAATCAAAAGACTGAAAACCCCTGTACTCCGTCTGCTGTATCCGGATATGAATTCTGCTGATGTTTGTCCGGATTACTGCGTGTTGCAGAACGTTGAGGTTGCGCTCGCGTGTCCGGAACACGGATTAACGCGATCACCGCAATCTTGTGTTAATGCCACTGCATCATCCAGTAATTCCACTCTATCAAAGGACTCAACCTTCAATTCGAAAATGAATTATTAGTTCAACAACCGCTTTACAAATTAACCATAGAAGGTTGTATGATCTATTTCATCTGGACTATTAATGCCTAAATGTACAGTGCAAATATATTCTTGCATTGTTGGTGATATAGATATGGTGGCCATTGCCCAGCTGTTCGGTGGGTGATCAGTCCGATGAGGAATAACTTCCCATGTAGCTAGCTAAGCAATTCTCAATCAAGCAAACTTTACACCTTCCGCAGTTTTAGTATGGATGGTGCTATCAGCATACCCAGGCAGATTGGGGGAGTGAAATCCAACTCTGAGCAGTGTTCTTATCTTAGGCGAGGCTTTCTTGGTTAGAAGTGAAGCACGGTTGGAGATCTTCCTGATTTATAGTGCCTGAACCATGCCATTATCTCCATGTCTGAATTGCTGGTTGTAACAAGTTCAATACAATGCGGATCCATCACAGATTAAACGCAAGGTCCGGCGAAGCAGAACTACACGGAAAACTCCGTGTTGAAAGTGAAATAGCCTGCACTATGTCGAAAAAGCCAGAGTAGGGAAATGCCAACGAATCTTCTAGCGGCTTGGCTTTAGTTGCTTGCTTTTGAAGTTGTCGAATGCTGGCTCCGTTGTTTTTGCGGCCGAGATAGCAATCTTGTAGCTGTTCGGGACATGCTTTTCGCCCGGTACACTTTTCGGATCTTTAAGGACAATGCCCACGCAGCTGGTTTGGCAGTGTTGGAACGCTAATCGTAAACATTTTTTATGTATTGATGATGCTAAATTCCGCTTCTCCTCGGGCAAAGAACCATTGGGGAAAATGAGGAAAAGGTACGGCTCTCTGCGGCACCAGTCTATGGGAATAACATATACTCCAGATCACATTGATATTAAAGCGCTCGTCCTTGTCACTTGGGAAGATTCCCCTGCTCTCATCCCTGGCGTCGTAGTCTAACGGGGGAAGAATGAATGAGATTAGCGATTGTTTCTAATCTACCAGGGAAGCGAAAAGAGCAGAACCGTATCTAGGGCTGGTTAGCAAGTGTGTCCGAGAGCGGCCTATAGAAGCAGCGTCGTTCCTCGAGTGCCCAGCAGCGAAAGCGATCTCTGTATGCATCGGGGTGTTGTCGTCTGGGTGTCATTGGAAGGTAATATCCCTCCCACGGCTAGCTAGGTTACCTTTCCTTTGAGGATACTGACAGGAGTTCTGGGCAAAACCAGATAAACACGTTATGTGGAAACAGGAAACAAAATTTGACAGCTACGGAAAAGGGGATAGGCGAGCAGAGGAGGAACAAACCGGCTTAAGCTCTGAAAGCTTCCATCATTTAAAGAATAATAAAATAAAAAGGAACAGGAACAGGAGTTGGAACAGGGGGAAATGTTGTACATTTTTTACCTGGAATGGGATGTCGAAGGGATCAAATAAAACTGAGACGGCGCTGCGCTTCAATCCGCTAGTTAACAAAGTTCGCTTATCCCTGTCATCCGTGAGATGTAGGATAGCCGGAATTTGGAGATCGTTCCAACATAACCGGGATAGCTGTTTCTGTCTCGACGAATAGCTTCTGTGGACACTAGAAACAGTATCGAGTTTCTAGAATGACTGGGTATTTGGGGAATATAGGTAACTATATGAGAGTGTAGAAATGTAATACAGATAGAATTATTGATGCATAGCTTGGTCCTATTAAACAATAGCAGTGGACCGGACTGAACACCAGCCCAATAAGCACCGAGTACAACAGCATAAATGTGAAGAATATGGGATCGTCAAGAAAGCATTCCGGAGTGAACTTTCTGTGCTTTGATAGTCCAGATTTGTCTCAATAGCGGATAAATACCGCTCAAAATATTCTGCTCGCACCGTTGAAAGATCTCATCGGTATCAGTAATGATGCCAACATCGAGTTTCTCCACATCAATGCTCATAAGTGCCAAACATTCAACGAGACAGGGAGGCGGTTTTCTCCGGCGGCGGACACATTCCAAGTAGAATTCCGGCGATTCTCGACGGTCGTAACACGCCATATAATCAACGCGAGTCACACGGGGGAAAAGCGCGAGGCGGGCGGGAAGTGACAAGACGGTTTTAGGCACGAAGAAATAATCGCTGACAGCCAAGACAAGCGAGGTAAAATTCTGCATTGCAATCTGCTGGTCATGCACGCTCAGTCCCCTAACTCGACTATGGCGAAACCTGTCGGCGAGCTCGGGATAAATGACGAAAGTCTTTTGAGCAAAAAAGGCGGGTTTCCCTAGCCCACGGAGTAGTCTGCAGGTGCTGTTGATGAAGCACCAATCCAGCAGATGAGGACGCTGGGATTGGCTCAGCAAGGAATAGCGACGTGGAGCCCATAAAGGACATATTTCTGCCTCCACCAGAGAGGAATCAAACTTTGAGTTCCGGGTTTTGTTGTCTAGACGGTTGCTTGCGCCTGCAAGGAAGTGATCCAAGAATAAGGGGTCGTCGCAGACCATGACATAGTCAATTATAATTCTCAGCACCTCATTTGGAAGCTGGAGCATTGCGGAGGCAATATATCTTCGTGGCGATACAGCGTTCGACTGGAGCAATGGTTCAAAATCTCGATCTATCCGAATCTTTGTCCTTTGGTTACCAGGTTCAAACTTTCTGCGCCTGGCACGGGAGTTAAAAAAGTACGGATGAGATAAGCGCCAAGCCTTCCGCCGTGGTTTCTTGGCATTATCACCGCCCGCCATTACAGTTTTGGAGGCAGTTTGTAGGGTCCACGGGTGATTTATATCAACTCCGCTATCCAACCCGTGCAAGAATAGTACATATGGCAGGGACCAAGCGCTCTTGGGAAGGGGGCCTCGCCCAAAATCCTAAATCAATAGACGTGACGCCCCAAGACAGCAGCGTGGATACAGACACATCCAGCATCCAGTCAATCTTCACAACTTTCCGCGGCGAGCTAGACGAGCATCATGACCGGCGAGAACGAGTGATTAAAGCTTCAAGAGATATTACGGCTCAGAGCAAAAAGATGTATGCCATTTATACGGAATGGATGACCCTGAGTTCGTTTGCATGGGAGCTGACAGGCGGGGTTGATTCACAGTATATTCTCCTTGCATCGAGTTCGCGCTCTGAATAAACCCGTACCCAAAAATATCATGAAGGATAACCACGAACGGCTTGCCCAAATAACTACCCTCTTCAAGTCCGTCGTACCCGACTTGGCTGGAATCAACGCCCACCGATACCAATGGCAAATCAGCCCCGGTATCCAGGAATATATCGAAGCTGCCACATTCCAACACTACGTCGAGACCCAGCAACTCATGTCCCTTGATGACGTGACCAAGTCATTACCTGCAGGCATACTCGTGACGGAGGCGGACTACATCCTAGGCGTATTCGATCTCACTGGAGAAATGATGCGCTTTGCCATCACAACAATGGCGGCTGGTTCCGTCATGAACATGTCTGTCGATGGTGCCGTCGCTGGCTCTGACGAGAAGGACACCGGCCGCGCTGGCATCTTAATAGACCTCCAGCAACTGCGAGCCATGTTTGAGTCAATAAATGTACCACGTGGACACAGCTTGAACCGGGAGTTCGGAAAAAAGCTAGAGGTGATGCAAAGTAGCGTGGAAAAAGTGGAACGGGCTGCCTATGGGTTGCTTGTACGGGGAAGCGAGCGGCCTGGGGGGTGGATGCCGGATTTGTCCGGGCTAGCTCAGGTAGAGAGCTATTGAGTCTGCGTTCTGTCTTAACTAATTGATGTCATACCTGCTCTCAGCTATGGGTGCATGATCAGCAACTATTTCGATAACTGGGCAAGGAGTCAAGGTTTAGGGGAAAACAATTAAATTATTCGCGTGTTTTATGACGCAATCGGCCATGAAAAGGAGAGCTTTAATACGGGATACCGCGATGAGCTTTGATGGATATTTTGTGACTATATATGAACTTGACAGTGCCATATACCTTGTTAGGGTACAAGTTTCCATTGCAAAACGCCAATGATTAAGAGGGCAAATAATAAAAATCCACTTCGCTAGAGTATATTATCATGCTTCATTTGATTATTGACGGACCGATCCACTGCAACCCACGATCAGATAACAATCAAATTGCGCTTAGTCACCCTGAAGCCCCAATCTGTATCAACGTCAGAGAAATAGAATCAAATTAGAATATGGCCGGGTGAAAAAAATATATTCTGATCATCCGACTGTCGAATGCTGAACCCAATCTGGGATGATTGAAAACGAGAAGATATAATCCCATTCCAGAACAAAGCAAATAAAAAGCGCACAGAATCAAGAAAGAAAAACCCCCATCAATCTCGTCAACCTATCATCGATTCGCTGGTGACGGATACTGTAGTAGCTAGCATGACCGTTGAACGTCCCCCTACTGAGCTGGGTGAGTAGGGTCTTCACGTTCATCAAGGATGCCGCGATGAATGAGTTCCTCAGGTTTGGGGCGGCTCTGTATCTTATGCTCCAGGTTATCGGCCCGCATATGTTTTTCTAACTCACGCGCGTGGGCCTGGAGAGCCGGGGCAGCGGTGGAAGGTGGGATGATGTTTCCTAATATTGGGCGTTAGGTTGCTACGCATTGCTAAGGAAGCCGATGCGGGGTAGCTATGAATGCATACTCTCCACAAGGTCTTCACGATCAGGCCTTTTCTCCAGATGCTTTTTGAGGCTGTCTGCAGCCTTCTGACGGGCTAGCTCCTGCTGTGCTGCCTGCAGAGACCTGGTCGCAAAGCGGGTAGTGTCAGAGAGGTTGGGGCCTTTCAAACTTGAGGATAAGAACGCTTGAGAGGGCACACATACGGAGCAAGATTGGTATCGAGGAGAATATGTCTCTCTTTCAAATCTTGCGCCTCAGGACGGTGTTGGAGATACTTCTCCAGCGAGTTGCGCCGCTCAACGGGCGAAATGGGGGAAGTATCAACGTTGGAGGACTCGGCCATGGTTGGTTTGATACTAGGTAGCAAGGGGTGTATGAGGGGTGTTGTTAGTTGTTAGTATTGGGTATAAAATTAGGCTGGGGTATCTAGATAGTCAATATCAAGTTCACAGTACAGAGGGAAGCGCGTGAGTCTGCATAATATTTGTATGTTTTGGAGATATGATGTTTGTTGTTGTCGTTGCAGTGGTTTGTCTTGGCAGATGATGATGACATCAGATTACAGATCTTATGTAAGCAGTAATATTTCATATCTCGACATCTCACCAGAAAAGTTCTCCATGATGTTTGATCCTGATCCAGATTCAAAATATATATATGGAATATCACCTTTGACAAACTGAAGCATGACTTTGTTTGGCTGTTCAGACTGCTATCCTGCCACAATATCTAGTCAAACTCGTCCTGTCTTCAATCGGTTTGTTGTGATACACTCCTTCGCGTATCTACAAAATACCGTCGTTTGGACTCAGTTTGACCTGATCTCATTTCCTGATTAACCAGCTAAAATAGCTACTATCTTCTCAACTTCAGCTATTTCATTGTTTCTCCCGTTGTGTATCTCAGTTAAAAGAGAAAATACAGCTGCCATTGTGACAATATCAGGACTTGGAGAAGAGTCAATATTTGGTAAGAATAAATCATACACACACCACCACTTGAAATAATGATTACAATGTTAAACTATCATTATGCATTTTGCATCTAAAGGAGGTCATTGATGGAGAAAGTGTTAAATGATTGCTCTTGTGTTAATAAATATATCAATTTTAATGCTTGTTCTCGGTTGAGTAAGTTAGTTACATGAAACCAGGATTAATTTCAACATAAAAAAGAGGTAAAAAATGGAAAAAAATAAGAAAAACAAATGCGACCAAAGTACGGAGTAAAAGAGCGTATGTGCCAAGGGACCAACAAAAATTTCCTCCAAAGACAACCTAGACTCAGATAAGTTGTTACATACTTCCACCACTACCCCAATCTTAAAATTGTCACTCATGATAAAATATCATATCTACACCCGTCGTTGCAGCCGCACTTCAAATCCCTGCGCTAACTCACGGTAGATTGTTCGGACCAGAGGTCTGACTATGGCCAGCAACCATGTGTTTTCTGCTGTGAAATAAATACTCCTCAGGTTCTGCTTGAGAAGAGGCAATGATAAAAAAGCTGGATCGCAAAAGGAACGCAGATAGTAAATCGGAGACTTCATGTTCGGTTTCAGAATCAAGACCCCGAAAAATAATGTAAGTCAACGGCCACGAAGCGAAGGGTTTTAAAAAAGCGTCGAGTGTATATGCGGCACGGGAGACACGAACAATAGAGGCCAGTCGCCCATCTCAGCTTAGTAAAAGCCAACAAACAGCATCTTCGGAGCATAGCTGGTTGTAGCGATCGACCAGACTGAGCATGAAGAAAAACCAACATATTCTAGGGCGCTTGGCCGGTCAATAGAAAAGACTATGGCTAGAAAATGAAGCTGTTTTCATTTCGTCAAATCCTTTCTTGATCAGTATTTTTTATTTTTTGCTTTGAATGAGGCATGTTATCGTTCGTTTAGACCGATCATAGAAGATTGTTAGGTTTCAAAAAGGGTAAGACACCACTTCCGGCAGCTGAGAAACAGCCACGGGATTAGAAGACACGTTCAAGGAACCCAGAGTTTACCACGGCCTCGAGTAGTAGAGCCACGAGGTGGGGGGGCGCGAGGAGCTCCACGGCGCGGTCCGCGTGGACTAGAACCGACAAACCCACGTGGAGAATTTCCGTTTGGTACGGTGGGTTCTGCAGGAGGGCTTGGGTTCGCGGTGCCAAAATTGCGGCTAAAAGAATTGGGGTCGATGGGGACAGATGGCACTTCAACAACAGCCTCAGAAACGATTTGGCCGTTTGTTTTGACGCAACCACCATTCATACTGGTATTAGCAATTCGATCACCTGCCGTAGCTTTACGAGTGACTGGTCGTTTAATTGTTGTGCCCCGAGAGGCAGATTTTCCTGGCCCGCGGGGCACGAATACGAGCACGTCTTCATCGCTCTCGTTTTCGTATGAAAGTAACCGTTCGGGTTCCGTAGTTTGGTTCTTTTCAAGGTATTTGCAGTGGTTTTTGAACTCTTTCTCCTCGTAGATGATAGCTGTGCGCAGTTGGTGAATATTTTTCGTCGTAATGCCAAATTTTTGGGCCCATGTCTGTGTGATTCGATCGTTTGTGACAAGAATACAGCTGTTTACACCTGGTGTCGCGCCAGATTGGCAGTGTAGGCGCCAGAGAACTGCACTAAGTAGCGGTTTGATGGTTACTGGCACCGACGGGATAACGGAGCCAGAGGTAGAGCGGCGGTGTCCATTCACAGAGCTCCCGACATTCGATGTAAGGGCGGGATCTGCAGCAAGCTTGGCAGCCGTGCATTCGGGACTTGTCTGAGAACTTCCCGAGGCGAGGGATGCAGCATGGCTGCGAGTCCCGCCGGAAGTGATAGACACCGCATCAGGCTCCTTCTTAAAATTAAGTTTGCTAAGAAGCATTTGCGACATCTCATTAAGACTTTTGGCCTCGGTGTGTTCAGATTTGGCCTCTCCGCTCTCCATGTCCTTATGTGTTTCCAGCTCATCCTCGTCGACATCACTGCCCGAGAGATCTTCGACCTCTTCTTCAAACTCTGGAAGAAAGTAATTTTCTGCTTCTTCCCACGTCTCAAACTGTTCCATAGGGCCCTGGAGTGCTATTTTCGAGGATGGAATGTCATGTTTGCCAGAGGTCACCCGATCCAGGAATCGAACTGCTTCACGAGCATTCATGCCGATCTGAGAACCGGATTTCTTCAACGCCCGGAGACGTTCAAGGGCTAGTGGAAGTTAGCAGTAAGCCGCAGAAGCCAAGTAAATAATAGCCTAGTGAGCCGTCAAGACATACTGTAGAGTGGCACGATAAGAGTGATAGCGCCGGACGAAGTCCATTTCTTGATTTCGCTGATATTGGTAGTGAGCGCGGTATCGTCAACGACGCAGTGAAAAACTTTTCGGCCGACCGACATGCTGTCTATTATACGTGTTTTCTCCGAAAGGTACAGTGTGTATCAAGAGGATTTAGTTTTGTAAAGTTGTGTATTATGGTTTTTCGATATATCAAATATCACGAAGTATTTATGAACTTTGTATTAACTGCTACAAAAGAGAACTCGGTTAGCCAACATATGCTGACGGGGTATGTGATACTCGGCAAAGGCTCAGCAGCTACCAGAACAAAATGCGATAAAAATTGGAGTAAGGTGGAGTTCGTTTGGGAGAATCACACTGACCGCAAGAAATGTAGTCAAAGAAGGCAGTTGCAGGAAGCATTTTCGCTTTTCTAAGAAACGAGCTGGGCACGAAACGAGTCGTGAAGAGGTTTCTGAAAGGGCCCAGGTATCGTTGCGCGTATGAACAGAAGGGCGCAGTGAATGGTAGACATTTGATGACAGCTGCCGGTGGTGGCTTTGACGAAGATGAAGATGAAGTCCAAGGCCGAAGGACGCTGAGTGGAGGGGATCTTGGCATGCTTGCTGACTAAACACCCTGGCTTGACCCGCAAGAAATTGTAGATACTTTGCAAACATGTACCAGTTCCATGGTTTGTCTTCTTGAAAGTGTACAGTATTCTACGGGAATGGATTACTGCAAAACTCTACCAGAGAGGCTGCAGGCGATGCCAGTAAAAATAAGCGCTAATTATTGATTCCCCAAACCTAAACATTGCTCTCTTGCTGCAAGTATAAAGTAGAATTGCTGTACGCAGAAGCGTAACTATCAAATACAAAAATAAACATAAAAGCACGCTGCTTTCAAATATACGCTGGCATGCGGAAATCGCATTTAATGGTCAGAACGGGCTAGGGGAATGTGTTAAAAGGTGAGGAAGAGAGAACAGAGAAGAAAAGTATTAAAATGGACAGTCATCGACAGTAATGGCATAAAGACGAACGATGATAAATTATGCGCGGATAAATACACATTCTGTAGAAGGCAATGCCATTCAAGCTTAAGTCCCCCATAAGACCTGATCATGATCAGGCATTTTCAGGACTTTCGAATCAGGCCACTCGCCTCGGTCACTCGTTGAGCCCACTCCCTACACAAATGTCAGTTCTAAGTCTACACTCAAACCGTGCGGGATGCATGTACTCACGTCCAGCTTCCATCGTATATCCGCCTATTTTCAGGCGCAGTGTCGTCGGCTTCTTTCAACGCAAGCTCGATGATAGCCGCAGTTACACCGGTTCCGCAACTGCTGATTGTTGGCTCCCTTGGATTAATTCCCTTGGCTTCAAATATTTTGCGTAGCTCTGGAGCTGGAAGTAATGCTTTGGTATCAGGATCAAGGAGTTCTGAGAAGGGTAAACTCGTAGAACCAGGGATGTGACCCGACGTGAGTCCAGGACGAGGCTCGCTGTCTCTCCCTGTGAATCTGCCCTCCGGTCTGGCATCCAGGATGTGGATTCCCTCCGAACCCTCCTTGCCATAGTCCTTGGCGATCTCTTTCATTTCCGCGAAGTGCACAACCATCTCTGGAGCGAAGTCGCCGACCTGATAGTTAGATCGCTCCTCAGGGGCAACGTCCCCAGACTCAGTTGGGTATCCTTCCTGGACCCACAGCTTGAAATTGTTAAGAACGTGGACATTGTTATGCCCAAACACCCTCAACGTCCAACCCACTCGAGGCGCACTGAAGAGACCTACCTCCTCAGAGTCATACACCACAAGCTGATCATCCCTGCGAATTCCCAGTGACTGCATCGCCTCCTGAAAACCCTCTTTGGTAGGCAGCATGTGTGGATAGGGAGAATCGTGATCCTTCACCGCGTCAATGTCAAAGAAACGGGCATGCGGGATGCGGCACTTTGTGAATGCCTCAATGCCGGTACGTTTTGCAGGATCATTGGGCATGAACCAGGTGCCACATAGCGGGATCACACGCGGCGAAGTAGATATTTTGGTTCTCACATTTTTCTTCAGCGCATCATTGAGTTCCTTGGGCGTGACGACATAGGAAGAAAGAGAAATCGCACGACGCTGCGGGGAACTGGGTGAAGCGATAGTGGTAGACCTGGCAAGGGGAATCCTGGATGAGAAGCCGAGCAAACGAAGAGCTGCAAGAGCCATTTGCGGCAGACGGGGGGCTCTTAGCTGATTTGCGTCGTGCTCTTACATAACGGAATTTTGGATCCTCTAAGAGAGAGAAAAGGGTCTGCCAAAACGCCGTGGGGTGGTGAGATCTGTGCGGAGTTTGGTGTTGTCCGTGTGTCTGCAACTGATAAATAAAGAATAAAGATGCGGGGAGGAGCAGTCGGGGGCGGCTTAGTCAGCCCAGAGTACGAATAATAAACCCTCGCCCCTCGCCGCTGCAATCTTGCTATGGGACAATTCATACCCAACACTCCTTGTTTTAAATAACAGAAAACATAGTCCAATATAAGTGGACTTATTGGCTCTACACCAAGGGGCTAGGTGTGGGGGTTCCAAGCTGATATGTTCCGCGGGTAAAAAAGCTCACCCTGCAACGCCTGCCAAGAGGGTTTCTCTCTAGATATTTTGAATGCGCTGTTGCTGACAAAAGCTCTCCAGCTTCATTTTCCTGGAAATTACCATACATTGACGGTTCCCCTTCGCATTCTCTGTGCTGTCGTCCGCATGAAGGTCACTCTCAAAGAATGGAACGCGGTGGCGACATGGAGATGGGATATGCCTGAGGACGAGGTGTGTGGGATATGCCGGGTACAGTTCGACGGGACGTGTCCCACGTGTAAATTCCCAGGAGATGATTGTTCATTATGTGGGTTACTCATGCCGACAAGTGCATGCAGCCGCGGTTGAACGAGCATAAAATCTGACGTGATTCTAGTGATTGGAAAATGCGGGCACTCCTTCCATATGGTAGAGCGTTTGAATTCTCTCTCTTTTCCACGCAGAAGCTTAAGAATGGAAGCTGACTATTCCCTTTTTCAGCATTGTCTTTTGACATGGATTGGCCAGGAATCTTCAAAGGGACTCTGTCCCATGTGCCGGCAAAGTACGAGCCCTGGCGAAACCACCCCAAGCCCTGCTCTTGTTATTTCTCAGCTAACATACTACTTCGTTTAGAATTTGACTGGAAACAAGGTGACGAATGACACGGGAAATTCTTATCCAAGGTGGTTGTTGGAGCATGGGGAATAATATCATTGGGCTTCGGGAACCAAAACCGCTTTCATTTATGTAGAAACATTGGTGTATCAGCGCCTACAGCTAGCTACCCTACCCGTGTTTGTATTAGTTTATGACCTTGCGGACAGGATATCCATTTCTAGAATGTATCATTATATTATTTTACTTTCTATTTCATTCAGTTCCATTTGATTGTTCTTCTTGCTTGCTCCACTCGCAAATACACATATACATTTAACTAAAGCCACTGCTCTGCCAAGGCTAACGATGACATCGCATCACCTGACGCCTGATTCCGCCAGTCGCGATATTTCCGCCGCCCGACAACTTCAACTTCCCCCCGACGACACCAGACACCGTCTCCGGCGAAACTCATTCCCTCCAGAACGACTGTGCCCATAGCCATGTAGCCTGAAACACCTTTCGGAATGGCCTCTCCCAACCACCCCGACCCTCTGCCACCATCTACATCAGAGCCATGCGGTGGCCCCAAGCCAGCACATGGAGCAGACAACACGCCTGGCACGGCGGATGATGGTTGGCCGCTTAATGATAACATTCACACCTCAGATTCCCACCAGTCGCCTTTGCGTCCATTCTTCACGGTCATACAAGACGCTCACTCATCGGAATACCACCACCCCACCGTGCACTACATATTCTCAGACGACGACACGGACTTAATAACGGAAGCTGCCCTGCGGGCTCTGGAAGCCGGCCAGGGAACCAACTCTTTACGGGGTTCAAGCAATGCGCATCTGAGAGAAGTAGACGAAGATGAGGAAATAGGGGCGCATGCCAAAGCTTCTTCGCTGCCTCCCCCAGTACCTGGTGTACAAGAACATTACATAGTCGTCGACATACATCCGTCTCATTTAGTCGCTGCTCGGAATCATCTTGCGGAATCCTCAAACATCAATGCAAGAGAACCCTCCAACTCTACCGAGGGCCTTGGACCCACGTCTGCAACCTCCCCGCCTACCAACGAGACCTTACAACCCCCATACCCCTTTACCATATCCTCCGCCCACAGCCTAAGCCCATCCTGGCAAATCCTCAACACCCATCTTTGCACAGCGCGCACTTTCGATTCGTCCACGAACAGCCCCACAGCCGCCTCGGCATCGGCAAATAACCGCTCATCGTCCCCAGTTGGCGGCCTGATGCTTGAGATCGAAGGCACTTCCGGTGTCAGCTTTACCTCGTCTCTTCATCGCTCCCAGCAGGACCAGAATCGCCTGGAAGAAATGATGGAACAGTTTGAGAAGCGGATGGAAGAGTTACGCCAGATTATTGCAGCAGGGGAAGTATATGTCGATGGCAAGGACCAGGATGAGGATCCGGGTGCGACAGAAGCTGGGACCGGGCTAGCGGCGGGGGGTTGAGAGGCGATTTGAAGGCAACCGTTGGAATTCTGCGGTAGAACGGCCCTAGAGGGGTTCATGGGCAGCGAAGCATGTCAATTTTCAGATTTGGACGAGCCACATTCTAGCTTTTGATTGCGTTGCTATCTCGATTTCTCTTTTTATTTTCACACAGCACCAACGCTCTATAGCGTGGACGATAGGTGGTTTTATTTACTTATCTTAATTTAGACTACAGGGAGGCGTTTGGTATGAGATCATTTCCGGTTGATTGAATATTGCTTCAATTTCGTTCTACTTCCTTCTTTAATAGTTAATCCTACATTACAGATTTAAATGGTTAAAAGGTAACGCGGTTTAGACTGGATTGATATAATGAATCACTTGAATCCCATATATTTGAGGAACTACATCTGATATCAACTAACGGTCAATTATTGTACCGTGCAGTGCTGAAGGAATTATAAATGCGGGAATACTACATAAAATTTACTTGAGCAGGAAAATAAGAAGTGTGGGCAACATAACGATTCTCTACTCAATCGTCTCGCCAATGATACCGCTAATGACGCCCAATCCCCAATGACTCCAGTGACAAAATCTCAGAGAAAAACAAGAACCAAACCCATGGGAATCTAAGTATAATACAAAAAGGGTTAAAAGAGAGAAAGAAAATACAAAGGGGAAGAAGGGAAAAGAGAGGGGGGGGGATTTTATCTATAGTATCCCTGCCAACAATGAAAATCAAGTAGGGCGCGTTCTCAGCCTTCGGCCTTGCGCAAACTGGTTCTCGTATTGTATCGATAACGGAATATTTTCACCTCCCTCCATGATCATCCCCAGACCATTCAGGGTGCCGTTCCTCCTACCCGCGACCTTTTGAGGGAGTTTACTATCTCCAGTAATAATACTAGACGTAGTGAGAGGCGATGAGGTAATACGTCTCTTCGATGGAGGAGGGATGAGATCCCGACACGTAGTATCCCCAGTGATTTCATCTGGGCATGATCTCAATGATGAGGAAAATTGGGTGGATTGTGAGAAAGAATCGCTAGAGAGCTGTTTCGCGGCGACGTTTATATCGACCTCCCTAAGCCCCGCGGACGAGGATGATGTTGGCTTGACGTTCATATTGGTAGGAGGACTGGTGGACCCTACCTCGTTGGCGCCATCTTGGTATACCTTGGCCTTGGTGGGCGACTTAATAGGAGAGCAAAGCCTGGGAGAAGAAGGCACAGTGGGAGAAGCATCGTTATCCGTTGAATTTCCATGAGGTTCGTCAGTGCCCCGCATCCTCGCAATGAGGGAATCATGTGGTTCGGTTCGCGGGAGCGTGGATGGGTAATCGTACTGCGTTTTTTGAGGGGTCTTTCCAGTCTTTGTATATTCTGTAAGTGACTTGGATTGAATATTTGATTGCAGCTCAGAAAGGGGCTTCCTAATATCCTCGGTGAGATTGTCAATGGGCTCTTGAATTGCTTCATTCTCATTCAGGATTTCGTGCCGGAATGTTGTAGCTTGGGTGCCAAACACATCTAGGGTGTTATGAATGTCCTTGTATGATTCGCGAATATTACATCCAAGATTCTCTAAGGTGGAGATGCGTGACTCGTGATGGCTATCATTTTGTGACCTTGCTCTCATGACGAAAGCATCTAAAGCTTGCATTTGCGTAGCAATTCCTTCCATCTGAGTGTTGACAATCATCTCGGTCTCCCGATGTACCGCTCTCGCTGTTTCCTGGATTTTGCTATTTCGGGCATCAAAGGTCTGGCAGAGGTCAGCATAAATGTATAGAGGGTGGTGTGATGTAAAAGAACGTACCAGCCAGTCATCTTCGATCGTTCTTTGAACCGTTGACTCCGATGCAAGAGCCTCCGTGATAATTTTATTCTCTTGCACTTCCCACATATCCATGCGCTTACTGAACTCGACATCGGCCTCTTTCAGTAAAGCGTGCGAAGCCGCTACATCCGATCGGACGTTGTTCACCTTGGTGTCAAGTCGTGTCGACTGTACATTACTTGATCTATCCAAGAGAACTTTTATATCCGATAACAGTGTGGCGCGCTCTGTTTCAGCGGCAATTCGTTCTTCTTCAAGCGTGGTCTGTAGTTTCAACATCGCCTCTTCGCTCGCTCTGGCTGCTTGGCTGTTCGCATCATGCACTAGGCTTCGAAGCCTGTGAATATCATCTTTTTGCGAATGGAGGCAGCTGACAAGTGTATCAATGACCGACTTAAACTCATCACCCAGGGAGATGTACGACGAATGCAGCTATAATTATTAGCAAAATGCATAGTCACTGATATAATATGGGACTTACTTGGCGGTGAAATTGCCCAAGCTCGTTTATTACTTCACCAGATATCCTTTCTGCTGCGGTAGAAAGTCCACTCAGTCCCTCACCAACTTTCTGTTTGACATCTTCCCGCAAAATTTTAATTTCTTCAAGGACTCCATTCATTTCATCTCGACATTCAGTTGTATGCGCCTTGGTCGCCGTTTCTACGTTCTCGAACGAAACTTCTGACCGGGAAATAAGAGAATGGCCAGCCTCGACTTGCGATAACTCCTGGGCGACAAAATCCTCCATCCTAATAGACAAATCTTCAAGTAATTTAGACTGTTGGTGCTGGAATGTCGCTATTCGCTTGTCCACCACTTTCGACATATCCAGTACTTCTGATGTAGACGATTGCCACATTTCCTTATTCAATGTGTGAAGATCCGACCGCCGTCGGAGCTTCAAGTGGAGGCTGTCAACATCGGACACCGATTTCCCCAAAGTTGATATCAAACGGGTTCCAATGTTATATAGGCTTTCCTCGGTTTCCTCGTGGGCTTTTCGTAGCATCGATTCTTCCTCCAAGCTCCTCTTCGTGTTATTAAGCACAATATCCGTTTTCTCCAGTAAATCTTCCGTTTGGTCCAATAAAAGTTTGGTGGAATCATTATCCTTCTTCAGGTCATTAAAATTGCTGGTTAAAGTAAAAAGTTCTTGAACTTTATTCTTGAGGTTGGCTTCCATTGTTTCGATTTTTGCTCTTTGCTCCTCAGTGAGGATGCGACGAGACTCGCTTTCGATAGTCATTTCCTCGTATGCTCCAGACGAAAGGTAGACACCGTTTCTTTGCCGTGTCGCTATCAGCTCGGTTTTCAGTTTCTCAATCTCTGTCGTAAATTCTCGAAGAAGGGTTTTCTTGGATATAGTGGAGTTGATTTGTGGTTTGTTGCGAATATTCTTCGCGCGGAATGCATAGTCCAAAGTTGAAATAGTTTCCTCCATATTGCTTCGTGCAGGTGATACCGTGGCTATAATACACGTTTTCGTACGGCCACCCAGAGAATCTTGAAGCAGTCGAGTAAGTTTGGATTCTCTATGACGCGTCAGTAATAACTACAGAATGTATGCTAAATGGAAACTAACCTATACGGTATATGAGGACCTCCGTCTACCAGAGCATTAATTACCCTTCCTAGCGTGAGCAAACTCTTGTTGATTAACCCCGCCTCGGTGGCTCTCTTATTCTCTGCGCCACTGCGTTGGATATTCTCACTGCCAGCCAAGTCCACTAGGTTTAGTTTCCCACTGCTAATATATTCTTCGCCCTTTTCTGTTTTCCTTTTAACAAACACAGTGATCGTGAACACCGTGTGACTTCGAGAACTCAAATCGTTGCATTTTGTAGCTGCTACTTGTCGTTTGTAGCTGCCTTCCTGAAGCAACTTGATACCAGCAGAAGCAGAGTGAATGTAAGTTTCACCCATGCCCTGTACCATGGTGCCGTGGTTGCCCTTTTTTGCCCCATCCTCGTATATTTTCAGCTTTGTACCGTCTTCTGAGGAAAGAAGATCTCGTAGTTCCTCGTTGTACAACTCGATAAATGAGCATTTGACAGAACTTTCCATATCCTCAAGTTTTTTAAAGAGGGAATAGAGTACACGCGGGATGATACCAGCTGCATCCGATAACAAACCAAGCGTGTCATTCATATCGCCAGACATCGTATAGGTTTTGCCTGTTCCGGTTTGGCCATATGCAAATATAGTACAATTAAACCCCGAAAGCATCTACAAAAGTCTCTAGTTAATGAAGATCGCACGTTTGGCGCTTGGTGCGCATGGACAAGAGCAAACTGTACCGTACCTCATTCAAAATCGGAACCACAACATCCTCATAGATTATTGATTGATCCGCAGCGGGAGAAAACACCTTATCGAAATGGTACTCTTTGTCTCCCAGCGCATTTGGCCCCATGGACAGCTGCAGATTTGTCCCCTTGACTCCCTGGGTTGATACAACCACGCCACTGTTTTCCTTGACTTCTCGATCATTCCTCCCTCGACACCGTACAACAACATGGATGTTTGTCCGCTCGATGGGTTGAGGCTCAAACTCTCTTTCCTTCCGCTTCAGCCCCGTAGTTGGTTGTACGCTGGGTGATCGAATTGAACGAGCGGTATTTGCATTGGAAGGCCTGAGGGCAGAGGCTGGGGAATCTGCTCGTTCGCTCAGAATAGAGGCCCTCGTCGTTCTCTGGGGAGGTCGTATCATGCCCCTCCGCAAACCACCCACAGGGGCCTGGGAGCGTTTTGCTCCGCTCATTTTTTGAGAGATAGCAGTGCGCTTAGGAATAATAGATGAAGAAAACAGGGAATATAGCACGTCTGCAAGACCAAATACCACCAGGTCATATAATGAGCCCTTCTATAAAATGTTCGACGAAATAAATGATAGTGGAGCAAGAAACGAGACCGCCGCCGTCATCGATGTTCTCCGGTTGTTTGCCAGATTGGATTTTGCTTCCCAATGCGGCAAAAGGTAAACAAACCGCTTTTTGCATGCTTAGTCACGCGCGGTCCAAGCTCCTCTGACGTAATCGCGCGGTCATGCCGCATCCGTCACATGAACGCCAAGCCCCGCGTTCAACTCGCCATCATTCCAACGTTGTCTGTCTCGTTTCTTTCACAACGGCGTCTTTTGTATAAACGTATATATATCACAGAGGCTGGTGTGTTAGACGGTGGACCCTCATTTCTGCTGCTGGTTGTTCTGCGCATGCTGCACGGTGTTGCCTGAACGTCTTCTTTCGTTAACATCTCCCGAACCAAATACCTGATATGACTACCCAGCGCGTATAACGCCGCTTCCTCCAGCACGATGACTACGTCGAGAAATACAACTCCAGCCCAGATATTCCCTGGGAGGGGGATTGGGTTTCTGAGTATGGCTGTCTCCTGTGTTTGTACGTAGAGCTATATTGATAGGACGTGCTAACTGTTCCTTCGCTATTCTTAGCCTTGGGAGCCTCGCTACATAATACCATAACTCGCCTGAAAGCCCATCCTCACACTTACCCCTCTCTCGATTTATCGTACTCTTCATCCGATCCTATCCACGCCCCGATCGTGCTAAACTTGCCCGAGAATGGCATGCGACTGCGGTTCGACGGTCCCGACCAGAGACTACGCTTGATAGAAGTGCTGGATTTCACCAAAATTCCTCTCGCATATAAATCCCACGAAGTCCTCAAAGCCACGAAACCCATAGACCAGTCACCGCAACTAGGACCAAGCTTTCGTCATATCTACAATCGTATGTTTGGGCCGTCCTATCCAGGGGAATTTATTCCCAGCTCGTCAGGCTCAAAGTACGGAACTTACATTCTTTCCTATCCCGGTATCGCCTTCTCATTTCCCTTGCTTCAGTCTGCCTGGTCCGAGCAATGCGATTTTGTCTCCTTGATGTCGTCATCGGCCGCATCGCCTGCCACTTCGATGGCTGTTTTCCAAGGATCATCGTGGCTGGACGGCCGTTCTAATTTGTTCACCCGACCGCCCCAATACCCCAGATCAACTGCCCTCGCGGGGAAAAACCGAGAGTCGGTCGCCGATGAAATTGAGGAAGTCAAAGTACACGGCGCAGGTAGGGTTGAATTCTTCCGCAGAACGGGGCCATCATTTTGCATTTCCCTCTCCGAGACGACACCGCAGGACCTCGTAGCCGAATTTGGCCCTCCAGATGCTATCTATCGGAAAAACGATAGACGTATATCAATTCATGGGACCCAAGCACTTGGTAATACGAACCTCCGACGTACAAGCCCTTCTCCTGGCCGCACTGCTGATCCCACAGACATGGACCCGTTGTCTGAAACCAGTGTGACAGACGATTCAGATGGCGAGAATTCTCCCACTTTCCAGCACGATCGGGCTTCGCTAGCAACCGAGTGCTTTTATAATTACTTTGACCACGGATTTGATGCCTTTATCTCCCATCCAACGGTTTCTGGGCCACCGTTTCCAGGCTCATCACATCCCGAGACGGCGACAATCTCTTCACCTCCGCAGTTAGCCGTAACAAAGCTACTCCTGCATGGGAACGTTCCAGGGTCTTACCCCTTCAATCGCCATAGGCGCAGCCGCTGGGTCCTGAATATTAATTCCGCCAGACAACCTCTGACGTCGGAAACCCCATATGACCAGTTATCAAACGAATTGAAACTAATCTGGAAAGGGTCCTACTCGAACGCATCCGAGGAAATGGCCCTTCAGAGAGGAATGGTCCTTAACCGCGGCTGGGGTGACAGCCCTGGAAGCAGCGTCGAGCTTCTGGGTGGCTGGGAAGATAGCTCGATCAGCAAACCTTGGACTAGCTCAGCAAACGACGGTAGCCAAACGCTGGGGAATACTGAGCTGTTTGGCTTTCCAGGCTTGCTTTTTGAAGTGTTGAAGAATGGAGCCATTAGTTGTTTGACGGTGTACTAATCTAGATTTGCATTCATTTAATTTTATTTTTGTTAGCTATCGTTGCTTTATGCTTTCAGACCGGCGGGCGTTTATTGTGCATATTTAAAGATATTAGGCATATATACCCAGCATATCCAATATATTTCATTATTTCACGTCAATCTTGTGTGTATCACACCTGGGTGCTGACTGACCGACTGTCTATCTATCTCGATGGAGAATCACTTACTGCTCTGAAAATATATTCAAACCCATATTTTTGAACCCAAGAATGCTATGATGGCCAGTACCTAGGTATTATTATTCAACTTACCCGAGTCGGCCTCTTCTCCACAGCTATAGCCAGTCCGTATAGTCCACGGTCCGTATGGGCGCGCCAAAACCTGCCCCCGCGTAGTTACAGATCTGTAGATCCCGGCGCAATAACTGACAACCGCCGCTCTAGAAGATTTGGCGATATTTTGAATGTCATTCCTGGAATCCACCTGCCCCTGTTTTGACCCAGGTGGATGGATGTTTCCATCCTCCGTTTATCTATATAGGTAATTTTGAAGAACTATAGAAAAGCCCGAGTACAGTATTTAACAGGGTGTAATACGGATATCGGTATTAAACGTAACTTTACCGCTGTATTTAGGTATGCGCTGCGTATTGGCTACTTTTAACTTTTTTCCCACCAATATCCGTCAACCTCGCAACCAAGGCATCGCATCTCTCTCAGATCTTAAAACTCCAGCTCTTTAACAACCGGGCCAAGATATGCTGCGATAACGGGGAGCATGCCAGAGCTGTCACGGTCCCTTGCGCGATCCTGGTCGTCGACACTCAAACTTCCCAAGTCGACCTTCCCGCCTCGTGTGTCGTTGGCCGACCAGGCCAAGTACCTGCAGCGATGCACTCAGGACCTCTACGCCTGGCAACAACGCCATCGTCCCAATGATAACCGGTTCGTCCTCCACGATGGCCCTCCGTATGCCAATGGCGACCTACATGTCGGGCACGCTTTGAATAAAATCCTAAAGGACATCATTTGCCGAGTACAGTTGGCAGCCGGGAAGCGGATCGATTTTGTACCTGGTTGGGATTGCCACGGGCTACCGATTGAGCTGAAGGCATTGCAGACACAAAAGGAACTGGGAACGCTTGAAGCCGCCGGAAATGGAAACGAGGCCGCTGCAGCGATTCGCAAAGCTGCCAGGCAGCTGGCTGAGAGGACGGTCCTAGAACAGAAGAAAGGTTTTCAAAACTGGGCAGTCATGGCAGATTGGGAGGGTGCGTGGAAAACGATGGATAAGACCTTTGAGAAAAGCCAGCTGGAGATATTTCTAAAAATGGTGGAGAAGGGCCTGATATATCGGAGATTCAAGCCCGTGTACTGGTCTCCTTCATCGCGCACGGCGCTGGCTGAGGCTGAATTGGAGTATAAGGATGATCATATCTCCACAGCTGGGCTAGTGAAATTCCCTCTTGTGTCCATGCCATCTCAACTACGCAATATATTACCATCAAATGCCGCCGAGGTCTCTGCAGTCATCTGGACTACTACACCGTGGACGTTGCCTGCCAATGCAGCCATTGCCGTGAGCCCTACTTTAGATTACTCTGTTGTGAAATCGGAAAAACATGGATATCTAGTCATTGGCTCATCTCGCCGCGAATATATTCAATCGCTGTTACAAGACGAAGAAATCACAGTTATAGGCTCGCCGATTCTAGGCTCTGAGCTAGCTTCCGAAACCACATATCGCCCACTTTTCAATGATGGCCCCAATCCCCAGCCCGTCATTGCTGCAGATTTTGTGACAGCAGACAGCGGTTCTGGCCTTGTTCACTGCGCTCCTGGACATGGAATGGAAGATTATGAAGTTTGCCAGGCTCATGGCATCACATCCCATGCTCCGGTTGATGATGGAGGTTTGTTCACGGACGAGGCAATGCCTTCGAACCCTTCGATGCTCAGCGGAAAGCCTGTACTTGGCGAGGGCAATCGAGAAGTTTTGAGATATGTGGAGCGCAAAGGCCAACTTCTTGCCAAACACAAGTATGAGCATAAATATCCATATGACTGGCGGTCAAAGCTTCCTGTGATAGTGCGCGCCACTGAGCAGTGGTTTGCTGATGTTGCTGATATCCGTGATAATGCCATCCGGGCTTTGGAAGATGTGCAATTTGTGCCCGCAGCCGGCAAATCGCGACTAGAGAGTTTCGTCAAAAACCGTAGCGAGTGGTGTATATCACGGCAGCGAGCTTGGGGTGTGCCGATTCCTGCCCTTTACCATCGAGAAACCGGTGAGGCAATTCTAACGCAGGAATCGGTATCTCACATTATGAAAGTTATCGACGAGCGTGGAATTGACGCCTGGTGGACGGATGATGAAAACGACAATGCTTGGATACCTGCTTCCCTTAGGGAAACAACAGGTGTATCTACCTACAAACGAGG
This sequence comes from Blastomyces parvus, assembly GCA_002572885.1. Lineage (NCBI taxonomy): Eukaryota > Fungi > Ascomycota > Eurotiomycetes > Onygenales > Ajellomycetaceae > Blastomyces > Blastomyces parvus. The sequence continues at coordinate 1,586 of PDNC01000157.1, read as the reverse complement.
CACAGACACTATGGATGTGTGGTTTGATAGTGGGTCTAGCTGGACGCAAGTGAAAGCCCCCGCTTCGGCCGAAGGCTATGCGGCAGATGTATATCTTGAAGGAACAGACCAGCATAGAGGGTGGTTTCAATCAAGCCTCTTGACATACGTTGCTTGCAATCTAGCCTTGGGGGGAAATAGCGGCCTTTCTCGGGCACCATTTAAAACTCTCATTACCCACGGATTTACCCTTGACAAAAATTCTCGGAAAATGAGTAAATCGATCGGGAATGTAATTAGCCCAAGTCAAATCATGGACGGGACGCTTCTACCTCCATTGAAATTGAAAAAGGTAAAGGGGCAGACAGAGAAACCGAAGGGCCCTGTATATGACGCCCTAGGAGCCGATGCGCTTAGGTTATGGGTCGCTAGCAGTGATTACACCAAGGACGTGGTCATCGGCCAGCCAGTGCTCAAAGCCGTCAGTACCAATCTGCACAAATACCGGGTAACTTTCAAACTCCTTCTTGGATCTCTGCAAGATTTCGATCCAAGCCGCGCGGTTCAGCACGAGTCGTTACGCCTCATTGACAAGATCGCGCTTCTCCAGCTTCGGAACCTCGTCACTACATGCCAGGATGCGTACTCAAGCTTCGAGTTCTACAAGGCAGTCACTGCTATCAACAAATGGGCGAATTTGGAATTTTCCGCTTTCTACATCGAATCCCTCAAGGATCGTCTGTACGCTGATTCCCCGGATAGCCTGAGCAGGAGAGGCGCACAGACAACACTCTGTTACATATACTACCATTTCCAAAACTTGCTAGCGCCTTTGGTGCCTCTCCTCGTCGAAGAATCATGGGAGCACACACCAGAACCCATAAAATCTAAATTTGCACCTCCTTTGCAGCGTGTCATGATCAAGCCCTCACCAGAGTGGCAAAATGACAAATTGGAAGAAAATTTTCCGTTACTGATGGCTATCAATACAGCAGTTAAAACCATGCAAGAAAACGCACGCAATAAAAAGGAAATGGGTTCTTCACTGCAAACATTCGTGCACATTTCCGTCCCCTGTAGTGCTACCCAGGCACCAGTCTTTGAGCAATTTGGCGATGAATTACAAGACCTCTTCGTCGTTTCCTCTGTCACGGTTGGGTACAATAATGCAGCACCCCCACCTGAAATTGAATCTGCTGAGTGGAAATACAACTCCGACTTCGAATTCCCTGGCAGCAATCAGGGCGGGCGTGTTTGGATATATACCCCTCAAGCGATTAAGTGTGGACGATGCTGGCGATACCAAGTGCCGTTGGAGCCTAAGCAGGATGATCCGCTGTGCAAGCGGTGCGTCGATGCTGTGGGGGACCTGGCGAAGGAGCCCCATGAGGCTACTAGTGTAGCTTCGGCTAGTAATTGATGGGGTGTATATTAAGTATTGTTGGGATATTTTGCATTTTGTTTGGTAATGGGTATACATATAGACACACATGTAAAATAGACTCCGTTAAACACTAAATCTTGTGCTGTTCCCTGCTCTTAAATAGACCTGATTTCTTTTGCCAAGTGGTGGGGGGGGGGGGTGGGGGGGCCTAGGGGACCTCTTC
>PDNC01000156.1:0-53671 GCA_002572885.1 Blastomyces parvus | reverse complement strand
TGTATTTTTTATTATTATTTATGTATTTATTTTCCGTGGCTTTAGTTGTCTTTTATGAAAATGCTTGTTTGCGCCCAGCGAGCAAATAGCGTCAACATGGGGTTTAATTGTGTTGATTTTTTTTTTTTTTTTTAATTTTTTGTTTTTTCGGAGATGGAGATAAATATTACCAGGCATGCCGCCTTTTTTTTTTTTAACAATACAGTAACCCTTTTTTAAAGTGTTCTATATTTATGCATTGATAGTAGAATATAAGGTGTATAAATACTGTACAGAGCAGAGGAAAATACAGGTAATCTAACAGCAAAAATGGGAAACAAATGGAAAATAGTACAGTGTTAAGTCCTATAGTTGAGGACGGTCCTTATCCTCCCTTTCTTCTCCACCACCCGCAACCACCCGGGCACAGAGGGATTAGGGCCGCAAACCAGCGCAGTCGGAAGAGCAGGGATGTGGTTTTTCCCGGCCCGCCGTTGGCATTACATCTGATTCTCCACCCCCTAGAAGCAGCCGGAACCCTCCACGAAATGATGATGCCGATGATGCCGACCAAGTTGAACGTATAAAAAGATACGAATAAATAGATTATTGATCCCTGGCCCATAATTCTTTCCGCAACTGTCGATCCTCCCTAGCAATTGTCCGCTTCTTGCCCCAACGCGACTTGATCGCCTCCAGGACCTGTTGCTGGATAGCCTTCTTCTGCGGGCCAGCATCGCACACCTGCATGACAAAATGGGCGCTGCATCCGAATTTCTGAGCCAGCACATATCTGCTCCACTTCATGGGGTCTTCTAGCCGCAGTTTGCGCATTTCCGCGATCTCCTGTTCGCCCAGGATGTTTTTGGTTTGGTTTTTCTGCTGCCGGAAAACCGGTGGGAGTCGCGAGGGGTGTTGCTGCTGTGATTGCAGCGGGTCTCCGGGGAATGAAGTCGCTCGTAGTTTCCGGCGGATGTCATCTGGTGGTAGGAATTTGGTAGGAGTGTGGTAGACTGAAGGGGCACTGGAGGGAGGATTGTAAATGATGCGTTCGGGAGAATTGGGGGGGAGAGGGCTGAATGAAGCATCTGGTTTCACGCGTAGGCGCTGCTTCAATCGACGGAAAGTTGTCTGATATCTCCGGCATACGAGGGTGGAGGTGGCTGATTCCGACCACGATGGGAGCAAGAATGGCAGCATCAACATATTGCGCCGTGAATATGTGACGGGGGAAGCCATTGTGGAAGGGAAGAAGATACGTGTTGGCAGCAAATAAATTTCGAGAGACCCAAGGGGGTTGTTGGATTTGGGATTGAGTCCTCACGCTTGGGGAAATCCACGCGAGAACAACGATCAACAGCCAGGAGACATGGCAGAATCCAATGCAGCAAAGGGATTGAGCCGGAGAGAGGCGAAGAGAGGGCGGGAAATATGTATATATGCGCTGGTGGACGAAACGACGTTGAGCCAAAATATTCGTTCGTTCGACGGAAGAAATGGCGACGGAAGAAATTGTAGAGCCGCTAAGCCAGATTGGGAGATACATCACGTGTCGGTCGGAGAATGGTTGTTCCGGTGTGTCCAGCCAGCAAACTCCCCGTAAGTAATCCTGTACCGTCTGTACGTGTAACGTTCGTGGATAGGCGCCGGCGGATGGTTTTTGGTTCCATGCATCACATACAGATCCGCAGATAGAAGGCAATAATAAATAGCATATTAAATATATATGTATATATATTCGCATACTTAAGAACAGCGTGTTATGCTTCTGGAGGTAACGTTATAATACTGGATCTTGCATGTCAGCCCATACAGAACATACATATTTGTGGTTGTAATAAGCGTAATACCGTAACGCTGTACAGAGCCTCATCTCCAACTCCAACTTCAACTTCGACTTCAACATCTTCGATCTTCATCTACACCAACATCCTCACTCTTTGGCTCCTCCTCATTCCCATCCCCGTACATCTCCGTCTCATCCTCTTCTTCAGCGTCTTCCGCCCATTTTCCTCCGTCATTCCCGTTCTCCATCCCAATGTTACTCCTATAGCCTGCCTCCTATTGGACCCTCATCCTAACATGACGTCGTTTATGTATCCGATACCAAGCCCCCAACGCTCTTCTTGCTGAGTCCGACCAACGCCCTTAATCCGAACTGTCTTACCAACTCTCCAACAAGTCCAACCCCCCAGCCTACAGGCCACCAAGGCTCTCGTCCAAGCCACCAACTGCCGGGGTTTGCCTTTTCTTAAAATATCTCTCTGCCTGCAGACAAAAAATCATCCATATCTTCCACGCTGTCCCATCTCACCCTCCGTCTATCTTGTATCCTCGGATAAAATACCTACCTACCATTCTCCCGCTTGGTCTGCCGCTGGAGTGGGGAACTTGTTCTCGAGCTAATCACACTCAGCTGCACTGCTTGCCTTCTAGCCCGCCCAGCCTGAGACGTTTTATCGGAATTTTCCCCTTTGCGCAAAGTCCTAACGTGGACTCTTAACTTGTGATCGGATTCCTTCATAATAATATCATTATCATCCGAATCTTCCATCCTTCGATCTGCTAAGCAGTCATGGCCGCTGTAAATTCCTCAGCCGACAAGACGTCGGATCTCACGAAACCAGATACTACTCCCGCTCCTGCTAACGAAGTACCAGCAACTCCATCTGTATCTGAACCACTACAAGAGCAACAGCAGCAGGAACAACAACAACATACCAAACCAGACATTCATTCCACAGACGTGAACAAGGTGGACGCAATGAATAGCGAAGAAAACAAGGAATGGCGACTCAAACCCAAGAAGACTCTCGAATCCAGCGCAGCTGACAAAAGCGGATCGCAACAACGACCATCCAACATCCCAAATCCCATAACCACCATGCGACCTGTTTCTCCTCTAAATTCTCTCAACTCGACTCGACCATCTGCATCTCCACACCGTGCGAGGCATCCCTACATGTCTCCATCATCTCCCAATCGCGGATTCCGTTCTGCTTCTCCTCGTCTTCACTCGCCTGCTTCCTCACAAATTTTCGAACGGAATGTCCAGGAAGATTTCGCTCCAGCCCAAGCCTCCCCATCCATACCTTCACATATCATGACAGAAAACCACATCCCCCCAATCCTTGGTGCCTCATCTGCGGCTTTAACCGACAAGCGTCTCGATCCAGACTCCGTTGAAATCATCACTCATAACTTCCACCAGCCTGCGTCGCTCAGCGTGACGGGTGGCCAAACTGAACACTCGATGACATCGTCTTGGCATGAAGATCTCAACCCACATTTACCCCCTGACGCGGAAGATTCGGTTTCAAACTACGGCGGATTGGACTCATCCGACATCAGGCGCCTAAGCTTCGTATCGTTCGCTGACGTTGTCAACGGCGAACATGCTGAAACAGATCACGTTTCAAACCGCGATTCTATGTACATGGCGGGTCTCTCGACTAACGCTGCCTTGTTCGCGGCACAGAACCGCTCTCCATCCCCAGTACGCTCTCCGGTCTCCTCACACGGCTTCGGTACATCGCCGCCAACAAGCGTATCGCCTTCTACAAAGGGGTTGGACAACTCTCCGAATCGTGGTGGGGGGCGGGTGGCCGGGAGCCCCCGGCTCTGCGGCCATAGTCCCCCTCCTGGCACTTTTGGTGGCGAGTTGAATGTTGAAACCATGCGGCAGGCTCTCCGACGGACTGGTTCCGGCGATTTTGGTGGATTCCGCAGTCAACCCATGAGTGCTGTTGGGAACGACGATGGGACATATGATCGTCCCTTCAAATAGTCCTATCCTCCCACCTCCCACGTTGAATGCTCCTTGGTAAATTTGCTTTGTATTTTTGGTCCTTTTTCATTTTTTTTTCCTGCTCTCATCTTTTCTTTTTATTTAACGATTTTAATCAAGAGGTGGGTAGATAGGAGTTGCCGCTTACCTTTTCATTTCCTGGGGTATTGGTTTTCGGGAAATTTGTAACATTGACTTTGCTGTACTTTTTCCCACAGCCCTTTTCTCATCACGCAACACAACACTTTGGGAGGTTCATTTCGTTTCTGTTTCTGTTTCTTGCTTTCTTTCCTTCCATTTTTTTAGGGGCATAGGTCTTCCTATCCTTTTTTTGGTTCCAGCTTTCTTGCGTAGTTCCTTCGAACTAGCTCTAGTCTTTTGTCTTGTTTTGGCATCTATGATTTTTTTTTTTTTCATTTTGCTTTCTATATGCGTTTCTTTTTTATTTTCTTTTTCTTTATTTTCTTTTTCTTTTCTGATTCCCCGGAGAAATCCTTGCAAATGCGCATCGAACCGAAGACCGTATATTTCACATTCTACCCCTTTCGGGAATCATGTTCAAGCTGGCTGGCTAAATTGAGCAGCGGTCTGTTTTCTATATCTATATATCTATATATTTGTGTTTGTTTGTTTTATTTATCTATTTGCTTACCTATCTATCTATCTATCTATTTATTCATATTCATTTAACGATGTGACGGTTAGCCAGCGGCCGAAAATGGCAGTTCTCACTGCTGTCTTTGGCATCCTACGAACCTGCCATCCCTGGATCTCCAAGCGAATCGAGTTACGTATATGTATGTACATGGTTGAGACCGTTGCCACGGTATTTCTTTTTCTTTTTTTGAACGGCGTCCAATAAATTCGGTGATCGGGCAGATTGAGAGAATAAATGTAGATTGTATCTACTCGTCTAGAACTATCTAGAGGCTAAGTATAACGAAGAGACGAAGGAACTAATGGAGCGGAGAAACTGTCCTATCATACAACATACTCGCCCAGCTTGAAGAATTATAATTTATATCTGTCAGTTATTTTAGAAGTTAACACCTGCTCAGAGAGAAATTCGAGATACTATTTTATATACAGCTTTATATTTTAATATTCAATATTCAGCAGTTCTAAGCATCTAGGCTGACGTTTTTATACTTTTTCAACCAATGTCTCCGCTTGATATCTAAAGAAAGAGATGGTAATGGATTTACATATGAAGATACAGATGCAACAGCGACTTTCGTGCAAAAATAAAGAGCACAAGAGCCTCTAGAAATATTAGTAGTTACATCCGGGAAGCCGTGTTCAGGAAATGATTAATAGCCCGACATGATCAGGGCGTTTCTGTAGAGCGAGCGCATGCTGTTCTTGCTCGGTCAGTGTGAGTCGGGTGCAACATTTCGTAGTCTTGAAAACAGTTCCATTTCAAAACGCTGCTTTCCATAGGGTTCAGGTTCATTTCGCAACTCAGCCAACATATCCGTGCCCGGCGGGAAATCATGCTCGAAGATTGGTTCACCCGCGCCTCGCATGTTCGCGAGAACTGCCTGTCGGAAATGCCAGCGTAACAGTGCATCAGAGACGCGGTGGGCGTCTTGTGGGTTCCGGCAAACAGGATCCAGGGTCCTACCATCCATTGCGAACGAATCAGGAGCGAAATAGACGATTTTATAACCGTCCTGTTCCAGGTTTGTTAGAAAGAGCCTGATTTTAGTAGTCCAGTTTATAGGGTACTTGCATACATCCGGGTTGATTGAAAAGATATAATTATCAAAGTCTACGTGTAAATCACCCCGCAACAACAATCCATTCTGAATCGAATTGATTCCTGAGCCTGCAGTTGTGCTGTCCGTGTCTGTAATGCACTGTTCGTAATTGAGCTCTATCCAGTCGTTTTCAGAGGCCAGGGGGAATATATGGACTGCTTCGAAGCCATACCATATGTTCCACGGAGACCGAACGTTCACAACACCGGATACCACACACTTTCCATCGCGCGCGCGGACGCCATCACGAAATGCATCCTCTCGACCGGATACAGTACGACTAATGAGTCGAGCAATGAACGGTTCGTTGTTCACGCGAATAGAGCCTGGAGGGAGATTCAACACTTATTAGCCTTGTTTGCTTGTGTGAAAAAAAGTAATGGCCTACTTTGACAGTAGATGTCGTATTCGCCAGGCTCAAGAGCAGCATTTGTTGGACGGATCGTAATCCCAGAATTTCGATGCCTCACACTCCACTGATCATCGACGTCAAGAAGAACTCCATCGAGGATTGACAAAAGATTCGCTTCTGTCATTGAGCCGTTTTGATAAGTTCCTCCCAGTGGGTTGCCAGTAGAAGCCTCATATAGCCAGACGTTTCTCCATGACGCTCGATCAACGGGCATTTTACTGTGGAAGTGTTTTTGGTCGTTGGTTATCCTGGTTTGACATTCATTTCTGTTGTGTAGAGCGTACAACGATATTTCAAGACTGATGAATCTAAATATTGGCGCGTTTCTTGGATATTGTGATGAGTTGTGAAGCTCAACGCTAATTTCCATGTGGCGCTATGCATCATAAAATTTAAATATTGTTGAAATTATGTCATGGTTCGTTCCCCTATCTACCAGTAATTTCTCTAAACCATGGGAAAATAGTATTTCAATTTCCCATGCTCCTCTCCCGTTTCTAATTCCCCCCTCCTACTAGGTTGATTCTTTTTGGAGGGGGAAAAAGAGGGGGGATACCAAAGGAACGGAAAACACTCGCGATTGGTGATATATATACCATTCGTGATTCCATCCATATACAAGTTGAGTTGAATCGACCTCAGTTTCCCGTCTTTCCAGAAAGTCCTTAGCCTACGCATATACCCAAGGATATATGATATACACCTTCAACAATAACAAAACAAGTCAGCTGCTCAAAACAAAATCTGACCGAGGATATATATACCTGATCCTACCCAGACGAGCGACAACTGCCGTACTCAGAGGAGCGGCGTTCAAGGGCAATAGGAAAAGAAAAGGAGCAAAACCCTCCATTCTTTTGATCGGCCTTAAAACCCCTTTCCCGTAACATGCTTCACCCCCCGTCGCTTCCCCTAGCCTCCCAATTCCTCTCCCATCAACGCAGTAAAATCCTAGGAGAGGCCATACATAGTAATCTACTATTTATTTCATGACTCCTTCGATACCTTCGCTGCCGCTGCAAGGGCACGCTCGACACGAGCCCGCAGGTCTGCGGGGTCCTCTAGCCCGATGCTCGTTCTTATTAGATCTGTCGGGACGCCTAGTGAATTGGCCTGAAGAATTTATGTGAGTGACTTATTTTTTTCTTGCTTGAAGAAATCCAGCGGCGGAGGGAGAATTAATGAAAAAAGGGGTAAATGAAAATGGCTCACCCATTCCAATTCGCCGTAATGGGCTAGGATAACATAAGGAGAACTTTTGGACGAGGTTTTCATGTTAGTATAGTACTTTGTCCAGAAGTACGCGTTTTCCAGGAGGGGGAATACCTAAGGGTAAAATTCGTTCCCAAACTAGGACCCTTCATGACTTCAAAGGAGTCGTAAAAGGCAACCGCCTCCTCTTTCGAATGGAAGGTTATGGAGAACAAACCCCCGTACCCTCCGTTGGGGTTTTTGCATTTGTCGTAGAACGGTCGAGTTGGGTTGTATTTCGGGTAGAATAGATCCTTGACTGTTGAAATGGTTATCAGTAACCTGTATATATATGTTCTACTTTATTCTCCCTATGTGGAAATCTCGCCAGGTTTATTCGAATCGAAACATACTCAAAGGCGATGCTTTTAACTGTGCAGTAATTTCCTCCGCGGCAGCATTAATGCGCTCAATCCTCGATACGAAATCGCGGCTGTTTCGTTCGAGGAAAATAGCGTCTTCACCCCAGTAGTTGTCTTCGTACTCCGCCTCAAGCACAGTCTTCAACTTCTGGTAATATTGCCCGTGCGGATTAAACACAGCACTGCCACCCATGACATTGCTGTCTCCACTGAAAACCTTCGTCAAGCTGCTCACGACCACATCTGCATACGGGAGAACATTGACGTTGATGAAATTACCCACAGACTCATCGATAACCACCGCAAAGTCATATTTCGTCGCTAGCTTTCGAATGCGCTCGAGATCAGGCGCTGTCAGCAGCGGGTTACCAGGGAATTCGGTGAAGAGCGCCAGGAACCGCTCCCCTGATTCCAATCGTTTCTGAAGATCATCCAGCTCCTCAGATGACGCATGCCCGTAAAATTCAACACCAGGTCCCCATTTCTGTAATATCTTCAACGTATCGACATAAGGGAAGCCGAAGCAAATGCTCTTCATCGGGGTCCGGGCAGCCATTAGCATGCGATGGGTGTTGAAGATCGCACTCATGCCAGTAGGGTAGAGGAAGACGTGTTCCTCCGTCAACCCAGCAATTCGCCCATCCGATGACGCAGACTGCAGCGCTTCGCTGAGCTCACCATCGCAAGTCAACGAGCCGGCAATCCTCTTCCGAACCGCGAGCTTGGCGTTATTGGCATGTGCCGTGCTCAAGTTACGGCCAAAACGCTCTTCGATGAACATGTCAAACTCCTTCGACGAGGGAATTTCACTTTTTTGCGGTTTTGTTTGCGGCTGCTGCGGCGTCGAATCCTTGCCAATGTTGCCCAGAGACCCGTTCCGTTGATAGCGCTTAGGGCCCCTGTGAGGCCGTTGAATGCTAGGTTCGTCTCGTTGCGACAGCAGGCTCTCCTCAATCAAATATCCATCTTCAAGCGCTTTTAGACAGAATTCGCTTCGCCGGCTCGATATCCCATCACCCGTGTGTTGCCACACCTCCTTTGCAACGCTCCAGTGCGCCGCTGGGTATAATACGCAAAACAGCGGCGATGCGATATTCGGATGCGCTTTAGCATCACCGCTCTCGTCTGCGTGGGGCTCTTTCTGCTGTGGCGGTTGAAGGCTAATAATGTGAACCTTCTGCGCCCCCTCAGCTGGTAACCTTGAAACCATGAACTGGTAACACCGGTCTGCAGTCTTACGAGACGGGAACAGGGTAGCAGAATCTTCCCCCGGCGTACCAAAGCGACGGACAACTTCCACAACTAGCGCTTGGATGCTCTTGTGGATGAAGAAGCGTGGGTAGCCAGTTTTCATGGCATCAGTTACCCATTTTTCTCCTTCTTCGTACCCCACGTTCGCCCTCCATGTTGGGAGGGAGACGCTCACAGCCTAGATTTGTTATGTTAGCGTAGAACTAGAGCGGCATTTTGGATAATCGCAGCAGATGATAGGGAATTCATATTGTTTTCTTCTATTTATCAAGTGTGACCTGACTGTCCAGGGGTTTTGCTCAGCCAACATGAGCACCAATGAAAATGACTCATGCTGAAGGCACACAAACACAGAACAGGAGGGAATCCATGACTGAAGGCTTTCTAAATAATAATAGATAGAGGAATTCAGGCTATTGGATCGTATATAACTTCTCTTTATTCTTCGTACAAACATACATGGTCAGTTTCTGGAGGGACAGATCCTCCCACTGGTAGCTGCTTGAACATCCTGCAGGACAGTATAGATAAGCCGTATGATAGATGCGTTGAAATGGGAAACCGCCTCAATCCAAGAATAAATTCAGAGGCAGATCCTGAGCATTGTCGCCAGTACACAGGAGCAAGTTTATGTATAAACCACTCGACAGAGCTGTTGCTGGAGAGTTAAAAAGAAAAGGATAGATGAAGATGAGTGAGGGGCAAGAAACAGAAGACGTTGATAAGAGTCAGCGCCAACAGCCGTATTTGCGAGACGGCATTTATTACGCTGCCACTCGCCAGGATCCCATGGCCAATTTACACACCTTTTAGCAAGCGGCGCTTTTATAAGTCTTTTCCAAATCAATTATGTGTAGAGCAAGGGTCAAGTATTTGTATTTTCTTCAAATATTTACATTTTGTCCGGCAAAAATGTGCGCTATGAGTCAAATACAGCGACTACGGTATTTCCCTTACACATGGACGTATTACCGCCTCGATACAAGAATAAAATACACTACTCCTGCTCCACCGCAAAATCGAAAAAAAGTTGAAGCTTCAAAAAAGTCTCCAGCAACAACAGCCGCCAAAAGCTTCGAAATTTGAGGCGTTTCGCAAACCGCCATAACGACGGTAGGCCACAAAGGCATTTTTGCTGAGCTTCAGGTTCAGCGCCCTCTACCTGGCATTGGCTCTTTTCTATTTTTAATTCCACTCTCGATTCACAGTTTCGCGCCTTCGCAATGGCAGAAATCAGCGCAAAACGAAGGAAGCTAAGTGTGGGGGATGGAGCTCAACAGCCTACCAGAAATGGAGCCAAATGGACGGAAAGTCGGTCGCGATCGGATGCCCCTACAGCTGAGCTTGCCGTTGCCAGCGGAGTGTTCAAGTCCAATGTCTTCAAGTTGCAGGTGGATGAATTGCTCTCGCAACTCCGGCCAGACCATGGCAAGCTACATTCCCGAGTCGAAAAACCGCTGCGGAAGCTGAAAAACATAATCGAAAATATACCAGATATCCCTCCCAAAACCGTGTCTGAGGCGGAGAAGGAACTGCGCAAGCGATCGGGCGTTTCCGTTCCATTCCCAGACCCACGTCCTGCGAAGGATACAAAGTACACACTCGAATATGTCGCACCTCTGAATATCAACGTCGTGGGGAGCTTCGCGGTCAAGACGGAAATAAAGTCGAAGCTCACGACAATCGACCTCGCGGTCACTATCCCGCGTTCCCTGTTCCAAAAGAAGGATTTCCTCAATTATCGATACTTCCATAAACGTGCGTACTACATAGCATGCATCGCAGCAGGGATTAAAGATGCCGCGGAGCCAGGTTTTAAGATAAGCTGGAGCTACCAGGAGGGGGATACACTGCGTCCTGTTATCCTGGTCGAACCCACAGAGGGTGCTGATGAAGCTTTCATCCGCTCCAAATCCCGCATCCGCATCCTCACGGCCATCGAAGAGGATGTTTTCCCGACCTCCGTCACTCTGCCCACCAGCAACTGCATTCGGAAGAACAATGCAGACCACGATCAGCAACACGATTCTACTCAGGCAGTGGACCATGCCCCAACCCCAATATATAATGCTGCTATTCGATCAGAGGCATCTGTTTCGGGCTTCTTGAGACTTCAATACGCGGCGAGTGTCAAATGCGCAGCCTATCCGGATGCATGTATCCTCGGACGAATTTGGCTACAGCAGAGAGGTTTCGGAACCTCCTTTGCACAAGGTGGTTTCGGCCACTTTGAGTGGGCTACTGTCGTAGCTTTGCTTCTTGAAGGAGGCGGTCCTAATGGGAAACCGCTTCTCTCCCCGAGTTACAGCAGCTATCAAATCTTCAAGGCTACAGTTCAGTTCCTTTCTGGCAAGAATCTTCTCCAGCCATTCATGTTGAATGCAGCTGGGATCTCGAAGCTCCCACCATCTGACGTGCCCGTTTTCTTTGATGGACAACGCGGCATGAACATCCTTTATAAAATGTCCTCCTGGTCATACGCCCTGCTACGTCACGAGGCTCTTACAACGTTGAAAATGCTAAACGACTCTCTTCACGATAATTTTAACGGCGTTTTCATTCTCAAAGTTGATGATCCGCTCTGCAGATTTGACTATCTCATTTCAATATCTCCGCAAACTGCTCTCTCATCAACTCTTCGCATTGTTAAATACCAATCGTCCATCTACGAAGTTCTGTTGAAAGCCTTGGGTGACAGAGCTAAACTCATCAATCTTTCCATTCCAGATACCCCTGCTTGGCCCGTTGAGCTGGGTGCGCGCCCTTCCACCAAAGAATATGGACTATCAATCACATTAGGTTTATTGCTCGATGCTGAACATTGTAACCGAATAGTTGACCACGGCCCCCCAGCTGAGGAAAAAGAAGCTTCTGCTGCATTCCAAAAGTTCTGGGGAGACAAATCCGAACTCAGACGGTTTAAAGACGGGAGTATCGTGGAAAGTTTGGTGTGGTCCGATCGCCAGTCAGACCCGCCGATTGTCCAGCAAATTGTGGCCCACATTTTGAAGTTGCATTTTGGCCTTGATGAAAGCCGCATCGCTTTTGGAAGCTATGGCCTCAATGCGGAATACTTCAACGGCGTCGGCACATTGAACCCCACCGCTCCTTTTCAACCCTATATGGATGCGTTCAGTTCTCTTGAAAAATTGCTCCAAGGCATTGATGGCCTCCCACTCACATTGCATCAGCTCTCTGCAGCCAGCCCTCTATTGAGATATACAGCAACCCAGGTCTCGAGCAGTGGGCTAGTGCAAAATACCCCTGCCGATATCCTCCTCCAGTTTGAGGGCTCGACACGGTGGCCAGAAGACCTGACCGCCATCCAAATGACAAAACTAGCCTTTTTACTCAAGATTGCTGAACTTCTACAAGACTCGAGAGAAGCAGCCTCCTGTCAAATAGGCCTTGAGAATGAAAACAGCAAGTTCATGAACACTTCGTTCCTCGACATCGTCCTTCCAAGCAGCATCACATTCCGCCTTCGCATCTACCACGACAGAGAACAAACTCTATTGGAACAACAACTGAAAAAGAAAGACCTAGCAGCGCGCCAAAAGGAAGAATTGGCCTTTGCGCTCGCCACACACAGACGCGCTTTCATCCACACCTCCCGACACACACAAACAATCCGAACCCTCTCCACCCGTTTCCCCCTGCTCTCCCCAACCATCCGCCTAGTGAAAAAATGGGCAAATGCTCACCTCCTGACCCCTCACCTCCGCGAGGAATTCCTAGAACTGATTGTCTGCCGCGTCTTCGTCCACCCATACCCCTGGGATGCCCCCTCTAGCGTCATTACCGGTTTCTTTCGCACCCTCCACTTCCTCTCCCGCTGGGACTGGCAGCTGGAGCCGTTCGTGGTCGATCTAAACCAGGAACTAACATCCCAACAATTATCCGAGATCCAAACACGCTTCGACGCCTGGCGAAACATCGATCCGATGATGAACACCGTCACCCTTTTTGCCGCGTCTAACCTTGACCCGGATGGTGTAACCTGGACCCAGTTTTCGAAGCCGCCACGAGTCGTGGCTGCGAGGCTAACTGCCTTATCCAAGTCGGCTATGAGGCTCGTGACGGAGAAAAGGTTAGATTTGCACGCCCCAGAACTCTTCATATCGCCCCTATCGGATTATGATTTCGTACTCCGGTTGAATTCGAAATACGTTTCCGGCGGCCAGAAGAAAAAGAAAGATCAAGTTGTGTTCAAGAACCTTCAAGGACTAGCTCAGGGGGGACTTGATGGCGATATGACGGGGTTTAAGCCCGCTGCTGCCTTTGTGGATGAATTGACCCGTTTGTACGGGCACGCTATTGTATTTTTCCATGGGGATGGGGAGTCTGGGGGTGGTGTCGTTGCTGGAGTTTGGAATCAGCAGACGACGAAACCACGGGACTGGGGGTTGAAGATTGGTTATTCGACTGTTCCTTCAAATGTTGGAGGAGAGGCGGAGGAAGATGAGGCAGAGCTCATGCCTAACAAGACTGCGATTTTGAATGAGATTGCCACGATAGGCGGCGAGCTTGTCGAGAAGATTCAGGTTAATCGGTAAAAATATGAGTTAAGCTAGGTAGATAAGAGAACAAAGAAAATAAAAATTTCATTATCAAAACTTTAAAAATTTTAACATTTCCTCTTTTTACAATAAGAAGAGCAATAGACTACACAAAAATATAAAGAAACGGAGAAACGTTGACCGAAAATAAAACGCCGATGCTATGTAATCCCCTATTTTCTCATCATCAGGGACAAACAAACGAGATCCACACATTAACTGCTCGGCCCATCAAGACTCTATAGACGCAAATAAATCTACAATCACTCAAGTGGGCGGGACATCCAATCTGTATATGAGGCGACATGCCTGTCACTAACCTCTTTTCCGCCCGCCCGATCCTGCCGCATCCTGGGTAGAGAACGAGCAATACTTGTCTTTGATCGCAACAACTTCGTAGCTTCCTTCATCGGATGTTCGGATAGTTTTGGTGTGTTCGTAGGATATGTCATGTTTAGTATCCAAAACCTGTGATTTCTTCCCCTTTCGATCTATTGAGCTGCGCGTATATCTGCACAGGAAACACAACGTCAGTCTTTCATCTCCAAAGCAACAAAGAACCCCAAAAAGATATAAATAAAAAATATAAATAAAAGCGGGGGGGGTAGGGGGTGGGGGGTGAAAGGGAGTAACTTACGTGAACTCAAACGGCGGAGTTCCCCAAAACTCAAATATCATCTCAGCTTCTCCACCCTCATGTATCTCGACAACAGAAACCGATCCACGACTAACTCTCACGCTAGGCATTTCATGAATAGTCTTAGTGATATTCTTGTACGCCTTGCACTTCCCACTCGCCCCGTCACTCACGGCCGTAATAACAAAGTTCCCCGGTTTTTCCGCAATGCGGCGGAAACTAGTATTCGGCACGGTAGCTTTCCGCTCCACGCCGTTAAAAGTATAATATACCTCGAACGGCGCGTGGCCAGATAGCGAAAAGGAGAGGCGCTCTCCAACGCAATAGTCCACCTGTGTTTCCAGCGGTAGAATGGTTGGGACATCTGAAATAGTGACTCGGACGGAGGAGCCTTCGTATTCTGTTGTGCGCTGGCAGCCGCGCGCATCTCGGACTTTCTGGATGCTGATGACGTGTTGTCCTAGGTCGAGGTATCTTCGCGGGATGGGTAAGTTGTACCGGTTAGTGTCTACGTGTGGTATGGATAACACCTCCGGCTTCGATACTGAAGAATGCTTAATCCCAATCTCTAAGGAGAACGGAGGAACCCCTTCCAAAATCAAAGGGATTACTTCCTCCGCATTGCCTTCTTCTTTACAGAATCCGTATATGTGGTTTGGTTGTTCAAAGCGAGCGGAAGGGCGAGGATTGACCTGTTGCGTGACGGTGAGCGGCGCATGCTTCTTATGATCGAAGCTATAGAGATTGTCTCCAAGTTCAACAATCTTATAGGAATAGGCGCCCGGTTTTGAGGTGTCCATTCGTAAAGACGCAGAACCCAATGCCGCTGTCATTGTCTTGAGGCTCGTAGAGATCCCGCCGGTAACTGGGCGACGCTGCTGCTCGTATCTAAGTGTGTAAGGAGGTGTGCCGTCGAATTTCATCTCCATGAGATCCTCATCACCCTCGCAAACTTCTCGTTTTTCCAGAACCTCTTTGTCTTCAACGGAAACACCATCGATAGTTGTAATTCTCGGTCGAGGGATCCAAGAAATTTCGAACATGTTTGCTTTCTTGTCAACAGACCCGGGGCACGTAGAGTCATTGACTTCGATGATTTCATATCGCCCACGTTGGGTGAGTTGGACAAGACTGTTCTCATTCCATAGCGTCCTTTCGATGAGAGGCGCGGAAGGTTCATCAAGGTTTTGTAATCTGACGGTCCACGGCGCCACTCCTTCCAACCGCAGCGGTAGCTCCACTTTCTTGTCCTCGAGAGCAAGGATGCTGCGTTTCTTGTCGAGTAGACCGAAGGCAACTTGAGGTCTCTTGGGCCGGACATCAATCTTGATTTCCTCCTTTAACAATCTCTTGCAATTTGACTTATCTTTCACACTTGTCAGACCCAGGGTATATCCGCCACCGTCAACAAGACCTTCAGTAACAACAGTCGCGATTTCATGCTCGCTTCGGAGCGTGTGCTTCATCCGTTTCCCGTTATGAACTAGCTCGTACTGCAGTTCCCATGGAGCCTCTCCAACGAAAAGGACATCAACCGAAACGGGTTCACCAAAGCAGGCTTTGCGACTAGTCACAGGACCCAAGAATTGTGCGGACGCGGGGGGTTTCACATCTTGCTCCAACGTTGGAACCTTGCCCTTCAGTGATTGGGGCTGATAAACGCGATCTGATATGTCAAGGAATTCGTACTTATAATGTCCTGCTTCTGCTGGGGTAAAATCGATTTGGCTCCTCAGAGAGTCGATGGATATGAGACGCGTCTGAACCCCAGTAGTTTGCTCGATATTGTACCGAATTTGAAACGGAGGTGTACCAATCAGGTCGAGATCTACCAAAAGGCCAACCGAATTATTCGCACACTTGTCATATAGTTTTTCGTAGCGCAAGTTAATACTTGGCTCAGGAGGGTTATGAAGGAAGCAAGACGCAGGTTCGAATATCTCGCCGGAACAAAATTGGCTAGAGATGGCTGTAAGGGTATACCATCCTGGCTCCTTGATTCGAGGATTGTGGTTGACGCTTTGAAGGCTGACTTGTTGCACGGAGGGAGGAATGGAACTATCATCCTGAGTAGCCTCGCTCTTGAATGTATAGGTTAATGTATAGGGAGCGTCAGCTGGCTGGTCGCGTCCAACGGCATGGAAATGAACCGGGAGATCGATGGAAGCGTCTTTCGCGACTTGGAGGTAGGATTGGGCGTTGCATCCACTCAACGAAACGCGAGGTCGCTCATGAACTAAGAATTTCCGAGTTTGGGGCGAAGTTTTTAAAGGCTGTTGGTCACCATCGTCAAGAATAAGAGAATAGTTGGCGACATTTCCACAGGCATCGTGGACCTCTTCGATAGAATAGACCCACTCACCCCCAATACTCAGCGATTCGTTAAGCGGGACCTCAATTCTTTGAGACCGCGCCCAACTAATTTCCGAGTCCTTTGGATCTATTAAGGAGCCAACTCGGGCCTGATTGGTGAGAGGTGATCTAAAGTTTTCTGGCTGAATACTCTGGAACGAGACGCCGTGGTCGATGTTATTAATCTTACGGCTGTATTTGATCTTTAAAGGCGGTGTTCCCTCGACTACCAGCGTCAAGTCTGACAGCTCGCCCTTGCATCGGTTGTCCGCCGAAGTCCGAATAACCGCTTTCGGACACGCAGCAACCAGAGTGTCAAGTGGACGGCGCCTAACTTCAAGCTTTGAATCGTCCACGACTCTTTGTAGCTGGTAAATTCCTGTTTTCTTAACTGGAAATAGCAAATCTCTTGGGCTATACTTATCCGAGCTCGGATGGCCCTTATTCGCTGACTTCATCATCTGCTTCAGCTGTTTAGATGGAATTGAAATAGTCTCGTTCTGGCCAGACTCGAGATCGAACCGCAGTAGATCAATGACTATCGGCGTAGTCTGATTCACACGGATTGGTAGCACGGCCTGGGTTGTCTGACCATCTATACAAAACGAGGTCTGCTCTGGATTCAATACAGCGGAGCTATAATTTTTTGTCAGTCATCAACATCAAGTGGGAATATTTGGGGGGAACAATGAGCTCACCCTTCGGGGAGGATATGAATGATTTGCTTGCCAAGAATCAAAGACGAGTTGCGGAGGATATCAGCCGGCCTAACCCTTCTTTCTGATATGGAAAGCTCCCTGTCATAGGCCAACTTGACCAGAGCAGCCATCCACGACTCTATAGGTATCTTCTTTAAGATTAGTACACGGCTTCGGTGTATTTTTGCATGGGGGCCCCCCGGGGGGGGGGGGTCCCTTCATTCATAATCAACTTACAGGAATGCGGAACATCAAGAAGGCGTTGGCAACAGTATGCACCATAAACACCGCCAACGTAGTCGCAAATGCCCATTCCAACCATGGTATCCTCAGAGCAGGGAGGCCGAACAAGAAGATGCCGTCAATTGAGACCCATTTCAAGAAAAGCCAGGTTGAATCGAAATCATCTGACGACGTCCAGAATTCGTACATGCGCCACGCATTCAGGGCAATGTAGAAAGCCACCACGTATAGTCTCTGCGACGGCGCATCGATGACACTGAAGGGAATAAGCGGCGCGCTTGTGTCGTTCTGTTCCAGCGTCACTGGTGCGGGTTTCTCGTTTCGCAGGCCCCGCAAGCGGGCTTCGAGCGGAGTCCCTTTCGCTCCATCGCTGAGGATTCTGGATCGTGGGGAATGGCGGGGAGTTTGAGGGAAGGAAGATCGGAGTCGAGGAGTGCCGTTCATTGCATGCTTAGGGGGGCCGAGTTACGGCAAAGGAGTTGTAAATGTACACACACGAGGGCCGACTGTTTCATTCCAGGCCCCATCCAAGCCTCCAAGGAGAACAGTCGGTATAGGCAGAGGCAACTAGATTTAAACGAGTCGGGAAAAGATGCGTAACTAACCCTGTCACTACCATGCACTCGCGATTCCGTCGTAATAAGTGTGCCCGCAGGTATGTTAGGAGAACAGGCAGGTCAAAGGTGAAAAGCTCGTTGTCGCCAAAAGATTTGCTTCAACCCAAGCTGTAGTTAAAGAACTAGCTCGCCGGCGAAATCCACATACAACAAAGGAGAAAAAGCAAAGAAGCAAAAGGGAAAAGAGCGGACGTATGCAGGATCTTCCTCTGCCTGGCTGGTAGGGCCTGTCTGTCGACTTCTGGCTGCAGATATCAAGTCGACAAGTGTGTATGTATAGGTTTATCTCCGTTGGATGAAGCGCGAGAAAAAAAAAAGTCAACGCGTGAGGTTGGTGCCAAGACATCGCCAATATTTACTCGCCGATCAGCTTCATGGTAGAGAGGTCTTGAGGCTGGATATTGAGACTGGATATTGAGGCAATAGAACAGTGAAAGAGGCTTTATTCTTTATTCATCTTCTATCTGTGTTTTATCCTTCTCATTGTTCGAGGAAATACACCGTCGCTGTTGGTCAATAAGTTAACTACAACACTCACAAGCATAGGCATATTTATCTAATAAATACCACGCTCATCACTTCAACCTTCAACTTATTTACTCAAGTTCACCCGGTAGATCAGAACAAGATGACAGACCGAACAAAACGACGGCGGCTCAATCCGCCAAATACCTTTGAGTCTCTGCCCCTACAGCCGTTAACAACAGCTGATAAAGCCCACTGGAACGGCTTCTGCGAGATCGAATCGGAGCCGGTATGTCTACGGGAGGCCCTGGGCGTCGATAGTTCATGTATCGTCCTTCAAAGCTAATATGACATCGAAAAAAGGCTCTTTTCAATGTTATGCTGCGTGACTTTGGTGTCAAGGGGGTTAAAGTGCAGGAGGTTGTGTCGCTAGATGATGAGATGCTAGAGTTCCTCCAGTATGCCACAGCCCCTATACATCTATAATTTATTGTGATATTTTTTTGGCTAATTTGAACACTACCGAACAGCAAACCGGTCTATGGACTCATATTTCTCTTTCGGTGGAAGGAAGATGACCCCGATAAACAGGAGTCGAGCTGCCCGGAGGGCATTTGGTTTGCGAATCAGGTTCGTCTCCGTATTTCCACCTGAGGGCATGCAAAAGAAAGAACATATACTGAAGATTCACTTGTTTTTTCTTTCTTCTTGTTAGACATCAAGCTACGCTTGCGCAAGTGTGGCGCTACTAAACATTATCAACAATGTCGAGGAGATCGAACTAGGGGAAGAACTGCAGCATTTTAAAGACTTCACCATGTCATTTACCCCAGCATTGCGCGGGGACGCAATCGGCAATTTCGAATTTGTCAAACGCGTCCACAACTCGTTCGCGAGGTAGGTCTAATATCGTCTAATCGCGATGTAGAAGAAAAGGCAGAAAACTTATTTCAAGCTCAACTACGCAGAAAAATGGACGTCCTCAACACCGACCACCAGCTAAAGACTGAGGCTACGAACCGAAAGTCCAAGGCGAAGAAATCAAAAAATCAGGATTACGATGATAGCGAAGCTGGCTTCCATTTCATCGGTTTCGTCCCAGCAAAAGGAAAACTATGGAAGTTTGATGGCCTGGAGCGCCAGCCGCAAAATTTGGGTAAATTACCTCTTCCTTCCCACGTCAAAATCAAGTCTCCCTGTTTTTTTTCTTCCCGTTTCGTTTCCTTTAACTAACTTTCTTTTATTTAAGGCGACTGCTCGAGTGATAAGTGGTTGGATCTGGCGAAGCCTGAAATTCTTTCAAGGATGGCAGAATATGAGGAGGGTCAGATTGAGTTTTCGATCCTGGGGCTGGTTAAAGACCCTCTAATCGATTTGAAAGCGCAGCTTGCTACAAACATCAAGTGCATCGCTACTATAGACGAGCGGTTATCTACACTTGGCGCTTCCCTACCGGCGTCGGATGACCCAGCAACAGCAACCGCTATCGATGGAAACGGTAACGGTATCCGGCATGATCCATTCATCAATATCGCGCGCGAAGAGGTGGAGCGAGCAGATGTGCCGGAAGATCTCAAAACCAAATACGTGTCCGCAACCCAAGATGAGTTGATAACTTATCGAGAAGAGCTCCTCATTGCTCAAAAGGATACACGAATGATGATTACTGAAGAGGAACAATCACATCGAGCCGATGAGGACTACGCGGCGGCCAGAAGACATGATTACGGCCCTGCTGTGCACACCTGGGTGAGTCTTCTTGCACGCAAGAAGGTCATTGAAGGGTTAGCTGAGGAAATACTGGCGTATTGATTTACTTGAAGTATCATCTCTGTATTATATATAAGCAATATTATAGGATACAACCAGTATTTTCCCATTTTACAAAACATATTATGAAGCATCGTGTAGCACTTCGTTTCAAGCAGTTTCTTGAAATCTCCATGGGGCGTACAAAAACGAACGGGTGTGACATGCGAAAAAAGGGGCCTAAAAAAACCGCCAAACATGCCACCAAACGCCAAATCACGGCACTCAACTGTGTCCGTCAGAAAGTTACGAGAACCAAAAGCAGACAGGGCTTCATTAATCACCCCAGAGTGAATGCCCCTCAATCAACACCGGCAAATATATTCCTTTATTCATCCTCAACAACAAAAGCATCAGAGTGGGTTGTGTTTCACGCCACAAAACGCGCCCCGCACACGCGACTTTTCTCTCTAAATATAGAACATTGACGCGGCGATATATATGGAACAACGGTGGACTTTCTCGAAAATTGACATAGTGTACACAATTGGAAAAGAAAACAATGGCGTCCGATCTAGAAGATGCCGAGCTGAAGTTAGAAATAGACCTAATGACGCTCGACTACCTTCTTTACAAAGCAATTATCGCCGTGATTGAGGACAGAGTAGCTCAGCGGAATGGCGAGCAGGCACAGTTGAGGCAAAGAGCTAAAAATGGTGATAATCTCCTGGGGATATTTGACGGTTAGTTTATTTTATTGGACTCGTTTGGCTTTATTCCAAACCAATGCGGCGGTTGAGGTCTCTGGTATTTATAAAAGCTAAATGACCTGTGGACAGGATTCATGCAAATATTTCGACACAATCATCTCAACAATGGCAACAACGACAGCAAGGATGAGAATGATAGAAATAACACTGACCGTAATAATAATGCACACTTTCCCTTAGACTTGAAAATCAAACTTCAGATTCTCACGGTTACAAATCTCTTGTGCCGACGGTATACTCGAGGCTCCCGCACATTTCTCCCATCAGAAGAAGCGCTCCAGACCCAGAGAAAACAGAACAAGGAGCGCGCAGAGCGCTGGCTACTTGAAAATGAAGATTGCAGAATCAACTGCGGAGATGGAAGTACGCCGGTTGTGTATGACAGGTCGTTTCTAGAGCGGAATCGACGGGACATGTACTTGCACATGGGCATCCCTTGCGAAGATGGCGGCGATGACAATACACCCGTCGTCACTCTACTAGATATTTTACCAGAGTGTATGTCTCTCTGCGGGATGATCTACACCCATGACATACCAGACATCAGCTGGATGGAATTACCGGTTCAGTTTATGTTGTTTGCTGCGATTGAGCAGATTCTCCTACAGGGCAAATCTACAGCGGAAGCGGCGAATGAGGCGTTTGCGTGGGATTATCCTTACAGTGTCGAGGATGATGATGAGGATGAAAATGTTGCACAGGAGTGTAAAGCTCGAATTGCGCAATGGGAGTCTGTGAGGGAATCAGTGAAAGCATCCCTTGATGGTGCTGATGGTGACAAAGGGTGGGAGTCACGGATAGGGGAAATATTGGAGAAATGTCCTTTCATACGATTTGAGGAATATGTGATGGAATGGTTGGCTGCATTGCTCAAGTTCCAAAATACGCCTATCTTCGTGCAACTAGAGGAAGGGAAGTTGGAAGGGCTGACATTACAAGAGACCACGGCGTTTATGGATAGAGTTGGTATCCAATAAGGCTATTTACAAAGCCTGAGCAGGATTTTTATTTTCATATTTAATTAAAAAAAGTGGGAAGGGACGGGGAAACGATGAAAATATCCAAGCCAAAACATTGCACCTGATTCGGTGTATGGGGAGTCCAATCCTAACGCCAACCATTAATTTCCCAAAGGAGAAATATTCCCACAGAAGAAAAAACACCCAACACCCGCCTGTCAACCACGATCATCGCCAAAGTCAGTCATCTGGATACTCGTCTCGAATATTGCTAACGAACATCCGCGACTCCGGGTCCCACCTCTTAAAGTGCTTACCAGCCAACTTCACAAATGCTGGGGGTAACTTAGAAATTTCTGGCGACACCGGATTAATATTTTCCTCTGCCACGTATCGTACGCTTTTGTCAGATACCCTGAAAAACGAAGGACAAACAACATGTTAGCAGCTAGTCCCGACCCGCATAAAAGATCGCCATCAAGAGGGTGATAGGGGAAAAAGGAATAACGTACAAAACGTGGTAGAAACTTTGATGTCTGCCAGCCCGTAACCGATCGATCCCCATCCGCTGCATCCACTGCTCCCCAGCTCCACACTCGACGTCCCAGCCAGTAATGACAGCAACATAGTCGTACCGACGATGCCGGAACACCTGCCCGATCTTATATTTTACATGCTTATGTTCCGGCGTGCGGCGCCGGACCTGTTTCGGGATCTCATCACCCGCACGTAAGACGCGAATACTCTCCCGTAGCGGAGCATACTCTGGCAGGTTCTCAAACAGCGGTATCAGGTACTCCTCGATGAGATAGACATCCGATTGGAAATCAGAAGCAAGATTATCCATCAGCGACGGCAGATGACGCCGCAGGGGAGCATGACCAGCCTCCCGCGGCGGGAAGACGCCTGGCACCTGGCCGTCCTGGTTGGCATATTCCGCAAAAAGCATGGAAGACCAAAGCGCGGCATATTTCACGTTAGCGGGATCAAGGCAGGTGTCCCGGATACGCGGTGTCTGAAAGACAGAGTTCAGAATATTCTTGCTGCAGCGGAGAACTATCTCCTGCACGAGCGATTCACGCAAAAAGGTCGACCGCGACATCGGCAGGGCTCCCAAGAAATTCAGCTGTTCCTGCAACTCAGTTACCCGCGTTTCCTCCGTTGAGCGGAAAGGGTCCATGTACATGGGATCACCGGGTTTTCTGGGGTCATCGAGCGGGTTCCCGTCCATATCGTGGCCTTCAGCAGGGTGTATGATGACATGTACATGGAAGGGGAATCCGCAGGGGTGGGCATCAAGCCCAAGTCGCCGTGCAACATAACAGTATATAGCTGAAGAAATGAGAGGAAGTGAATTATGGCCGGGATTCCTTAATGCGAGACCTATAAAATTGTGCTCAATATTGTAATACTCCCTTTTTGTGTCGATACCGGTTAGATCATGTTCCCGTAAATATTTGGCTATCCTTCTCGCTCTATTTCGTGGGCTTAGCTCCATGATCACTGGACACTCTGTAGACAAGCGTGTTACGATATTTTCAAGGTAATCTGAGATCTGCAGAGTATTGCCGATTAGAAACCGTGGCCCTGGTAAAAGAAATGAGGGCATCAGGATGGTGACGGTATTATTCCCACGTACATCGTTAAAATCCCCCGGCCCAGCTTCCAAAACGAACATGTCAAATGCCCCCAGCGCGCGCTCCAACGGGATATCCTCCTTATTTTTCGATTTATTCCATACGGGTATGGCCATTGTCCGATGAAGGCAGCCGAGGATGGCGATGCTATGATACCTATTTATCCAAAGTAGGTCAGCATCGGACCCCGTATTTAATTGCCAGGTTCAAAGAGGGTTAAATAAATCTAAAAATCAAAAAATAACCCACCGTCTCGCCAAATGATCCTCCCACTCCTCCCCAACCGTCGCATGGCGCAGTAACGTATCCTTCGCATCATATCCAAACTCCACAATACGATGTGTCTTCTCAATCCGCCCCGTCTGGCTCATAAGAATACTATCTAGCATCTGCGTGGTGGTGACATCGATGCGGCGCCGAAGCGCATAGAGCGCCTTCCAGTCCACCGAGCAGACAGGCTCAGCCAATCGTCGCTGGAACTCATGGCGGTGGTCCCAGAATTTGAAATCGTTCTGGCAGTACAGGCGCCAGAGGAGAGGGGCGTTTGCCGTGCTTTGGAAACGGCGGGATGTGCGTTCCAGGGTTAGCGCTGTGCTTGCGGGCGAGTAGCAGAGGATGCTGTACAAGACTTCGTCTGGGAGGCTGTCGAGGGTGGGAGGCTCTCCGCGTGCCATTTTTTACGGATCGTTGTAGTGGAGGCGGTTCGCAGGGTGATAACAATGTGATAACAGAAATCTCATAACACGAGAAAACGACAGGAAGAATGAAACTGGGGATTGAATGGCGGAGACATTGTTGTGCGCGGAGATAAGCCTGGGATGGATGTTGGTGTTGCCAGGACTAACAGAGCCGACTCCGCAATTTTCTGCCAGGCGAGTTGGCGCCGAGCCGAGCGGCAATAATAGAGTTGCAATTGCATCATACCAAGATATCCGAGATGACAGCTACAATTTGAGGTTTAAGTTTGGCCTTGAGATGATTAATTATGAAAGTTTGTACATACAAATACAAATATATAGACATTAATAAATCGGGGTATTAGTTATATACATGATATCGTTATTCACAGTTACCATCCATCTTTCGGTTAAAATCCTCCGCGTATGTACATACAGGAATTGTACAGGAAGATACAAAAAGTTCAACTGCCCTGGAGAAAAAGCTGCTCGGAGCAACGTGGTCACGGCCGCCAGCAGATTAGCTAGCTTCCGTTCCTAGTGTCACAACAGAAGTCATACACAAGAAGTTCCCTAGGCGCGGCTGCAAGTTCAAAGGCACGATGGCGTCTTGCCTTTTCCCCAGTGACAGGGAAATTACGCCTGAAGGTTATGAGGCGGCGGCAACTCGCTCCTTCGTGCTATCATGTCAGGTCGTATTAATCGTGATTAAAACCATTCGCTAAATTAAAATTCAACAAAACTGGGTAGGTCGGAATATATAGCACGCTACATCACAGAGCAAGAATCGTAAGAAGTACCATAAAGATCGATCATCGCGGCTCTCTCGTTTTCCTTTTGCTTGGCCTTCGTCTCCTTCGGGAAACTAGCGGCAAGGAATGCAAGAAGTTTCGTGTCCAGGTTTGCTATGCATCTCCAAGTCAGCATATGATATCACAGACCGAACCACACGTAGCAAAACGGGTCACAACCAATGGAAAGCACGTTTAACATACCTCCTGTAGCAGCCAATACAACCTCCTCTCGACACAGGGCACATTTGTCCTGTCTAGCCCGTTGCATAACAACCAAGCAACGGATGCAAAACACATGGTTACACTGCAGTCGCACGGGTTTAAACGAAATATTAAAGCAAATAGGGCACAGATAGTCGTCCAGCTGAGGTATGACCGTAAGGACTTCTTCGGAAATCGTGTAACAGACGGCTTTGGCCATCGTCTCAGCCAAAAACGCCTCAACCACCACGAGTTCTGGGAAAATTGTCCCGGCAGGGAGAGCGGTGCGCTTGTCAAACTTTTTCAAGATCTTCGTGAGCGCGGTGCGATTGATCTCTTGGAACTTCAGGTTTTGCAACAAGGCGTTGTTGATGCAGAGGAACGTCTCAAGCGCAGCACGACCCTCCTTTCCAAGCTTTCTTATCCGCCGGTCTTCCCTCAACGTTGCCTGAAATTTTTCCAGCAGTTGACTGGCGGTTTTGGAGTCACGCTGGCCCGAGCCCTGCTCATCGGTACAGAAAAACACTTGCATATCTATATACAGTCGAAATATCTCTCTCCAAACATATAGAGCGGATTGCGATCTTCTGAATTGAGGCTTCGTTATCTTAACAATTTGCTGGCGCAAGTTCTTGGCCCGTTCACTCAGGGCAACCTGTTCACGCTCTTGGAGCTTGTCTAAGCCTGACAGCTCCTTGTTCAGGATTTGGAAAAATTCGGAGTCGGCGGAAAGCGGTATCTCGACGGAATGCGGTTTTTCGGCGTTCTCATCTATCTGTTCGTCAAGACTTAATTTCCGATCGGCAACCACTTCCAGGCAGCCCTCGTCGGTGAAAGATCCCAACTCAGAATCTAGTCTGGCCAAGGTAGCCGCAGGTATGGGAAGGGGAATTTTGTTCAGTTGCTGAAGGAACTCGAGGGTTTGAGGAGAGACGAAAGCATCAATCGGGGAGCCATCCATGGGATCGATGACGAAGGTCAATTTCGGCAGCCAAAACGAGGTTAAAGGGTTTTCTGCAAAAAAATAATTAAGCATCCCATCCAACTCATAGCTCGAAACTGGACAAAACTTACTGCTCAGTGAATACTGGAAGCCGAAAGGCCGGCTATCACCGCCAGCGCCATCAGACCCTCGCGCCTTGGCCGCTTGGCTTTGATGCCAAAGGAGGTTCAGGATCTCCGGGCGTAATCCCAGGGACAACAGCTCCGTACGCACCTTTTTGATGCATTTCTTGAGGCGCTTATAGGAGATTGCCGACTGAACCCACTGGGCAGGGTAATCCTCAGCGCTGAGGATCTCTGTGAAGTCCCGCGCAAACTTCATAGCTGGAGCCTTTCAAACGGATAGCAGGCACTATTTAACCAACTCCAACCGAATATTGCTATGCGCAGCAAAAGAATAAGAAGAAAAGAGAGAACTGCGTATAATTTGTACAGGGATAACCGCCACCATCAAGGCTGTCGCATTTCAGAAGCGTGGAGAACAGGAGCGCGACCCGATATCTTGGAGATGTAGGAGAGAACCAGCCAGGAGCGAATATACATTGCAGTTACTGAGCTTGAGGATATTGTTCGTTTTATAACAGCCTCAGACGGTGGATTGTAGGGAGGTAAGGGGGTAGGGGGGTAGGGGGGATCAGATGGCAGGCAAATAGACGACAGATGAAGCTATATATATATATATATGTATGGATATATACCGAGATGAAGCCGGCAAGAAATGACTCGCAGCGTTTTTGACAGCAACTTCCGGATTTTTCGATCCCCCGTGGCCAGATGCCAAGCCTGCCAAGCCTGAGGGCAACCGGCGCCACGTGCTGTCATCCAACCGTAATACCCGAATGACACCGAAAAATACCACTAACAGGCGCTTTTCTTACCGTCTCGAACAAGTATAGTACCATACCGTCCCTGCGTACGCAATGACGTCGGGTCCTCGCAGATGACTAAGCCGCCGCATCGTGGGGCAAAAGGTTAATCTTTCGATCTTCAAGGTTCTGTTCTTGAGATCTCACAGAACCACCGCGCCAATCATTTTCCTTCTCTCCAGCACACTGTCTGTGCTGCTATCGACGAAGAGGAGGCCATGGGCCAGAGCCAGTCCTCCACTGCGGGGGGAAACAGTGGCGCCCCAGGTAATAATGAGGAAAGGAAGACCGATTACTACGAGCTGCTGGGTGTGGGAAGAACCGCTACAGAAGAAGAGTGCGCCTCATCCTCCTGTTTGTTTTTGAATATTTTTTTTTTGTTTGGATGTCCTATCTTATTACGCGCTGTGCTGGTCGCCGATCTCAGCGTAGTGCGGAGTCTTAGAGAAATGCGGTGGTGAAACCTGAGACTAATTTGATTTTATTCCCATCTGGCCCCCCCCCGCACAGGATCAAAAAGGCTTATAAGAAAAAGGCCCTCGAGCACCACCCAGACAGAAACTATGGTAATGTTGAGGCTTCTACAGCCATCTTCGCCGACATCCAGGCCGCCTACGAGGTGCTATCGGACCCCCAGGAGCGTGCCTGGTATGACTCTCATCGGGATGCCATCTTGGCGGGCCACGATGGCCCCGCCGCTGCGCAGTACTCTCATAATATCAAAATGACAACTGCGGAGGATATAACGAAGCTCATCATGAAATTCAACCCCCGTATGGAGTTTTCAGATGCGCCGTCTGGTTTCTTCGGCGGGTTGCGGGAAACTTTTGAGCAGCTGGCGGAAGAAGAGCACCTGGCATGCCAATGGGATGACTTGGAACCTGTCGACTACCCCTCGTTCGGCCACAAGGATGATGATTATGACGACATCCGCTTGTTTTACTCGATATGGAGCGGGTTTGCGACAAAGAAATCGTTCTCGTGGAAGGATGCCTATCGCTACTCGGAAGCACCCGATAGAAGGGTCCGCAGGCTGATGGAGAAAGAGAACAAACGACTGAGAGACGAGGGTATTAGAGAATTCAACGACGCTGTCCGGTCTCTCGTTGCCTTTGTGAAGAAGCGAGATCCCCGTTTCAAAGCCACCCTGCAGAATGAAGCGGAGCGGCAGAAATCTCTCCGGGATGCTGCGGTGGCCCAGGCGGCGCGCTCACGCGCCGCAAATCAAGCGAAGTTGCAGAGTCACCAAGTCCCGGAATGGGCACAGAGTGAAGACGTAGAGGAAGAAATGTTCAGCAGCAGTAATGAATCTGAGCTTGAACAAGACTATTTCGAGTGTGTTGTCTGTCGAAAAAGCTTCAAAAGCGAGAAGCAGTTCGACGCGCATGAGCGGAGTAAGAAGCACATCAAGGCTGTCAAGCAGCTTCGTTGGGAGATGAGAGCGGAGGATAAACACATTCAACAACTGAGTACGGAAACAAGAACGGGCACTAGCGGTTCTGGCTCAGTTCAGAATTCCACCAAGAGATCCTCGTCCGTCGCCTCTACCACACTAGAAAATGACGAGCCCATTCCCTCAGACGCGGAAGATGAGCTGGAATACACAACTGAATCAACTCACGAAGATGATCCAGATGCCACATCGGATCACCACAGCAATTTATCAAAATCAAACGGAAACGAACCGGAAGGTGAAGCGCAAGTCCAAAGACCAGAAGAATCAGATGACGACGACGACAACACCAGCGATTCAAACGAAGACTATGCACCGCGAGCCGTTCTCGAAAACCGTCTCGCCACAGATACAACCAGTGAGAACGACAACCTAAGCACCCTAACAGAAGACATATCGAAAACGTCCATCTCAGCCACGCCCATCGGTACTAGTACAAATGATGATGACGACGACGACGACGACGACGACGAACCGAAGCAATCAAAAATAGGCAAGGCAAAGTTAAAACGCGCCAAACGCGCCGCTGCGGCGGCGGCTGCATCTGAAGAGTCCGGGAAGCAGGGCAAGACGTTTACATGCGCCAAATGTCACAGCTCGTTCACTTCCAACACCAAACTGTTTAACCATATCAAGGAGCTAAATCACGCACAGCCTGTGGCTGCTACGAAATCCAATAACAAACAGGCGAAGAAGAAGGGCGTGAAGCGTTGATTTGTCGGCGGAGCTTAGGCTGCCTCTTGTCTTTTTTTTAGAAATATATATATATAGATTTTCGGTTTGCTATGGATGGGACCTTTTGCTAGTTTGGTTGTGGGCTATTTTGTTTCATTGCCTGTTATTCGGTGCATAGCGTGGGGCGCTTTCTTATTATTTTGCACAAAGAGAATTATGAGTTATGTTTTCGTTTTTCTAGAGAGAGTATTTTCATTTGGATATACCCCATGGCAGCGGATAGCTATATACTAGCCCATCTAGCAGTGGGAAACGCCTGGTTACCTTTTCTCGTAGCCTTCCTATTGAGCCATTGCTGCCACTCAGCCTCAGTTTTTGGCCTGAATAACTATCGTAGTGCAAAAAGAATAGTTGTTTTCAACCCGGCATGTCAAGAACGCGTCGAGAACGCGTCAAAATCACGTCAACAACGCAGGTTTTATTTCGGTTTTTAGAGTCTATGAATAAGTATATAAGTAGTATCTTAGCAAGTAAACGATTTGCTCGAGTCATACCGGCTTTGCTCTCACTCCGATATGCCAGTTCGCCCAATGTCAAGTCATGATCGCAAATTTTGTCTATGATATGCTGTAGGCTCCTGAACACCAGACTAAACATGCCAACATGAACGAGAGAGAAAATAAAAAAGCCCAAGAAAGGCGACTACATAAAAAGCCACGACCACGACCACTTTAGCCCAACCCAGCCTTCGAGTTCTTAACCACATGCACAACAGGGTGTAAAATCCCCTTGTTATTAGCAGCCCCCAACGCCGTGCCAGAGCTCCACCCCATCTTCTCCAGCATCGCGCGCCCTTTATTCTCTGCCCCGATCTCCGGCGCAGACGCCCCGACAACATCGCCATCCATGTACGAGGCGCCTTTCACACCGCCACTACGGGACTTAGCCACGGGCTTAGGGCCGCCGCGTTGGGATCTATCCATCCTCCGCATGAAGCGGCCGCTGGAGAAGATTCTATCGACCTGGTGGACCGCTGCTTGGCCCTCCAAGGTAGGTGTGCGGGCTGTCTTGGTGAGGATTGGGAAGCGCGAGGTGCCGCTACCGCGCGATAGTGATTTGAGGGAGAGGATGTTTGCTATCTCGTGCACGAGTTTGCGGTTTCGCTTGTCCATTGGGGGCAGCGCGAGGCTGTTTGGTTTGCGGCCGTTAGTCATTTTCAGGTAGAAGGACGACTAGAAACTAGAGAAGTATCATACCTTTGGGAAGACGATGCCAGGAAAGACCGTATTTCCAACTTAACATCATCAATACTCATGCCTTCCTTATACTTCGCCTTCATATTTATCTTTCCAGGCTTGGTGCCCAATAGTCCCTGGGCCCTTAATTCCTCGCGTTCTTGCTTCTTGGTTTTCTTCTTGTTTCGGTCGTTTTCCCAGGACACCTGCAGCTCATGCGCCAAATCACTATCAGACAAATCGAAGTCGTATTGCTGTGCATGGCGGCGGCCCTTTGGTATCTTTCTTAGACTTGGACGGTCGAAGTCCATAACATCAAAGCCACCATATGGATCTTGATCTAGGGCATCTGCGAAAGCTGAAGCGGAAGGGAAATTCCCGTTTCGGTTTCGTCGCTTTTTCGGTTTGGATGCCTTGTATGGAAAGTGTGATCTAGAGAAGCTTTCGAGGCTATCCAAGCCGCCATCTCCATTGAAAAGTAGGATGTCATCGGTGCCCAACCCAAGAGAGTCTTGGGTTTGAAGTAGCCGAGCCATCTGCTCATCCGTCAAATCCTGTTTCATACCGTCGTCTAAATCTTGGTCAATCTCATCCTCGTCATCTTCATCCTCCTCGTCAAGATCCGAAGAGGATTCAGCAGCCGCCTGCCGCTGTGATACAATCAATGCGACATTTTCTTCGAACCGTTGAATCAATTCGGGCGCACCAGGCATTGTAAGAAGCTCTTTTCGAACCCAACGGGCTTCGTCAGTGCTCTGACCCTCGCCGGTAAGCAAATACTGAATACTTTCGCCTCTTTGTCTCATAGAAAAGATGCGTCCAATCTTCTCGGGAAGTTCATCGGACGAGCTGAGGTCATTAAGGTCTTCGAGGTCCGCAGAGCTCCATGACTTTGTGCTGAAATGGTCTAGTTGTTTTCGATTCCGAACTTGAGCCCGACTTACTCCAGCATCTTCGTCCTCCTCCTCTTCTTCTTCTTCGTCACTCGTACTATCATCCATCATATTTGCGATATAATCAGCCAGGATCTCCGAATCATCAGAATCCCAGTGCAACCTTGGTCTTCTAGGTTTCCGTGTGCGAGAACGTTTCTCCTTCCCCTTTAGGCTAATAAATTCGAGCGGATCCGCTACAGTATCCAGGGCTGGCTCGGAGGTATGGATTATTGCCGGTTCCGATTCGTTATCGGACATAGACGCGTGGCGTGGGATAATGATATCCTTATCATTATCGCCATCTGCTGGGATGAATAAATCATCCCGGATTGTGACCTCAAGTTCACGGCTGGGACTAGGATTCTTGTTCTGGTGGGCTGGAGACTGTTGTGATCGTCTTCCCCTCCCTTTGAAAACTACCTCGTCTTCGCTGGAATCTGGTTGAGGGGCTAGGCGCATGTTAAGCTCTATAGTGTAGTTTTCGGTTCGCATGCTCTCCGGAGGATCCTCTCCCTTGCGATCTATAAAGAATATATCCTGAGCATCCGGCATTGTTTCAACTTTCCCCCCTTCTTCATTTTCTTCATCTTTCTTCTCCTCTGCTCTGGCTTCGTCCACTTCAGCTTGCGCTGTGCCATTCAGCCACTTTTGACATTCTCCTTCCACCAAAGTCAATGGATCCGGATTGGCTGGAGTGCCGTTCGGGGCATTATTCGCATTCCCGTCGTGCGGAATCTCGAGGCTCTCCCGCACCAAACCGCCAGCACTGACAAATCTTATTTCATTGTATCGTAGTTTGAGGTTGCTTCTATGGGTGGTGTGGCGCTCGGTATTGCGGGCCTCTTGGGCCATGGTAAGCTGGAATTCATTCTGTTCTTTCGTTCGGGGGCAAACAAAGTCACCAGTCAGCGGGGTAGTTAGATATCGGGGCACCCGTAGCACGGAGCAAAGAGCTTACTGAAGCCCATGTAGGGGATGGCATTGTTGGCATGGTTGAACCCGCGTTGATGCGCGGGGGATTGGCTCGTCGCCACGACAAAGGCCGGGGAGCCAGGTCTGTAGCCTCCTCCGCCTCTGCCCTTTGTCTTTTTCGACCTGGCCATGGGGGGCTCACAGGAAACAAGGAGGCACTGCAAGACCACGGTAGGGAGTGGAGATATTGTTCTTGTCTGTTTGGTTGACGCTGCAACCGTTGGCCCGTCTTCTTCTCCCTCTTCGACTGCTTCGGGGTGAATCGAAATAATAAATCTCGATGATTCAGCACCAGGCAAACACTGCAAACAAAGCCTCTTAGATAAGCGCTGCCGTCGAACAATCGCGAGGATGTAGATGTAGATGTAATTAATTACTTTATACAGAGGATATTTATAGCAGACGTCTTTATTCTAGATACTTCGTGGATGCTCAGATAGATTTATCTCCGGTCATCGTCGTGGTGGTGTGTTTCTCTTTCTTTGCGTTTCATTGTTCCCCGCGTAGAGCTCCGTATGACTCCATCCCAGGCTGCCAAAACCCAAACAAACAACGATTCTTCTGTACTTCCACCAGGCTCACGTAGAGGATTATTGTTAACTATATTCTTTTTGCGAGAGCTCATTCCTACTTCCATTGAGCTTGTACTTTTCTGTTGTTTTTCGTTGTTTGTAGTTATTGGTCCTGGTCATATCGTGTTGTATGACGTCTTTGCCGCATCAAGTCTAGATATATATATATATACAGCTATATCCCCGTCAGCTGCTCTACATACAACCTCACATCACCACCACCACTGATATTGACCGACTCTACCCCGTCGGTTAACGCCAACGTCCATGGGGTATTAAATACAGTCTACCTCAGCCGTCATGAATAACGTTGATATCGGAAAGTACAAGAGAATCGTGCAATACTTCTGGGACCCTGAGCCTAAGAATGACGATGAGCCGCACTCCCCCATCTGGTGCTTGGGGCGGGTTTATCAGCCACTGACTTCCCCGCAACCACTACCACCACCGCAATCACCGCAAATCCAGGAGGATGATAACAAGACGCGGGATGAACAAAGAAATGATTCGGATCAGACAACAACTGCGACCGCAACGAGGTCATCAGATAACGGGTTCAGCCTAAATAGAGCAAACCATCATGGATCCACTACAGCAAACCTGCCAGGACAACAAGGACAGCAGGACTGGCCAACGGCCTTCCTCGACGATTTCGAATCGAAGATATGGCTTACGTATCGGTCCAGCTTCCCGCTGATTCCGAAGTCTAGCGATCCCAACGCTGCGTCGGCTATGACGTTGGGCGTTCGCCTCAGAAGTCAACTGGTCGATTCGCAGGGATTCACGACAGATACAGGATGGGGTTGTATGATTCGATCGGGGCAGAGCTTGCTTGCAAATGCGCTGGCGATATTATTCTTAGGTCGAGGTATGTTAAATATATCCGGCAAGAGTCTCGCCACGTTTTATTCCCGTGTATGGACGTATGTACTGCATGAGCAAAAGCTAACCGTGAAGCAAATTCCCTTGCAGATTGGAGACGGGGAACCAAAGTAAAGGAAGAAAGCAATCTACTCTCGCTATTTGCCGATGACCCCAAAGCCCCCTTCTCAATACACAGATTTGTGGAGCATGGAGCTTCTGCGTGCGGCAAATACCCCGGGGAGTGGTTTGGCCCGTCTGCCACAGCAAGATGCATCCAGTAGTGTCACCCCCCCCCCACTCTCCCCATCCTCCCGCTTCCATTATAAATTTACTCACTCAAGTGTAACCCGCAGAGCACTATCGAGCGAATGTAAACAAGCCGGTCTGAATGTCTATGTCACAAGCGACGGCTCGGACGTCTACGAAGATCGATTCCGGGCAATAGCCAGCGGAGGCGGCACCGGCACAAGCACAGATATCCACCCCACCTTAATCCTCCTCGGAATCAGACTGGGCATCGACCGCGTCACGCCCGTATACTGGGAAGCGCTCAAGGCCGTATTGAAATATCCACAGGCCGTAGGGATAGCAGGGTAAGCAAGAAACTACGGCGACGTGCGTTAACAAAAGCTAATCCCATCGCAAAACCCCAGCGGCCGCCCCTCCTCCTCCCACTACTTCATCGGCGCGCAAGGCTCCCACTTCTTCTACCTGGACCCGCACCACACCCGCCCCGCCCTCCCCTACCACGCCCCCGGCGACCAACAACAGTACACCCCCGAAGAGCTAAACACCTACCACACGCGCCGGCTGCGGCGGTTACACATCAAAGACATGGATCCGAGTATGCTAATCGGCTTCCTGATCCGCGACGAAGAGGACTGGAACAACTGGAAGCAGAACGTGCGCGGCGGCGGTGCTGCAATGGCTGGGAATGGGAAGGCGATCATCCATGTTTTCGAGAAGGAGAGGTCACCGTTTGGTGGGCATGGGTCGGAGCGGGAAGGGGCGGTTGATGAGGTGGAGGCGTTGGATTCATACGACGACGACGACGACGACGACGACGACGCTGATGCTGATGATGATGATGATGATTGTGACGATTGTGATGAACGCGTTGACGGTGGTGGTGGGGGGAGCATCCGCGACGATGCGGGGGATAGCTCTAGTTTTTTACATATATCAAAATAACGCGCCCGGGCAAGTTATGTTATGTTATTTCTTTTTCGGCTGGTTGGTTGGGTAAATGTTTTCTTCTTCTTCGAGTCTTCTGGATTTCTTTCATTCCTAGTAATTTTCACGACATGACAAGCATGGGCTGTATATATCACTTTCGTTCTTGGCGCATGGATAGAAACACGTCTCTTTTTGATAAACCAAACTGCCGATCATCCATCTTCCGCAGGTGAAAATGAACACGCAAAAAGCTTCGCGTATTCCATCAGATATCTCATATCAGAGATCGTTAATGCAAAAAGGAGATAAAGACCAGGAGAGAGAATTTGCACAATAAAAGCAAATGAATTTTCTTGCCTTAATCAAGGAGCGGCCAGTGGCCAGTGTGACCAGAGACCCCATGCCGGACTGCCCTTCCATATTCCAGTAATTTATTGTACATTCCATCAAACCGATACGAATTGCAACCCATGGACACGTGGAATGGTGCAAAAAAAAAGTAAAAAATAATAATTGAAAACAGGAAAATAGCAAAATCAAAACCGTCCCATGAAGCGTTAGAGAAAAAGAGAAAACCCACTAAACACCCGTAGCCACCTCACTGAGCCGCAGAGAGAGAAAAAAAAAAGACATTCGACCATGAGGAATTAAAAAGGGAAAGAAACCATATAATAGAAAGGAAAGCAAGAAAAACAACAAAAACAAAAGTCGTTTATTTGGCAGACGAAGAGTACTTGGTGACGGCCTTTGTGCCTTCCGAGACGGCGTGCTTGGCAAGTTCACCTGGAAGGATGAGTCTCACGCTGGAAAAACGAGATATGTTAGTATATAAACGCGACGCGACTGGATGATATATAATATTGATGGGGCAGGTAAAGCTTACGAAGTCTGGATTTCTCGGGAAGAGATGGTGGATTTCTTGTTGTAGGCAGCAAGCTTGGAGGCTTCGGTGGCAACGCGCTCGAAGATGTCTATTATTTTTTTGGACCGTGATTAGTTGGATGACACGGGAATGCGGTGGGGGATATATCGGATAGATATCGCGACTTACCATTGACGAAGGAGTTGAGGATGGACATGGCACGGTTTGAGATACCAGTGTCAGGGTGGACTTGCTTGAGGACTGAGAAAGAAGACGCGTTAGTATGCGTTGTCATCGCGTCATGGGTGATGGGTTTTTCCCATTAAAAATGGATAAAGGAATAGAAAACATACCTTTGTAGATGTAGGAGGAGTAGGTCTCTTTTCTGGTCTTGGATCGCTTCTTCTTCTCACCACCAGCGGCGGCGGCAGTCTTCTTGCCAGCCTCCTTCTTCTCAGCAGGAGCTTTGCCTCCAGCGGGGGCCTTGCCTCCAGTAGAGGGCTTCTTCTCAGCGGCCTTTGGTGCCATTGTGATTTGAGGGTGGTTTTTGGTTTTTATTTAAAATTAAAAACGATAAAAACGGGTGAGAGTGGTTGTATGTAGTAGTAGGAGGTATGAGTTGTGCAGACGTGAAGCGGTGAGATGGAGAGGAACAAGAGGAGAACAAGAGTCGCGACGAGGAGCGGGCGGGGGGGCGAGTACTTATAGCAGCCGCAGCCAGCGAGACCACAGCGAGCGTGATCTGAGGTGTGTGAAGGAAGCAGAATTTCGATACGGTAACGGCCCCGTATGATCTGTATGATTAGAGGGCGCGCTGGGCGTGGTTTGTATGGGCAGGGCCGAAGACTGGACGGTACGGTATGGTAACGGCGCGGGTTCCCAGACTTGCCGGATCGGGCAGCAGGCCACAACACGCTGACACAGCAAACGGCGGCCTGTGATTGGCCTGATCTGGCTGGCCCAGCTCAGCTAAGCGAGGATCCCGTGACCCGCTGCGTGATCTGGGCTGCGACGCCGCCCAGCAAGAGCCGCAGCCGCGTTTTCTTATAAACTCCCCTCCCGTCCCTGTTCTGCGCTGCTTTTGCTTGTTCTTCTGTTCTTGTTTCTCATTCTCCTCCGCGCCCATCTCCACTGCTCCCGCTTGCTATCCTCGCATCAACTACTCCATTTAACTCTTATCTTTTCAACTAAACCCAAAACCCCAAAACCAACCTCATTCAAAATGACTGGAGGCAAATCTGGAGGAAAGGCCAGCGGCGGCAAGACCTCGCAATCGTACGTGATATTCTACTCCTTTTGTACACATTGAATTCTATCTAACTTGTTGTTTTCCCTTCGATAGTCGCTCTTCCAAGGCCGGTCTCGCGTTCCCAGTCGGTCGTGTCCACCGTCTGTTGCGCAAAGGAAACTACGCTCAGCGCGTTGGTGCTGGTCAGTCAACCTCTCCCCTACTTCGCCTTATGGCTATTCTTCCATCGCGTCTTATTTGTTGTTGTTCGATATTAACGCGTTTGATAATAGGTGCTCCCGTATATCTCGCTGCCGTCCTTGAGTATCTGGCTGCGGAAATCCTCGAGTTGGCTGGCAATGCCGCTCGTGACAACAAGAAGACCCGTATCATCCCTCGCCACCTCCAACTCGCCATCCGCAACGATGAAGAATTGAACAAGCTCCTCGGCCACGTCACTATCGCCCAGGGTGGTGTCCTGCCCAACATCCACCTCAACCTGCTCCCCAAGAAGTCCAGCAAGGGCGCAAAGAACCCCAGCTCCAGCCTTGAACTTTAAGCTGTTTTTGTTTTTATTTTCTCTCTTTCTTATTATGCCTTTCGAATTTTCTACTTGCTCTTCTTTGTTCTTCGGCGCAGTCTGGGTTTTCTGACGTGATCATGGGATTCTGGTTGGGCAAAGTTTTTCTCTTTTTTTCCTCTATTAATGGTTTCTGTTTGCTTTGCTTTTAATGGTGTATATTACGTCTCGGACGGCAAATCGGTGCGGGTGGGCGATCTTTAAATCGGTGTATCGCCCGTGAAAGCATTTTTCGACGTGTGCTGGTGATCTTAGGCTTTTTATAGCTCGTCATCAGAATTAAAGACCTATTATTCTTTTTCAATACTGGTTCTACTCTGCATACTATTATATGGCAATTCCCGTTTGGAAAGTCGCGCT
Source organism: Blastomyces parvus (assembly GCA_002572885.1). Taxonomy (NCBI): domain Eukaryota; kingdom Fungi; phylum Ascomycota; class Eurotiomycetes; order Onygenales; family Ajellomycetaceae; genus Blastomyces; species Blastomyces parvus. The sequence goes on along the minus strand of PDNC01000156.1, from coordinate 15,731 downwards.
TCTCTCACCTCTCGATTTCCGCTGAGGCGCGTCGAGAAACAAATCTAGCCGCTTGGTGATCTCGCCCCAAAGGCAATCACCATTTCTTCTGATGCAAAATCCCCGACTCAAAGCAACAGACAAACATGCGGGTTTTCCCAACCCACTAACATTGGCTAATTAAGGGGGTATCTATGATGTTGTTTCACATTTCCAATTGAACAAAGAAAACGCCATTGATAAGTGGCAACTCTGCAGGCTAGAATGGATAATGCCGTTTTTAAGGAGATTCAGATTTGCGCATGGATTTTGTTACTTGTAGTTCCAACAAGGGATGTTCCGAATTGCTATTCCTTAGCTAGCACTCAATTGGTATGCACCTGGGTACCGATTTCAAACGAAAACAACCAGTAACCGAGAAATACCTCCGATTAAATAAAACTAACGAAACCAAAGGAAATATTTTAGTTATATACATAAAAAGGGGCTTCTTGTTTTCTCTCTCTCTCTCTCTCTATAAAATAGTAGAACATCGCAGAACACCCAGCCCTGGGCTGCACACGTACATGTACATACGCGCGCACACATACGAAATCACCGAAAGTTCTGCGCCTTCTCGAATCTGATCGCTTCTTGCTCGTCCTCTTTCTGCCTTTGCGCTCGCGCCTGGTTGATCTTTGCGGTCGTGAGGGTTCGCTGTTCCTCTTCCTCCATTACCTCGTGTTGTGCTTTGCCCACTAGGGATTCGGATATTAGTTAGTATGATATATATATATATATCTGGTATAAAATTGAGGAGGAATCGAATTTTCCAACGTACGTTCTAGGATAGGCGTTTCCATATTTCGCTCGTATTTGCTCCCTGTCCACCAAAACGTTAGCGAGTCATTATTGGAAAAATAGAACCACGCGTTGTGATTGATCCTTCCATCAAAAACGAAGGGGGGGGGAAACATACCGCCTGGGGCAGTCGGGGCTCTGTAAGGATCAGGGTGTTTCCACTCCTCAAGCAGCTTCTCGGTCTCGCGGAATAAAATCTAACGAGTACGTCAATCATAGCTCATAGCTCATAGCCCACATAGTATAATATAGAGGTATATAGCTCATACCTTCTGTTGTCGAGGCTCCCGTATATCCCTATTTGCATCGAAGAGTGAACGGATATACACAGCCTGGCCACGCCATAAGTGGCGATGGACGGCCCAGTCAAGGGCAAGCTTGAGGGACCGTCGGTAGAGAGACCTGTTCAGAAAGCAGAAACAAATGCGATTAGTATATGTAGGGTCAAACAGGAAGCACAATTGTAGTCTGGTGTCAAGTCTGGCGAGCAGCTTACAATGCGGTTGGGTTGGGCGTCATCGTGGCGGATTGAGGAATTGTGTGGCCCCAACCCAGGAGACAATTAATTGATTATTATTATTTAAAATATTCGCGGCTGAGTGGCAAGACAGCGTCAGTATGGATACCTGTTTGAGCTGCGCCAATTGGGAGGCGGGCAAAGCGGTGGATAACAGGACAATATTTGCCTGTCGACAGTGTTGTTCGCAGGTGGTGGATGTGATGTGATGCTGGGCCCGGCAGCCGCGGGAGAGAAGATGTTCCTGTTCCGCATCCATCCATCCCAGCTCCGGTTTCAGCGACATAACCGCCGACTGCAACAACTTCAGAAGAAGAACAGGAACAAGAAGCCTGCTTTGTTGCCACGCTCCCTGCGAATACGACCATCTCTCTGCGTGCATCTACGCACTCCTTGCCGATATTGTGCTTCTATTTTTTATTATCTTACTATCTTTTTGTTCAATTGTAACCCTCTATTCTAATTCCCAGCCTTGCGTCTGGTTTACCCTTCTCTAGCGCGCTATCACCATGGCTCCACGGCTACAACTCCCGCGACAGATGTCGAAAAATGTGCTACTCGTTTCTCGAAATGCTTGTGCCGGCTCAATCTCTTGTAGGGCTGCGTCCTCTCTCAGCCGGGTGTCGCAATCCAATGGCTGTCTGAGAACTACACAGACCACCGTCCTGAGCTCGCATGTTCCATTGAGGTATATATTTTTATCCCAACTCTACCACGCTTTGTACTCCAATTGCGCGCCGCAAGTTCCTGATTCATAATTAATAAACCGTTTATTGCATAGACAAACTATTGCGCTCTCGAAAACGCCGCTGTTTATGGGCACTCAGCGACGAACTTACGGTTGTTATACCCGACCCCCACTGTCAAATTTTTATTTTGCGTCGCGACGTTTCTAACGAGCCTGACAGCCGATTCGATTGTCAAGGTACCGCAGATGGCCGAGTCGATATCGGAAGGAACATTAAAACAGTTTTCAAAAAGTGAGATCTATATTACGTTTCTCGGGCTTTCTCCGCTGTATGCTTGCCAATTGATGGAATCTTGCTGACGCATGATGTAGAGGTCGGTGAGTATGTCGAACGAGACGAGGAACTTGCAACTATCGAAACAGACAAGGTGAATATTTTGCTGCCATTTATTTTATCCATGTTTTATTCTTTTTAAATATAAATTACTACTTGCTCACACGCATGCGCGTTCTAGATCGATATCACCGTCAACGCCCCAGAGGCTGGCACGATCAAAGAGTTCCTTGCCAACGAGGAGGACACCGTTACTGTTGGTCAAGATCTCGTGAAGCTGGAAACCGGCGGAGCTGCTCCTGAGAAACCCAAGGAAGAAAAAAAACCAGAAGTAAAATCGGAGGCTGCTCCCTCCCCACCACCATCATCATCACCGCCGAAGCAAGAAGAAAAGGCCGCTCCTCCTCCCCCTCCAAAGCCCGAGCCCACCGCCCAGAAGCCCTCCCCACCCAAATCGGAGCCCGCCCAGGCGTCACAGCCAGCCCTTGGAAACAGGGAAGAGCGCAGGGTAAAGTTTCCCCTACAAGATCGCTATCCAAGGCCTATCTTCGCTAACGGACAAGTAGGTAAAAATGAACCGCATGCGGTTGCGGATCGCGGAGCGCCTGAAGCAGTCTCAAAATACCGCAGCATCTCTCACTACCTTCAACGAAGTCGACATGTCATCTCTCATGGAGTTCCGTAAACTCTACAAAGACGATATCTTGAAGAAAACCGGTGTCAAATTGGGCTTCATGAGCGCGTTCTCCCGTGCCTGTGTCTTGGCTATGAAGGATATTCCAACTGTCAATGCGTCTATTGAAGGCCCTAATGGCGGTGATACAATTGTCTATAGAGACTACGTCGATATTAGCGTGGCGGTGGCGACGGAAAAGGGACTGGTCACACCCGTCGTTCGAAACGCTGAGTCTATGGAGCTCATTGGTATTGAGAAGGCCATCGCAGAGTTGGGTAAAAAGGTGTGTTTGTGTGGCGTAGCTCCATACTACCCATGCTTGAATAACGGACATGCTAATTGACGTCTTAAAAGGCGCGTGATAACAAATTGACCATCGAGGATATGGCTGGCGGCACCTTCACCATTAGCAATGTAAGTTTGCTCTTAAACTACTTCTGTAGCTGTTGCGTTTCACTAACACCATTTCCAGGGAGGCGTTTTCGGATCTCTGATGGGTACACCAATCATCAACCTTCCACAAACAGGTAGGGACCCCCGTTTCGTCCAGTCAGGGTATACATAATATGGCCACATCATACTTACAAGACTCTTAGCTGTGCTCGGCCTGCATGCTATCAAGGACAAGCCAGTCGTCGTCAACGGAAAGATCGAGATCAGACCCGTAAGTTTTCCACCTGTGTTAGCTCGGCTTCCCTTATATGCACATAACTAACGTCTCGTTCAGATGATGTACCTTGCATTGACCTACGATCACCGCCTCTTGGATGGTCGGGAAGCCGTTACTTTCTTGGTTAAGGTCTGTTTCCCCCTTTGTCACCGGTGAACATTGTCTTCGTTTACTAACCCTTTCCATAGATTAAGGAGTATATCGAAGACCCAAGACGGATGCTGTTGGCATAAATTCGCTCCCCGCCCCCCCTCGACCCCTGCCATGGGTAGTTCTACCCATCGCCGGCAAACATGTATATCAGGGCCCCTTTTCCTTTTTAGCGCCATGTTAAGGGGGTGATCGTGGATAGCTTGATTGGCATTTTGTTCTCTCATTTCCCGACTTTTCTACAGACTGTAGGGGATGACTAAACGCGTTGTTTCGTAATCTCTTTTTGATGCTGGCAATAATTTGTATATAGATAAAGCTGTGTACTACAGATAAACTCCAGGTACTTTGGCTGGTGAAAATCATCATATATCTTCTTCCTTTTACTTCTGGATAAATTCCTCGAGTCTTACGATGTTGTTGTGTCGGGCTCGGTTTGCGCGCTTTGTTTACCTCTATAGGCCGCGTTTGTTTGTATGCTTCCAAAATATACATATCACGTTTCTGTCAGGACATGATGAATATACCCACATATGAGAGTGTGTCCGGTGGGTAACTGTTTGTTTATTCAAGTTAGTCGTGTTGAGATTTGGGTTTAATATGTCTTGGGGCGTGCTGGTTTTCCCATCCTCAATTAATGGAAAGACTTCCAGATTTGCCAGTGCCCATACATTGTTCCTCTTATAGCGATACGGCATATCTTGCCTGTTTGTCCTCTTTCCATGGATGTATATTTGACTGGTGTTGTTGTTTTGTTTTGTGGCCCGGGGCCGAGAAGGGTTGTATCCCTATCGTCCACTAGAGATATATATAGATATATCTGTATGGAGCTGCACTGTTTAAACCTTCCCAGCCATAAACTCATGACAAGCATGCATTTATATTTCTTCTTCCCATTACTTATTACTACTACTATTATTATTCATAATCTTTCTAGGAATAAATAAGCAATACTTATGATGGTCATGATACTCAGTCTATACTAACTAGGAAAAAGTCATCAAAACTCAGTTACAGTGATTGAAAGTAACAAGATATCAAGCAACAGTAGATCACAATACTTTTTCTTCTCATAATACTCTTCTTCAATGATAATTATCATTTGATATGAACAGGATTTGAATTTGTGGTTTCTGTCTCGGTCGGAGTGGTTCTTAACCACTCAGTGCTTACTTATTGAAGCTTTTCATGGGCGCATTATCACTTCCGCCGTCCACCCCGCCATTTATATCTCGAAGGAAGAGCGCTGCTAGATCAGATGATGCCAGCAGCCCCGTTTGCTGACAATTACATGTACAGTATAATGACATGACACGCACAAAATAAGAATTTATTTAGCTCTCATCCAAGCATAAATCTAACCTAGTAATATGGTACGATGCTGCCCCCTTGTGCTCAAATAGCGAAACTCGAAGCTCACCATGGCAAGGGAGATCAATAATGTGTTCACCTATACACATCAAAGTCCTGGGGAAAAGCCGAAAAGCCGCACGGTCATGTTCCCAGTTTCGGCCGTGCTGGACGGCAAATCTTCATAATTGGGGGTCAACTCTCGAAGGTGGGGGGAGATTGGGACGAAGGATGGGGCGAGGACCATCTTGCTTAAGTGCGGGGTACACACAAAACAGAGAAAGGACAAATTGTCATTAAATAGACTCAAATCGATTTAAATTGCATGTTAGGTATGTCCAGTAAATTTGCAGGCGAAAAGGGATTGTGAACGGTTGAAAGCGATAGAACATAGAAACCGCAGGGCAGTAAAAAAGAGCGACATATTTAACCAATATCAAGCACAGTAGCAGCTCCGCAGGGATTATGAAAGAATGGCAAGCTCTAGTAATGCAAAAAAAATCACTCGAAGACCTGTTTCTTGCTCAGCAAGCGATCCACCACGTCCTTATCATGTCCGAAGACAAGTTCGGCGTTGAAGGCCTTCTGCATCCTCTCGATCATCTGATGGCTTCTAAACCAGGCGTTGTGATCCCGGGCCAACCACCCATGGGGATGGGCTAGTTCGTAGTTCTCAGCAATATGGAATTGATCCGATGTGAAAATAAAGGTTCCGTCTTTCTCCAGGTTCACCTGCATGACGCAAAGGCCTGGTGTGTGGCCGGGAGAATGGTGGATCGAAATTCCTTGGAAGAGGTCGAGATGGGCGTCGGTGAAAGTCTTCCACTTCAGTGTTTCCAGGGACATATAATGACCTAGGTAAACTCCGAGATCCATACCCGTGGCCACTGCCCAGCAGGCATGCTTGAACTCTTCCTCGTGCACATAAATTGGGATGTCGGTGCCGAAAAAATGTTCCAAACCCCCGGCATGGTCGAGATGGAGATGTCCAATGACGACGGCTTTGACGTCCTTGATATTGTTTCCAGTGGCGGCGATCGCAGCTGGTAACTTGTGTTTTTCTTCATAGACCGTTCGGGGAAATACGTCGGTAAGGGGTGCTCCCCATTTCTGTTAATGTAGAATTTTCTGTTAACAGAAGTGGTCAGGGGCAAGGAGACGCCATTTGCGAATTCATTCATTCATTCTCTTCTTTTGTTTTCTTTGCTTTCTTCGCCCGTCCTTTTCGTATAAAAATGTGGTAGAGTAAGAAGAACCTACCACTTCAACATTCTCCGCGCAACCGGTCTCATAGAGTATCAAGCCGACTTGCGGGTGCTCAATTAAGACAGACAAGACCACAAGCTCTCGGCGCTTCTTTTCCGGCTCCTTGTTGGAGACAGTGGACGTGTTCCCACCGCGAAGAAGCCTGCACACTAGGATGTTAACTGTTGTTTGTACATATTATTGCGAGGGAGAGCGCACTGATGGGGATAGAATCGAGGCGCAACACAGGGCAACCATACCAGCCTTCATCGCACTCGAGCGTCCCGAGATCAAGAAGGTACATCTTGGTCCCTGGCGGGCAATTGAATGCTGGCAGGGTGGCATTGCCCGCCTGGCTGGCGACTCTTGATGTTAACGGCGTGGTCATTTTTCCTGTCCAATGCAGATAGACAGAAAGTGGGTGATTTGGGTCTTTGATGGTTGAGACAAGGAATTGCCAGGATGATTTATCCCATCTCCAAGCTGCCCCTCTTTAACGGCGGAGACATCCTGCCTCGGCTCTGCTGACGCGGGTAATGTCGATGCGGAGTCATGTATGTATGTACAGTAGGTTGAATTGATTGACAGCTTAGCTGGGTGAGGGGCTAAACGTTGAACGTTTTGAGTCCAGCCTAGTCAACGGGATATCTCCGAACGAATCGGGAATCACCATTTTGTGTTAATACCACTTCATCCTTGAGTAATTCCACTGTCCCATTATTTTTTTTAGTTTTTACTGTTTTGTAAAGATAGAATCAATCTTCATCAAAGTGTTATATAATCAATATGAAAAAAAAATAATCTTTAAAGGTTAATAGAAGTTTAAATAAAGCAAGTAACATTAGAATCAAACTACGATTAAATAGATAAATGCGAATCTTTGTGAGAAACTTCAATCACTTCACGTCAAACGTGTATATCTCTGTGATATTGAGATTATAGGGGTTAAAAACTGACAACAAGACGTTCATTCATATAGCTGAACAAAGGCGCGCCTCCTCCCGCAGCGCCCCTCTCCCCCTATTTTTTACTTTACCAAAACAGACAGACTCCTTGTCCCGTCTTTCAAGGCTCAACAGACGCCGGTTTGACATATCCTTGGTGCGAAGACAGAGTAGACACACTTCTACCACCCCGAGCTATGATTGACGCCCCATCCGCCTGCGAGTCTGATTGATTTTCATCGAATCCAAACAGTGACAAGTCCTCCCCGCTATTATCGTTAGGAGGACGGTCTTGCGTTGAGCGGCCGCGGCCCAAGGTCCCAAGGCTAATTCCAGACGTTATTATTGGCATCACCGGTCCGCCGCCGGTGGGGCCCATCCCCCGGGATCTCTTGGCCCCGTTCACCGGGTGGCCGCCGATAGTATCGTCGGCAAGCTGCTCGTCGGGTCCCGGGCTGCGGCTCGAGCTCTTGTGACCGTATCGCTTCCAGATGCGTGGGAAGAGGCGTGCGAACAGATGGTTGAGGGCGGGCGCCGCGGCGGTCCAGATACCCACGTTCATCTCCGCGACGGAGATGCCGCTGGTTGAGGTGTAAGTGTAGTCGCTACCTGGGGGTGCCTCCCATTGCTTCTTCATGATGACGAGCCGGGTGGTGGCGAGAAAGGCTGTCCTGCGGGGAAATGTTAGTGATTTGGGAGGTTCTATTGCCAGATTCTTTATTTGTTTCCTCATAGGAAAGTTATGTATGCTAATGAGCTGAACGTACACTCCCCCCATGCTTAGAACGATCACGGCAGTTGTTTTTCGCCGTCTGGGTATATTGAGATTCCATAGGAGAATGATAGGCAAGCAAAGAAGCCAGAAATCCAAAATAATGTAAACGATTGCCGCTCCGACATAAAACCGGGGTTTATTTATGCATTTGCCCCCAGTTACCAATTTGCCGTCTTTCATGCCGTTTTTGTCTGCGCCAGCGCGCTGTTGAGCGGCAAGGTCCATTCGCTCGAAATCCCAGAAATATTTAACGGGCAAACACTGGCACAGTTCCACGACGAAGAATACCACGAACTGCAAAAGGTTGGCGGCGAAGATGAGGTAGAGGCTTATTCGGATTGTTCGCTTGGACTCGGCTACGCGGAGGAGGAATAGCGTTATGGATGCGCGGATAAGGCTGAGCGGTGGATTGTAGGACATTCCCGCTATGAATGTGAACAACTTCCCTGTGGCCCTAAATTCCATCGTTGTCGGTGGCACGTCCCATACGTGATATCCCAGGAAGTCGTATTTGATCACTGAGCACAGAGGCGTCAATACTACTTCTCCACCACAGAGTTGACTGGTTTTCGCGGGGGGGGGGGGGGGGGGGGGGTTACGAAATAATTCGAGGCGCGCGTGAGGCGGAAGGGGAATAGAATTAGCATAAAAGTTGACACATACTGGCGTATTCGCCAACGGCATGAACAATGCTGAGGAGCTAGGAAACGTCATTAGCTTTCCAAGTGCTTGGAGGAGAGATCAAGGGGGGTAGACGAAACGTACGAAGGCAATTAAAATTAAAACATCATCTGCGGAAAGCGACACATTTAGTCAGTCTTTGAGCCAAAAGCAACAAAACCTCAACGGCCCCCGGCGGAGACATAGCAGACATACCCCAGCCGAAGTCCCTAAAAATCCGCCGTGAGTACAGTCGCAAGCCGACGAAGATAAAAGTGATAGCTTGAAAAGTGCACACGAGGGCAATGGCCCGGGGTTGGATTGTCTCAACCATGACTTTGGCAGAATGCGGAATCGGGCTTATTGCGAGAGGGTGGAACGGAAAACTAATCATACACAACACATCGTCTCATAGCTCTGCAGAGCTGTGAGGGATGCAAAAGCGAGCGAGGTGAATACATATACAATTCAAAATAAGCTCATCGATTAAACATCTCCAGAATTTCCGGTATTCCACCTCACAGCAAAACAGATCAGGGCAAAAAAAAAGTCAAAAAAGGTGGAGGGTCGTATCGTGAATCAAAGTCTGGAAACTGCAAAGGTCTCGAGCAGTAGAGAATTCGCTATTGCTGATAAAAGTTGCTTTGATGCCCTTGAAGAACTCAAAATCGGGGCCTCCCCTCCCGCCTAATATCGTTGCGAGATGAAAATATTGGTTCGATTGAGTTCGTCGAAGAAAAAGAAGGTTCTCCTAGAGTTTCGTGGCAACGGGACACGGAACGCTGTCAATCCCAGCGTCCATTGTCCGTAGCAAAATTTGAAGCTTGAAGCATCGTGATATATCGTGCTACCGCGAAAGGAGCCTTGAATCTGGTGTACTGTACTCCGTAACTGGCCAGTTTGAAGTTAAGGATTCCCTTGTATGCCCTTGGAGCCTTCGCATCCGATCATATTCATAATATAATCGTTCCAAGTTGCTCGCGAAGTCGATGGCCGGGTCGATGGCCGGGTCGATGGCCGGGTCGACAGCCAATAATAATGATGCTGATGATGATGAGAAGATGGACATAACTATCGCACGATCCATACTGCACAACCCGGGGATAGTCATCGGCTGAAGTCCACTCGTCTGGGGTGCAGACGTTAGTCGAAGCTTAACAAATAATAATAACAATAATGTCCTCCGTACGCCGGAGCAGAGACAGAATACTCCTGGACAGCTGAGGCAGGGAAATCGATCCCCGGTCCGAGATCAGGCATATTGAAGCGCCTTCGACTCCTGCGCTCAGATTTTGGCCAATTCGACGGCGTCGAGTGGAACTAATGGCCAAAGAAGGTCTGAGCAGACACGGCAGGGGGCAAAAGTTAAAATATGCTCGCTCTCGGGCCCCGAGACGGGGAGATCGTTGTCTTGCTATGCGGTTGAGTTGACTGTTTATTGGCTGTGCGGATCGTTAATCCAAGCCCATCGCTGCGATCAGCTCCAAGGCGGTGATAGTCAGCCTCGTGAGAGTTGGTGCTGCGTCAAATGTCAGAAAATTTCTCTGTTGAGTAAGAAGTAGTTATGTATTAATTATTGTTTGAATATTTGTGAGAGAAAGCAATAATAGTACAGTACATACAATCATCAACACTGAAAGTCTGAGATTGCAGAATATAAAAGCTATAAGATATATAAATCACTACTGATGATTATCTCTTTCATTAGAAGATGCTGTACGGAGTAGTTATTTTATATTTGAGCGGTCACGTGCTCCTTCCACCTTTCATAGCCGGTTCTTGCTCAATCTATGTCATCACATCAGAGAGAGAATCTCATATCTCATACAGAACAACAGCATCAATGTTCAACCCGCACAGAAGAAATCGCCATGCAGAGAGACTTCTTTGGTGTGAGCTGAAATTACGTACGTACGACCCCACGTAATTAAAAGATAACTATTAGAACAGCTAAGTTACACTAACTAACATCCATAGCAGACGCGCGACGAGATAGCCAGTTACTGCCGCCACCGCCCAAACCATCTAGACATGAGAAAAATCGAGGCCACCAGGCGGCGTGGGTATCTCAGACTGTACCTTTCTGAACTGCTTATGGAGTAGCGAGCGTCGAGTCGTCTCTCGTGCAGCCATCAAGCATCACCAAAGCTCCGAGTATGCAATCTTCTATGAGTGGTAGAAGCGTGTCTTCAGCTCGATCATCTGAATGTTCCGAATCCAATGCATTTTCTGGCGCCACCAAGTTAGAAGTCAAACGACTCGCTGGAGAACATTGCTGGGCGTGTGGGAATGAGCCAGCCCATATTTGTCACGTTATCGCGAAAGAGGACTCGCAGGTAGGAAATGCTGCTTCTGCTACTTGTTATCGGAATCAGGCTAACATTCTCCCATGCGCAAGGCACCATTGTGGAATGAATTCGGTTTAATAACCTTCTCCTTAACCTCAGCTGGTAATGCGGTCCCTCTGTGCCCTACATGCCATAATCAGTTTGACTTGGCTGCCGACCCAGGGTTCTTCTTTATTCCCACAGATCTTCAATACTTCAACCAATTCGAGCTCAACGACAGGGACCGCAGAAGAGCAGATATGGAGCAAGGCGTCATCTCGAAACGAGAGATTCCATCTAGGGACATGTACAGGGCCCATCAAGTGAAACAAGGGCTAATTTCAGCTGACTCTGTAGGAGGGCTGTACCACCCAGTTTTTCTGAAGCATTATTTCCATCATAATCTACTCCCGTTTGATGTTTTGCCGTATTTTTCCCGACCGAGACAGTGGCACGGAGCTCCCTTGGCCACTTTCCGTAAGGCTTTTCCGGTCCTTGGAAGTGCCCGTCTAAATGCCCTAAGCCGTCAGACGCGCCTGGAATTAGAGCAGCTGCGCAACTTGTACTTCCTCGCTGAGGAGGAAGATTCGCCAAGCATGGTTCCTGCTACTATACCGACGCCAAGACCTCAACCTGATGACCAAGAAATGAAGCGATCCCCTGATGACGATACACGAGATGACCCAGGCTCAAAAAAATCAAAGCCGACACCAATAGAAGATGCAGCACGAGAAAAGGGCAACAGAGGTGAGAAGGCAGGCACACATCAACAATGTCCTGTCACTCTCGGAGATTCTTCTCTTGACTGGGTCTTGGGGCCAGACATTTCTACAGAAGAGGTTGTACGCCGATACACGCCAGTGTTAGCTCGCTCAAGTCTATCATCTACTTTGAAAAGTGCTAATATTATCTGATGAAATTCAAGTCTAAGTCTGTAACTACATACACTGTGTTTCTTTAATTAATACTATTTGAAAGTGTGTTTTTAATATTATTCATGAATTATGTAGTAAAGCATGATTTTATAGCAGCAGCTCTGAGAAATAATCTGTAAAAGTGTAATATGATAAAGTTAAAACAGTTATTACTTAGTAATTATATAAAAATTAATTACATAAAAAGTTTTATAAATAAACTTAATTATTATAGTTTAAATAGTAAACTTTTCTACTTATTAAAATCTATATTAAAATAATAAAAATACTTACAGTATTAAAAAATTAATATAAAAATAAAAATTATTTTATTATTTTATTATAAAGAAAATAAATCACTGATTTTCTAAATTAAAATATTAAAATTTAATTGATTATATAATAATTAATAAATATTTATTTACTATTATAGTGTTTTACTTTTAATTTTCTAATTTTTAAATATTTTAATTTTTAGTATTTTATTTAATTTTATAAATATTTAATTTATTTTTTATTTTTTCTTTTTATAAAAATTAATTTTAATAATAATTATATTAATTTATAATATCAGAATATTAGAGAATTTATAATATAAAATAAGTATTATAGAAACTTAATTACTTAAGTGTTTTATATTATATATATATATATAAGAGATTACTATGTCTGACAGTCATATATCACTCAATATATATTAATTAGTGCTAGCTAGCTTGTTTATAAGAATGAATAATATTATTCTTCTAGAGATTATAAAGCTCTCAATAAGCTAAGAACTGCAAAGTTAATATGAAAACTATATCTTCATATACTGTTAAATATGTCTAGATGTCTTTTTTTAATTTAAAATCTCATAATTAATTTGAGATTAAGTGAAATGTCTGATCTGATAAGAGATTATATATTAATATGTTGAAGAAGAAATTCAACAATATTAGAGATATAAAAAGTTGATGAAAACTTATCAATATCTGTAATAAACTGCAGAATAATTGTTTCAGAGACTTTTAAAATGAATATTATAATCACAGAAAAGTCTGATAAATTTAATAATAAGTTTAAAGATTCTGCAGAGAGTGTCAGTGAGATATCAGATAATACAGATTTCAGTGAATATAATATAGATAACTCTGTGAGTAAGAAAACTTATATAAGATTGAAGATTGTAAGACTTTAATATGAAATTGAAAAAATAAGAGCTAGCAGAGTCAATAAGTTCTCTGCTGATAATAATAATAATATTAACTCAGATCTGACAGAATTTCTATAATAATAAAATAGAATCATGACTCTGATGAAGATTCTAGATGAATTTTATAATTAAATCAGATCTATTAAGAAATCAGTTATTTTTGTGAAATCTGTGAACTATCTTATATAAAAAGAAGAGATTCTTCTTACTGTGAGATAATTTTATATAATTAATATTCTAGATAATAAGTAAATAAGTCTTAAAGTAAACATGAGTAATAATATATAATACTTTTGAGAAGAATATAATATATGATTATATAACTATATATAATCTGTGATTACTCTGTAGATAAAGTCTCATTTCATTATATTAAAAAATTATAAATTATCTGTGTATTTTCTATAAATAATTATAGAAGAAAATTTTGCTGAGAGACTCACTGTGAGAATAGATTCAACAGTATGAAGAACTAATAGAAACTATATCTGAAAAGAATAAGAAGAAGCTATCAGTATTGTATTGCAGTTAGATCAGAGTATATCAGAGCTAATCACTGAAGAAAGAAAGAGAAAAGATCTTCCTCATCTTCTTCAGCTGAAATATATATATATATGATATAGAGTACTCAGATGACTAAGTTTCTGTGATTTCTATATTATATTATAGATTCTCTGATGTTCTGATATTATAGCTACTCTTTCTCTTTGTAGAAATCAATTTTGATAACTACTATACTAAGTACAGATATGAGATATACTGTATATACTTATTATATAAAGAAGAAATTTTCTATAGATACTTATAGCATTGTTAAGTTGTATCATAAATACTTATAGTATGATTACAGTTATTAGTATATGTATATAGTATAATTACACTTCTATATGAATGTATATAATATAGATGTATGATGAATAAGACTGATATAGCTCAGAAAGTATGATGAATATAACTTTAAAAAGTGTTTATATGATTTACACAGTAAATTTATATGATAGATAATTATATAGTAAAGTAGTGTAGTTATATTATTATCTCTGACAGTGAATTGAATATAGAAAATAATTTTACATTGAAGATTTCTCTCTATCTTTTTTCTTCTTATTATAATCATTGTAGAATACTTATATAAATTCTATCATTTTATAAATTATTCTCTGATCTCTTCTATATTGATTTTTATTCAAAAATGACTGTCTCTATTTCTGATTTTGAGTAAGTTATCTCTATTTATCTCTTTCTCTTTTTCACTGATATTTATGATCTGCAGTGCTTGATCTGACTATGTATTACAGTAAATACTGAAGTATTTTAATATAATACAGTACTATTTCTGATTGAGTGATATAATCTTAGTAACTGAAAATTGCAGTGATGATTGAGTTATATATTATATATACTTCAGTCATTCAGTATTATGATTTTTACAGTCTTAACATTATAATATTATACTTATGATATTGTGTGTGAGTAATATAGATACTTGTTGCATACTTTAATAATTATAAATATACTTATAGTATGTTATATACTGCATGAACATGCTTATTATATATATTATATTAACTGAAAATACATTTGAAATATCTTGAAAGTAATTACTAACAATTTTTATATAAAAATATAGAAGAATTCTCTGTCTATACTGTATTTCTTATTTAAGAGATATTTCTCAATAATATGTATTACTCTCTGAAAATATTAGTTATTACAGCTGATATTATAATACTGAGCAGCTGTGTTTCATAGTAAGTTTCAGTATCTATTTCTACTAATTTTAGAAATATTAATTATTAATATAGTGATTTTTCAGCTATGAGATGACTGTCTTATATAATAAGTTATATATTTTCAGATATTTATTTATTCTGATATATATACTGATGAAGAGATTGAGAATACATCTATACAGCTAGTATATTTAATAACTTATCTGAATACTTCTTACAGAAAGTGATTATCAGCTCACAGACATAATATTATAAATGTCAGATAAGCTTATTAGTAAGCAGCAGAAGCAGCAGTAGCAGTGAAGAATAAGAAAAAGTCAGAGAATTTTAAGAAAGATATGAGAGTGATTAAGAGAGCTGTGAGAAGTAGTAAGAATGAGATAGTGAAGAAAGATACTGTAATAAGTAGTGAGAGTGCAGATACTGTGAGTATGAAGATGAAGACAGTGATAGTGTATGTTGCAGCAGAGACAGTGAAAGTGAGAATATAAAAAGTATACTTGAGAACACTCACTTATAATTCTACAGTATGAATAGAGATTTCAGTGAGTTTATAATGAATAATAATTATTTTTCATAAAATACAGTGTCTGAAGAATCTCAGAGAGTGAGATTATTATAAGTGAGAGATAACAGTGATATTTAAGATGATGATATTTTAAAAGAGTCTGAGAAAGATGTTTTAAGTGAGAGAGTTTGAAAGAATGATTGAAGATCTGAAGTAGATGAACTGA
>PDNC01000155.1:0-53914 GCA_002572885.1 Blastomyces parvus | reverse complement strand
GATTAGCATAAAGGATTGAGGCACTTCACCGAGACTTGGGGGGGGGGGGGGGCGGAGACATTGACCTACTTTTCGACGTTCGTGATCTATCATGACATTATGGGGCTTCACATCTCGATGCATTATGCCCTTGCTGTGGCAAAAGTCCAGGGCCTTCAATAGCTCAAAGATATAGTACCTCACGTCGTAATCGACAAATCGAGGGTATAATGTTCGAAAGTCGGTGTTGTTGACGTATTCGAAAACCAAGCTGGGAGTTTTGCTCTGGCTGTCGCGCACGACATCTAATAGAGGTATGACATTGGGCCCACCAGACAGATTCTGCAAGATCTTGATCTCTCTCTTGATCTTCTTCTTCTTCACCGGCTTCAGCACTTTGATAACGCATTTTTGGTAGTTGACCACATTTATCCCCTCGAAAACCTCCGAGTATTTCCCGCGTCCTATTCAATAGGCAAAAGCCCAACGTTAGCTATGCGCCATACACATATAGAGCTGGAAAGAAGTATTCCCCATGTTCCGTAGTCCACCGACCACAGATCCCGGGGTCGAGGGGGATTCTCGCGCACCGGCGACTTTTCTGCGGGTTCGACATACCAATTTTCCTCACAACCTCATAGTTCTCCAGTACACCCCAGGATATGTTCACACTGTCATAATCCCAATAGGACTTGGGCATTTGCTGATTCACATCTGCATAGACTCGCGCCATGATGCCGGTTTAACCTCTCTCTATCCCAAGAAACGCCGCCCCACAGATCGATTTTGCGAAAATGGCACCAACGGGCAAGAGAAACAAGAAACACACAAAACAGGAGAGGGAAAGGTAGTAGACTGTAGACGAAGAGGGCCCAGGCGTTGCCCGACGCCGCAGCTGAAGAGAGTCAGGGGGCAATATTAACTAGATATGCACCAGAAGCAGCGAAATGGCATCAGACTCAACTCTTGTTCACTCTTGCTTTGATCGACAAAAGCTCACGCCGCAGGTCACATGACGATCCAGAAACCCCGCGGCGGGCACGGACCAGGCAGCTAGATCAAAAGGGGATTAGCGTTTATCTTCGGAACCTTGCAGCCAAAGACCTCGGACATGCAGGGATATCTTGTTTGTGTTTTGTTTGTATGACCTTTACGATATCGACCGCTGGATAGGAGAGCTACACCTAGTAGCTCGGGGAAAACCTACATAAAGGTGGAATTGTACACGATGGTAAGTGAAGCTCAGAGCAATGTACTGTAACTACACCTGTGCTGATAAGTGGTATTTCGACATGTCATGTGGGGTTGCAATTGTTTAACCAAAGCCAAGCTTTGCCGGACGATAGATATATGGAGCTACATGCTAGAGATGAATCTTATATCGGACAGTACACATGGTGCGGCAGTAGCCACAGGAGCTAAGCTATCAAACCCACTACCGGCACAATAGAAGGGCCAATGCTTTACTCCGTGCAAACCCCTTGGTTTGTTCTACATTCATGGTAGAATCTTGAATCCAACCTTGATTCTTGGAGGACCGACACGAGTTCAACCACGCGGAAAAGAGGGAAATAAACAGTCTCTCTTTGACTCCAAGGACCTGAGAAAGGGACGGAGTCTATCCCTTGGAAAATGGTCCTTGTTTCGGCGATCATAGACATACATTGCGACTAAGAGCCATTTCATCTTCGTTTCCCTCCTCCCATTCCAATTCCCCTACCTGCATTTTATTATTTGAGGACACGGGAGATGGGTCATATTCTTGAATAAAATCTGAACATCATATGAATTTTACCGCTTGAATGATTACTGACACAGGAAGGACCGAGACACTCTCATAGTTAACACCAAATTCTGTCAATTCTGAAGATCGGAATGAAAAGAACCATTTGTTCGTATTTCATGCAATGAAATGAATGGGCATGCCATCGCCTGATCCAGTAGTGATTCGATTAGCTACTTCGGCTCAGTTTTGCTTCTCTGCGCAATCCGGCTCCTTTTTGACGCATGGAATAACCCTACATGAAAAGCTTTGCACTCGGCAAATTTCCATTTCAGTATCTGGGATTTTCGAAGAAGACGCCCCAATCCTAGCACAGGTTTTACGCGTTCCAAGGGGCTTGACTGGTTTGCCCGTCCTGTGCGGGGATGATTTGCTAAGGCTGATGAATCATGTTTGCTTCTGAACTTCACTGATTCCCCCGCTAGAAGATCTATATCCCTTTCTGATGATATACGTCTCCTGCCTGTCTTTTGGCTTGCAATATGAGATGGACGCTGCGTCCCAGGGCGGGGCGCGCACTCAGCCAGGAGAAAGCTGCGTATATTTAAGATTTATGTGCCCAACGTCACTTCTCATTGCTTATTTGGACAATTGACTGTTTGCTCCCCGATGTTCCTGCAATGGCTTCGATGTTCTTGGACAAGTTTATCCCGTTACATGGAGCTATCTGCGATTTGCGAATGCTCGACAGGGAAACCCACATAGGTATGGTTGGCATGGTTGTACTGTCAAATAAACATGAAAATTGGTTTTTTACTTTTGTCCTTCAATGGACCAAGATCATGTGAATTTCCTATTCTCTGTGCTCGACATTTGCGCGAGGGAGTGGGAATGATTGTTTAAAAGGGGATGGCCTGTGGTCACGTGGATATATTCTTGATTATGTAAATAGAATAACCAGGATCGCTGCTCCGTTCAACAGCTCGGGATTCTTGCTAAACGACCTGGCGAACAGATCCATCAAATCTGGACCGCGATATTAGGGAGAAGGGCGGGCTGGATGGCAAGGTGCAGCCATCATGTTCTACGATCTAAATGTCCCTTACGCGCCCAACGACCCTGAAATATCCAACACCCTCGCTTTCCTCTCCGAACGTAAGTTTATTCACTCTGTTCTGCGCGAAGCTACCTGAGTATAAACTCAGCACCCACCATGCTAACCCCCCGCCTTCTTGGGACTATACAGTCGGCTACACAACCATAGCCCTCTCGCAATCCGTCTCCGGAAAGCTCCCCGCAGACCTCTCTCCGCCCCCTCTCCCCGCCAACCCCCCAAAATCTCTCTCCCTCCTCACCCGCATAACCGTCAACGTCTCCGATCCCTCTCAAAACCAACGCCTCACCCCTCTCGCACAACAATACTCCCTCGTCGCCCTACGACCCCTAAATGAAAAGAGCCTCACGCTCGCTTGCAACAGTCTGGACTGTGACATAATCTCCCTAGACCTTTCATCCCGCCTCCCTTTCCACTTCAAATTCAAGACCCTTGCCGCGGCCATCGCGCGCGGCGTCCGATTGGAGATCTGCTACGGCCCCGGCGTAACGGGTAGTGGCGCGGAGGCACGCAGGAATCTGATTGGGAATGCTGCGTCGTTGATACGTGCGACGCGCGGGCGGGGGATTATTATCTCGAGCGAGGCGAAGAGGGCGTTGGGGGTGCGGGCGCCCTTTGATGTGGTCAATTTGGCCTGTGTGTGGGGGCTTACGCAGGAACGGGGGAAGGAGGCATTGTGTGATGAGGCGAGGAAGGTTGTGGCGTTGGCGGGGATAAAGCGGAGCAGCTGGAGGGGGATTGTGGATGTGGTGCATGGAGGAGAGAAGCCGGTGAAGGAGGTGAAGGAAACGAAGGATAAAAATGGCAGCAGGAATAAGAATAGGGGCAAGAAGGATGAGGGGAACGGGAATGGGGTGAAGAGGAAGGCTGATACTGAGACTGAGTCGAATGCTGAGTCCCAGGCGCCGTTGTCGAAACGAGAGCTGAAACGGAGGGCCAAGCGGGCAAAGCTTCAGGGGTCGGGTGCTGATGGTAATTTGACGGCTTCCCCGGCGCCTGATGGGGGATAAACCATAATGACCTTCTTGTATTTGTTTCCCTCTCGCTTTCGTACTTTCTTAGGGGTTTGGCGTTGTTATCTAATGTGGCATTGTAAACTACCGGATAGACATGTATAATTTGAATGGGGTATCGCAATCCTATATAGAACTGAGCTAAACCAATGGTGCTGCGAGGCAAAATTTAATATGCAATTGAATAGAAAACGGAAGGAGTGCAATATATAAATGGAAGTAGATTATGATCCGCAGCATTAAAAAGCAGGAAGATATTACCCCCAACTGCCAGATATTGGGTATACAATTTCAACGAACACCTAAAGAAAATTGAAAACTGAAGGAAAGAAAAGCGCAAGGCCTGCTTCGTCCTCCCAATAATGCCAATCGAACATGCGGCCAGCCCCTCCCTCCGAACACTCTCCATACTAACCTCCAAGTTTCAATGTTAACACGCTATGGAGGGACATTGTGCTGATGTCAAACCTCTCCGCTGCCGCTGGATCTACCTCTGGTGCCGCTGTTTCTGCTGGCGCTTGTGTTATTCCCGTCTGGGTAGAATCCACATCTGTTTCTGCGGGCGCATCAACTACGGTAGCGCTAACGTCCGTTTTCTTCGTTGCTTGCTCTGTGAAATCTGCGTCTGTTATGGTTGCTGGGTCCTCTGGCGATACGGCAACATCCGTCGTTGCTGCTACTTCTGTTTCCACTGGCTGCGTCACACCCCGCTCTGTCGCTGTTGGTTGGGTGTCCTCTGCGTTTGATACCGCTGTATCTGTCGGTGGCGCAGGCGTAGGCTCGCTTGGTGTTACAAACTCAACCGCACTCGTAGTCGCGTTACTCACTGAGGATATAGGAGTATTAGTAGCGGTTATGATACTGTCCTCTGATGGTTCCGGTAGAGCTATCGGGGGTATGGGAAGTGCTGGTACGCTTGAAACTTGAACGTCTGGAATCGTCGGAGAGACCAAGCTGGCGGTGGTTGTACTGTTGGCCGGTGGGGAAAATGGCGCTGCAGCTGCGGTGCTAGAAACTTGATCCCTTGGAACAGATGGAGAAACGATAGTGGCGAGCGTTGTCGGCCGTGGTACGCTTCCTATGCCGACTGTTGACGCCAAATTCACAGCCGGAATGCCAAAAAAGTGAAACGGACAAAGACATTGGCAATCACAGGCATCCGCCGCAATGTCGACCTGCTGACCTCCCGTAGTCGGAATCGCAAATGGTACTGTTTGGGCTGGAGCAACAGGTGAAAGTGAGATTGAAAGATTACCTGACGGCTCTGCTGCAAGCGCTAGAGATATCGATGACTGAGTTTGGCCGGTAGATTGTGCCAGGAGTGTGGTGCAAGGCGGGGATTCAAGGGCTGCGAGCCCTGGAGAATGTGCGAGGGAATGTGCTGGGGAAAGCTGCGAGGCGTGCCCTTGGTCTTGTCCGTGAACGTTGGGGCTAGACGCTGAATTTATAACATTGATGACGATGCCTCCCTCATGAAAGGTTACGCCATTATGCGTTGGAGGTACCGCAATGCCAGCTGCACCGGTTTTATGGCCCTACGATTGTCAGCTTCGTCCCGATTCATGAAGGGGTTGGCAAATACATTTGGTGACCGAGCGTTTACAGAATTGTCTGGTTCAAGATCTTTTCCCTAGGACAGAGTTAGAACGAAATCATAAGGGCATTTTCGGTTCAAGAATTCTACCTGCTGGGAGAATTTCCGGTGTTCTCTCGGGCCTAGTATTCTTGCGTTTGTTGACCCCTATAAGTGGACTCAATTAGTTGGATCCCGTTGTGAGGCCACATTGCCGAACATACTCCTGATATTCCAACCAATACGAGCAGAAGGCACACCTTGTTGAGGTGTCTTCTCATTTTCTTTTCGCAGGTTCTAGGAACCTCGCAGTCTCGGTGTTAGCTACTGCTCCAACCCACCGTACGCTGGAGCGTGTAGACGAATTTAAACAGCAATAATCCACAGGTCAAACTTCCTAGCAGTCCGAGAACTTGAATATATTGAACGGAAAAATGACTGCTATCCCAGTCTGTGTCAGAGAGAGATAAAGCGGTCGATGGCGAGGGCAACGAAGACAAATCGAAATACAACCAAGGGAAGAACTATGTGGGAAGCTCAAAGAAAGAGAATAGACATGAGAGAAAACTTCATTTGGCGACCAACACCAGGTTAATCGTAGCTATGGAGAGAGCGAGAGAGGGTTTTCTTCCAGAGGGGGGGGGGGAATTGAGCCAAACTTCCATCCAATTTCTTGAAGGCAGCGCTCCTTTCAACATGGCTTCCCAGATTCGCAAACGGTCAATGGTCATACATTAACGGTATCATGATAGCCTACACTATCATGCGTTTGTATGAGGAAAAGATATTTTGCCATGCAGCCCGCTGTGTCATCGTTGAGAGGTGTAGCAACGACGCATTAAGGCTCTCGAGGTCTCAAACAGGGGTTGTCTCAACTCGAAAGCCTCAGTCGTGAAGATCTATGCTTCCTAACACCGGCCCAGCTAAGCCCTTTATTGCATTTTCATATTTGTAACCATTTCAAGAAAATTCCCATTCAAGAGAATTAAGTGATCTGTCGTCGGACGAGCAGATGGTTCTTTAAGCGCAAGCGTTATTGGCTGGGACATGTGGTCAAAACCCCCGCAATTCATGCAATAAATCCTTTTGTAAGGGATGTATGGTGGGAAACGGCGTCAACAGAAACCGATTGACACAATTTCATGGGTCATAAATGTATCCTTTGCTTCATGGACGGACTGGTTCATGGATAGCCTTGGATAACTGGTTGCCTGTGAGTATGGTAGCTATACTGCAACGTTATTGTTAGGTGCCGCTAAGGCTTTGGGCAGATTTTAGCAGCCTCTTAAGGGTGCTTTAACTGGACCGCACCCATAGTTTAGTTAAACCCCATTATATTCCTAAGTTCGGAATGGATTGTGGTTTCAACAACAAAAGACTGAAACTCACGGCGCGGCGCCACAATTTCCTTGATATACATAGGACCCCATAGAGGGACAAGTATAGTATTAACTTACTGAGCATATTCTTTCCTCTTCTTTCGTAAATTGGTCGGGTTGTTTCCCGTCATCGTGACAATCTAGTTATGTGATCCCCTTCTCAAAGGCATGCCTGTCCTTCTGGAATCCTGACTGGTTCCGATTCGCCTCGTGTACTACCCATTTTCTCCCCATGGATATTGTAGCTCAAAGAGTATCTGATGTAGTAACCTTCGTAGAGGAGGTTGGGATATCGAAACCATATGCACAACATCGATGGTCGAGTGCAACTCCGCGGTTTGCATTGTTTGCTTGCTAGCCGCCCGTAAGGTTCTTTGGTGCGCTTCCGCGCTAACCAAAATCTGATTCGAGCTACGGCATTAGGCTTCTTGGCATCAAAAGCATAATTAATATTTTGCGGAAAAGAACTCCAGACCAGACCGCTGAACTGCTCTCCGAGAAATTTCAACTTCTCAAAACATCAGGGGACGAATATTTAGGTTCTTGATTCTCAAAATGCTTAGAGAAGTGTACGTGTTCTTCCAATTGTTTTGGTTATTATTCCTGCGCACGGAAAACATCTCTGGTTTTCATTACTCCTGAAAAGGGAGCCAACGACATGCAAAAGAATTTACCCAGCAAAGCTAACACGACAATTTATAGAAAACCCAAAAACCCGCGCACTGCGCGTATCCTCAAGGCGCGGGAACCGCAACTCATCGAGCCGGTCAAACGCACCCTACTCCTCCACGGCCCAAAATGTCCCCTACCTTTGAACGCCGTCCTCAAAACCTTCCACGCCCTCACGAAACCGCATTCAGTCCTTTTCCGGAAGAAAAACGAAAACATTCATCCATTCGAGAGTGTAGAGGGTATAGAATTCCTCGCGGGGAAAAACGAATGCGGAATCGTTGTCTTCGGCAGCAGCAATAAAAAGCGTCCCAACTGCGTGACGCTAGTGCGGATCTATAACTCCAAGGTGCTGGATATGTGCGAGATGCTGTTGCTCGGCGGCCAGGGAGATCAGGGGGGTGAGATGGAGAAGGAGGAGATGAAGAAGATGAAGCTGGATATTGGAGTTGGGATGAGGCCGATGATGCTCTTTGCGGGCAGTGCGTGGGAGGATGCTACGTCGCCTGTTTATGCGATGCTGAAGAGTATGTTTTTGGATCTGTTTAAGGGGGAGGAAACGAATAAGATTGATGTGGAAGGTTTGCAGTATCTGCTTTCGGTTACGGCGGAGGAACCTGTGGAAGGAACTCAGCCTGTTATTCATTTGAGGTGGTATAAGATTCGGACGAAGAAAAGTGGACAAAAGCTTCCCCGTGTGGAGCTGGATGAAGTTGGGCCGAAGTTTGATTTCAGAATTGGGAGAGTACAAGAGGCGGACCAGGATGTCATGAAGGAAGCTATGAAACAAGGGAAGAGACCGAATGAGGAAGCCAGGACGAAAAAGAATATCGGTATGGATGCTATTGGTGATAAGATTGGTCGGGTTCATCTTGGTCGCCAGGACCTTACTGGTTTGCAAACAAGGAAAATGAAAGGGTTAAAACGGAGAGCCGGTGTTGATGACGATGGTGGTGATGTGGATATGATGGATGTGGATGAGGTAGCCGAAGACGATAATAGGAAAAAGGTGAAGGTGGGTTAGGGGAAGTAATTGGATCCGTGGGTTTTCTTCTTTTTTATTATGCGTTAGCACGGCGTTCTATATCTAGGCTTGGTTTGGCTGGTTTTAAGATGGCATTTTTGCAAAATGTGCGCGCTATGTGAAAGTAACATTATTTTAAAAGTTTTTATTATTCAACGATTGCCGCGAAGGGACAAACAGTTATATCAATACAAAACCCCATTTTCTGTACTCCATGTGTGACATTAAGAAATATATATATATTTAGAGATCCCGCTGGGAAAGTAGAAACGAAAAAGGTATACGCTTAGCATTAGCCGAACGGATGGGCATACCAAGGTGATATTGCTCAACGACGCTTCATGGGTCAGCAGAGCCGGCTTAATATATACCGACTGAGAGGAAGCTGGCGAAGTAGCCTGTTAAGGTGGCGTTGTTATTGGCGTCGGATCAGTTACGGAGTCCGCACGATCAAACAAGCCGTCAAGGCTTTCTTCATTTCCCCCATAACCCGAAAGCTCGTCAGAGGGCTGTCCATTATTCCCCTGCACGCCAGCCTTCGAGCGTTTAGGGCTGGGCTTGGAAGGCTTCAGTATCCATGCGTATAAAACCTTTGGCTTATTTAAAAGTTCTGCAGCAGCTGGATCATTCTGAATTCGGAATTTATTCGCTTCAGATAGAACCGGGAGGTTGTTCTTTTCCAAGGAACGATTGCCCCGCTGGATGATGGTGCGGCTGTATCCCATATCCTTCAAACGACGTGAAACTGACTGATAACTGCACTTTATATTGAAAGTGGTTTGTACGTAAGATTGCATATCCTCAATGCTAGCAAGAGGCCGCGCATTGATGAAATTACCTAGACCCTAGGTTCATAGATGCCATTAGTATTTAGCCATGAGTGATAGTATGCTTGGCGCCGCAGGGTCAGCGTTCGCAGTATATCCTACCTTTTGAATCTCATTTGTGATAGTTTTTGGTCTCCCCATTGGCTTAATCCTTGGAGGATGTGTGGTTCCCCATGTTCGCAGGCAATTCGCAATTCCCCGCAGCCGTCGTTCTGATATGCCGTGGGCGGCTGCAATATCCGGATAGGGCTCCTGGCGAAACAGTGCGGCGGTCACGGCATGTTTTTGTTCCTGGGTAAGCCGTTTCGGCATATCTACCGTTGTTTGCTGACGGGACCGCAATTGTATCGACCCGCTGGCAGAGTCTCCTAGCGCGCTAGTTGTAGGCTGTTGTGTGTTTACCAGCCGTGAAACCCCTCTTACGGTCAATACGCCCAAGGGCCCCTGCTTCAGATCGTCGGCCGAATAAGCGCGGAGGTCACGTGTAGGCAGTGACGTCGGTGCGCGCTTGTCGGCAAGGGCCATCACATGCCGAGGGTTGCGGGACAAAAGGCATGCGTGCGGAGGGACATTCCCGCGATTTTTATTTCTTTCGCTCATCCAAAGCTTGTTTCGCGATTTCCTTTCACAGCAGCTTTTCGGAAAGCATCAACCTATTTACTATCATACTACCACCTGTACACATTCGTGATTGGAGACGTTCTAGTCATTTGAACAACCAGCACATGAGAGAAGCTGAGAGCCGAATTCCGCTACCCGCTCGCCCGCCTTAGGACGTTGAGAGGATCAGGGAGAAACCATGGATTCCCTCATTGTACGCAATTTGATTTCCGGCGACCACCTGAACCAATTACGTTAACAGCCTGCTACAGGAAAAACTGAATAAAGTCGCCTTAAACCCCGACCTCGCGCCATTCCTCGCAGTCCTCAAGGGCGCTCGCAATGGCGCCGTCTACGGTGCCAAGATTCGATTTCCCCATGCCTTGGTGTAAGTCAATTGCCTGTGGAATTTTTGCAATGTGTATATACTTCGTATCATAGTTCTTAACTTAGCTCAGAATGCTAACTCTTGCTTTACACCCATAGGATGATATTTCTTTTCCGTTCAGGAAGGTATTTACAAACCGCCAAACACCCACCCTAACCTCCAGCCAATTTCTTTCACGTTATCATCCCGTTTACTTATATCGCATTACGCTGCCCAGTATACGAGAGAAAACATGGCTCGTTTTCAAAGCTACGAGGCAACATGCACGGAACCTTTCATTTTTCGCAGTCGTCTACAAATCCACCATGCTTGCTCTTAGATATTTAGGACCAAATGGGTGGGGTAAGGAAGGCCCATATGATACCTTCGTGGCTGGAATGCTGGGAGGATATCTCGTATTTGGCAAGTCGCCAGGGAGTGTCAGCAAACAGGTCAGCATTTTACACAAATCTAGGAGCATATTTAACATAAAGAAGCTCAGGGGTAAACCTAACATACGCCAATTTAGATTGTTATATACGTTTTTGCACGTGTAGTGCTCGCAATGGCGAAAATAGCCGTTGAGCCCGGAACACATGGGTTGTCACATCTTATAACCCCTGAGTCCAGGAATAAAATATATGCCAACGCGTGGCCAGCCTTTGCCAGTCTCAGCTGGGCTTTCGTCATGTACCTATTCCGTTGGTACCCAGCAGCTATTCAATCAAGCCTACGAAGTAGCATGACCTACATGTATGTCAATCAGAACCTTGCGTCATTCCTATGCGCATACTTGGCACGAAATTCCAATGTATACGAACAAAATGGCTAACCATAACCCCAGATATGCGGACTCGGACCATTGGGATTCGCTAAGAACGCTATTATTGCACAACAAATGAGGGATTATAGAATGGGGCCGGAGTAATCATCAACCGGGATATATAGAGGGGTTTTGTTTTGCATAAAACATGATTTTTAATCCTAGAGAATCCGTTGACAACTTACGACTACGGCGAGCAATTGACCTGTTCAGGAACATTCGGCACTCCTCCTCCCTAAGCCTCGCGGCACTAACGGTCAATCAACAGTCGAACATACATTGCCTACTAGAGAATTCACTCTTCATCGCTCATCAAATTCCTACAATTCGAGGAAGGACATTTTCATGGAAACGTTTCCTTATATCCTTATGCATTTCCTACCCCGTTTTTCGTCTTTATTTCATTACTTTCTTTTTGTTCTTTGTTGGTTCCTGGTTCTTGTAACATATACCGCATCATGGATTCGAGCTAAGTTCATGCACAAGTTGTCTCGAATTACATCCACTTAGCGAGGCATTCGTATTCAAGAATGTAGTGTACCCTCGTGGCGTTCATGATCACTCCGAGAATCCTGCATGGAGAATCCTCACTTCTCCACAGACGCTTCGAGAAAGACGAGCTATTTAGATATTAATAATAAATGGGAAAAAATGAAAATGAAAATGCAAATGCAAAAAGCTGACCAGAAGTAGCTTGGGAAACGCTGGCAAACAAGAACGAATGCCGGATTTAACGCCGCTGATAGCTTGATTGCCCCTAGCCTGAAGTCAAACTCCGAAAGAGCGCAACGTATGTATGTATGTATGTATGTATGTATGTATGTATGTACAAAGAAGAAGACTTTTACCAACTTCCAAACTTCAAGCCCCCCTTCCCCTCTCATGTGGCTGCTCTCCATCTGGACGGCGATACGAGATGGACGTTGCCTAAAAGCCGAGACCTGGCAGACAGCAGCCTGATGCTGGTGATTTGTGGGGATGGTGGGCAATACTAGCGCGTTTTGCGGGCATGGGCATATATCCGAACGCCTGTTGGGCTTAGAATTGAAGCATGGTTGATGGCCTTTATATCCTCTCCTGACAAATCGAAACAAAGTCTCAAAAGTTTTTTCAACATTCGTCTAAGTTGTACTCTGCATAAATACCCATTGCTTCTCCCGGGACTTTCTGTTGTATACTCTCGCCCCCCCCATCTGCTCTTGACAGCTATCATATCTACCCCTCCCCCTCACCCAGCTGCCCACGTCCTTTAATACCCACACCAATAGCACGCCAAACTCAGATCGAAGAAGAAAAATGAAGGGCATCATCTGTGAGAAGGTTGGCGAGCCTTTCAAAATCGTTGACAATCTTGATGTTCCTGAGCCATCGTCTGACCAGTTACTGGTCAAATCAATATATATGGGGTTGAATCCAGTGTTAGTACTTTTCCTGAAAAAAACTTGAACTTCCATTAGAGATATTGAAATTATCCGTCGCGGCTTTCCTTTATGATCTTTTATTTGTTATCACCTTGCGCAGAGGTTGCTCACATCTTGAGTGGAGGAGGACGGGCAACTTTCATTGCTCGTGTAATAGCGAGCGCCGACTTGTCATCATTGTTCTTTAATTATTATCTCATCAAAACCTATCAGGTTCTTATTACTAAACCCCTTTCTCTGGACCTTGCATTCTGTTTGGCGTTTTCCTTTTTTTTTGGTGTGGTATTCCTGAGCAAGAATGATTCCCCCCCGTTCAGCAGGGCCCTGACATAGAACTACTACAACTAGAGACGGAATGATGCGATCATTAGGCGTCCTCGTTCAGGAATGGCCACTTGGTCTTGGAGTCGATGTTGGAGGCGTCGTGGTAAAAGTCGGCGAAAACGCCGCCTCACTGTTTAAAGTTGGCGATTATGTTTGTGGAAGCACACGCCTGGGCAATCGCGGATATAATAGTGGACAGGAATACGTTAGTATCTCTGCACCGTTTCTGAACTGAGCACTACCGTTTTCACCTCATAGCTTGGAACTGCCAGGGGTTCATTGTTGGAATAGTGATTGCCATTTCAAATCACCTAGCTAATGTGATCTTGCGCTATGCAATATAGCTATTGATGGATGCCAAAGTCACGATTCCGAAGCCGAAGAACATATCTCTTGTGGAAGCTGCCACAATAGGTGCTGGTCTGGAGGTATGTGTGTTCAGTATATTCTTTGTTCAGACATCATGAAATGCAGATACTGTCTATGGTATGCGAAAGAAAGCTCACTTTAAGAGCAGACTGCAGGGTTATCATTATTCGACTGCCTTGACGTGAAACTGCCAAATTTACAGGAAGTGCTTGAAGGTAAATACACACCTGAGAAAAA
Organism: Blastomyces parvus; assembly: GCA_002572885.1. NCBI lineage: Eukaryota > Fungi > Ascomycota > Eurotiomycetes > Onygenales > Ajellomycetaceae > Blastomyces > Blastomyces parvus. Next base: position 40,472 of record PDNC01000155.1, on the reverse strand, counting down.
GGACGAATGGGCTATTGTTCAAGGCGGCGCGAGCTCTGTTGGAAAATTCGCGGTTCAGGTAGGCATTGTCTTTCCCAGGCCGCTGCACTGAATCATCCGATTTCCATGCTGATGGAGCCAGTAGCTCTTTTATATTTGTGGATATAAGGTGATGGCGTCGTGTTCTGCAAACTCGGTCCCAGTTCGTATATTTCCACCCAAACATACTTGCAGCATCGTACTATGATATTAACCCCACATCGTAGCTCGTCAAAAAACAAGGCGCCCTAGCCGTGTTTGACTATAAGAAACGAATAGAGGAGCAGGTCAAAGAGGTCCTTGACGTTACCAAAGGCAAGGTACATCGGGTCTTTGACGCTGCGGCATCGGGTGATGGGTTCGCGAAAGAGCTCTTTAAAAAACTTCCCAAAGAGGGTCCAAAGTTGTTCTGCTCGACAAATAGTTGGTGAGTGTGTACCGCTGCAGAGAACCGATTCATGCAAAATTCATGAATTTTCTTTTGAGACTCCAAACTGACCGCTTATAGGAGTGGGATTACCGACTTCGAAGGGGGCAAAACAAAAATTGTTGAGCTAGGGCCTATTGGACGGCCAGATGCAGATCATGTCAACGCGAGGCTTGCTGAGTATATTCCAGTATTTGTGGCATTGTTTGAGCAAGGGGGCCACTTATTCCCGCCCCCATATGATTTGGTGGGTAAGGGGGGCTTTGAAGATGCACTTGAGGCCCATCAGTATCAGCAAAAGGGTGCCGGAAGATCGAATAAGGTGGTAGTCAAGATTCAGGATGAATAGGGAAAGGATAAATGCTACTTATAGGAGTAGGATTGAGGAATATTATTATGGATTGTAACAGGTGTCAAAAAATTCGTGGACACTAGCGTGAGTCGAAATTGCAATTGCAATATCCAAGTATGATAGCCATCTCAGTTCCGATCATAAATTGACTTGTTTATTTGCATATGTTATAACTACCATGGCCAGCAACGCCTTGTATCTTGAATAGGTTGAAAAAACATTTGGTTATTGTTGGGAGCAGGAGCTTTTATGCCTCGGTCAACCTCTCGGGTCCTTTCTCCCCAGACAAACCAAGCAAACAAACAACCTTCCCTTATCGATAACAATACGTCACCGCCGGCCACGGCCTCAGCCCTCACTCGCCGCTCGGCGGCAACCTCCGCCTTTTTTTTATATCTACTTCAGAGGCATAAAAGCGGCTACTCCCAACAATAAACACCAATTTGCACATATCATACATTTACCTCATATAAATATACCACGTACAATGCCTCCACCCATTCTCCCTGCAGCAAATATAACCATACGTCCATCTCCACTCACCCTATCTTCGTTCCATCCATTCGGCACTGCCATATCCAGCCCATTACCAGCAACTCTCACCCGCGCACCCCCTGCCTCTTCTCTCTCGTCTCTCCCCAGAACCGATTCAAACCCACCGGATCCCCCTGTTCCAATTCTCGCCAACCAATCTACTGCATTGAAATACAGTCCCATCTCCGTTTTCCAGAATAATTACGGGCAATGTAAGGGCGCTGAGGATCAGGGGAAGAGGAAGGAGGGGGAACCGCGCATGAGTATGTTCTCATGCTTTCCGCGGGCATTGAGGAGAGGAGGGGGCCATGGACGGAAGCCTGGAGGTGGACTCTTTGACGTAAGGATTCTGGAGAGACATCCGTATACTACGCAGACGTTTATTCCACTGGGCGTCCCATCCGGATTGGATAGGAAACGGCCTGATAATGGGAACAATGCTTTATCCACGGGAGCGCGCAATAAGAACGACGATAGTAACAATGACAATCCGGTACCCAGTTACCTCGTCATCGTCGCGCCGTCGCTGCATGGCCAGACGGCGCAGGCTACGGTTGTCAATGCTCAGGGTCGCAAGGAGCAGGTCCTCATTCGTGACCCGCCGGATCTACGGAATATGAAAGCATTCATTGCGCATGGCGGTCAAGCGGTCACGTATGGGGCTGGCACGTGGCATGCGCCAATGGTAGTGGTGGGGAGACGTCGGGTTGATTTCGTAGTGGTGCAGTTTGCTAATGGGGTTGCTGAGGATGATTGTCAGGAGGTCGCGTTCCGTGACGGAATTGTTGTTGATGTAGATGTGGATGTGGATATAAGGGAGATGGAAGAGTATGAGGATGAAGTGGCTAAGTTATGAGCGGCAATTTTGATATGTGTACACTTACTTAATGTCCGGCTCGTGGGGAATCAAATTGCTATGGGGTTGATACTTTCACGAGGGGGATTCAGATGATCTTAAAATGACATATGATGATCGGAGACAGAAAATGGGAGGCGCAAAAAAGGGTATAATAAAACATAAAATATCAGGAGCCGCCCTGAGTAGCTCTGTCAGGAGAAGAAATTGCCTTATTAGGTTCAAAACTCCCACCATGGGATATCTTCCGCAGCACATCTTTTGCAACATCAATGGCACTCTCTGGGAGACCCGCTAACCGTGCGACCTTTAGAGCATGAGACTCTCGATTCACACCCTTTCTCAACCTGTGGACAAATGAAAAAGACCCCGAAGGGTCCTCATTTACGTCCGTGCAGTATCGACCCAAATGCTCAAATTGGGCAGTCATATCGGCTAGCACATGGAAATGAGTGGCGAACAGTGTACGACATTGAGTAACGTTATGGAGGTGATGTAGACATGCAAACCCCACGGCTGTTCCATCCTCAGGTGTTGTCCCTCGCCCAACTTCATCCATAATCACAAAGGAGCGTGATGTAGCGTTTTTCAAAATCGTTGCCGTTTCCAACATCTCAACCATAAACGTTGACTGGTCTCGGAAGAGATCATCTGCAGCACCGATGCGGCTGAATATCTGATCCACGAGACCGATCTCTGCATGTTCCGCTGGTACAAAAGATCCGACCTGTGCAAGAATGGTAATGAGAGCGTTTTGACGCAAAAATGTGCTTTTGCCGCCCATATTCGGGCCCGTTATGAGCCATATCCGTTCCTGTTCCCCGATAAAACAGTCATTGCTAACGAAGGGGCGCCCTTGTTCTTCCAGCCCAAGCTTAACTGTCGGATGTCTCCCGCCTACTATCTTGTGGGTTCTGCTGTTGTTGACCACAGGCCGAACCATCTGCTGTTCTTCAGCAAGGCTGGCGAACGAACACGCAACATCGAGTTCATCTAAGACAGCAGCGTTCCGGCGCAGTTTCACGAGATTCAGAATCACCGCTTCGCGTAATTCTTGGAAGACGCGCTGCTCTTCAGACAGTATGTGGAACTTTGCATCGTCAATTCTCGCTCCCAAATGTGACCAGGAACTTAGGTAAAAGGAGCGTGTTGATTTTGATGAAGAAACTGTTCGCGTTGCTCCCAACGCTTCAACTGACTGTTGCGATGCTTTTACTCCCTTCATGTGAACAATGTGGCCAAGCCCAGGTGTCCACTTGAGATTCAAATTCTCGGTCCCAGCAGTCTCTCGCAGCATTTTTGTTAGTTCGGACTTTTCTACTTGAAGGAGATCAAGGGCATCATGTAGCTTTTGCAAATTCTTAGTTGCATCCCGCCGCATGATCCATGTGGTTCGATCTGCCTGCTCAGTGCCGTTCGAATCTTTTTGTCTAACGCCTCGTTGTGTCCTGACCGGCTTAGGCATGGCTTCTAGGTCTTCTGAAGACCCTTCATTCAAAATCACTTCCTGGGCGAGAGCCGCAGCGTCCGCAGCGGCATCATCTTCGATTCTTTGCTTTTGGAGGAGTCCCTCTTCGTCTATTGCCGCAAGTATTCTCTGTGAAAGGGTTTCGGGGCCATCGAGATTTAGACGGTCCAGCATGGAGCGTAAACTGCTGGTCAGATCAGAAGGCTTATCAGCATGTTGATTGATATTACGGACTAAAACTGATTTTATTTCCTGCGACGCTTGGATTGCTTTTGACAGACAAAGGAGGTCGTCCGGATCCCCTCGGCCTAATGAAAACTTTTGAACTAGACGTTGAGCATCGAAACTACGTTTGAGGAGGAGTATGATGTGTTGGCGTAGTTCTTCATCCTCAAGAAACTTGGATACTAAATCAAGTCGCTCATTGATAACGTGTAATGAAGCTGAAGGTGACGCTGGAGAGCAGTGTTAGCCTGTCGTGATCCCGAATGCAAGCATGAGGAACTAAAAATAAAATCAGAGTAAAATAAAATAAATAAATTCATACTCAGCCGATCTCTGAGCAATCGAGCTCCACTTTTAGTCGCAGTACGCCGCACAGCATGGAGAAGGCTTCCTTTCCCAAGCCCGTCTCGAGCGGTTTCTAGAATCTCAAGCCCTCTTAAGCTATTACGGTCAATAGTCATAGACTCATCTAAATGCCTGCGGCGTGGCGCTTGGAGTTTCATCTTTACTCCCTGCGTTTGAACTTGGACATATTCCAACAATATATTGCAAGCCGCTGTTTCTTCCATGGTGAACTTGGAAGCTACCTCAACAGGTATGGGGGACTCAAAAGCGGAGCCCCATTCTGCTAAAGTTCTCATCTCAGTGGGACAGCTAAATAAAGTTATCAAATGCTGCTGGTCTTGTCCGACAATAGCTTGTAGTTCTTGTCTAATTTTTGTCCCAAGATTCTGGTCTATGATTATCTCTCTTGCACCAATCCTGGCTAGAGCAGACGGTAACATTTGCGCTTTCGTCTGTTGGGTAAAGAAGTCACCTGTTGATAAATCTAACCAAGAGAGGCCAACGAGCTGAGCGCCTGAAATAGAAGAATGTTGTTCAGGCGATGATGTTTCCGTCTCTTCTGGGCGAGTTCCGGGTAAATATACTGAGAGTAGAAAGTTGTTCTCGTAAGGATCCATAAACTTCTCGTCTATCAAGGTTCCCGGGGTGATAATTCGCGCGACTTTACGGTCGAACTGCAAGCCCCCGGACTTCGCCTTATCAACAACATTATTGGGAAATTCTTCACTGATGGCAACGTATTTGTTTAGGTCCTGAACAAGGACTTTAAGGAATCGGTCGAGCTGAAAAAAGGGAAAGCCAGCCATAGGAACAGCTCCAGCATTGGTCTTCTTCTGAGCGAGTTTCAAATTCAATAGCGCGGCGTATTCCTCCGCTTGTTCAAAGTAGAGCTGCAATAAGAAAAGATATGTCACTAATATAGTTCATCGACAAGTCAACTTAAAAGGGATATCCGTACTTCGTAGAAATTCCCCACCCTGGTGAGCAGTACACAGTTCTTAAACTTCAGCATATTGTTTTTGGCGCCTTGTACCACCGTTGGATACTGAGGAGCATCGTTAACGAGCGGAGCATACGGTTCTATTGGTTCCAAACGCCCTTGAGGAAGATCCTTAAGTTTAGCGGTAGATTTTCTCTTTGCGCCGCGATTGTGCTCCAAGGGAAGCCCTCCCCGGCGCCAAACAGGGTGGCAAGCATTGCGGGCAGGGCAGCAATGAAAACAAATTAACAATAGAGGGCGTTTCAGCTGCCGTCCACGAGATAGGTAAATTGACATTATCCAACATATCCACAATCCAGGTTTGTTCTGTCGTTGCATCCGCTTCCACTGTTCATATCGGAGTTTATATTATTTTGGCGTCGTGGTTGACGCGCCTGGTGTCATGCGCCGCTAGTCCCTTTTCGGCCTGCTAGCATCCATCAGCGTCAAAGCTTCAACTCCAACGTCTCCAGGCTTCAACAGCATTTTCTCTTGCTAGACTCAGACCGTTTTTTACAACCCAGAGCGCCTGCGAATCAACCATTCTTGAGCCTGAATTTCGCGTGCTATTTTAAGCAATGCGGCCAGGCTCCTGAATTATCCTTCTTCCTGTCTTTGTCTGCAGGCTTTTCACAGGCTTCTCAGCCATACCTTTCGACTGCATCTAAGCTACGGTTTACCAGCGAGAAACGACTCTTTGACAATATTCTGGTACGACAGTCAAGATGGCGGATCCAAATAATGTGTCGCAGTACAAGTACTCGGCGATGTCCAACCTGGTTCTCCAGGCGGACCGTCGTTTTGTAACCCGCCGCACAGATGAGGTTACCGGCGACCCTGAGTCGCTCGCCGGTCGCATTAATATCAAGGACATGGGCACGCGCGCCTCAGATGCGGATGCTTCAAAAATGAGAAAAGCTCCAGTGGCCCTTAAGAATGTCGAGCGAGGTGCGATTCGAGAAGGCGAAGATGTTTTGCAACGAGAGCAACGGAAACGGAAACGAGGAGAACAGGCACAGTTGAAGGGCGTGGGCATCTTGTCGGCAGCAGACGCGCTTATCGAAGGCCTAAAATATCGACCGAGAACGCCTGCGACAAGAGCCACCTATGATTTAATCCTTACCATGACTGCCACCCACCTAGGCGACGTGTCCCACGAGGTTATTCGAAGTGCTGCAGATGCTGTCCTCGAGCTCTTAAAAGATGAAAATATGAAGGACTTTGACAAGAAAAAAGAGATTGATGACCTACTTGGAAGTTCTATGGGAGCGAAAGAGTTTAATGAGCTTGTCAACCTAGGGAAGAAAATCACAGATTACGATGCCCAAGATGAAGATGAAAATATGGAGAACGGTGCAGATGGGATACAGGGTGGGGATGAATTGGATGAGAGGCAAGGTGTAGCTGTGGTTTTTGATGAATCGGACGAAGATGAAGATAATATCGCTCGCGAGGTTCGAGATGCGGACGAGCATTCCGACGAGGACATGTCTGACGCCGAGGATCAACCAGGTTTAGAAGAGGTTGCGACCGCTGGCGGTGCCGCTGCTGAAAGGGATGAGGCGGGAACGCCCGACGAAGAAATAGTAATCGATGGCGCCGTGGAAGCATCTCGTGATGACAAAACCAAGAGTAGCTCGAAGCTCGTTCCAGTCCGTGAAATTGATGCTTATTGGCTCCAACGAGAGATTGGATCAATTTACAACGACGCGCATATACAACAAGAAAAGACTCGAGAAGCTTTGCGGATGATGGGCGAAAAGTCAGAAGATGGCACCGAAAGACAGCTTCGTGATGTCGAAAATGACCTGATGGAACTTTTTGATTATGACTACCCAGAGTTAGTAGGAAAGCTCATTATGAACCGGGATAGAATTGTCTGGGTGACCAAATGGAGGCGGACAGCGGAAGATGCAGAAACGAAAGCAGCACTTGAGAAAGAAATGATTGAAGCCGGTCACCGCGACATTTTGGATGAATTACATGGCAAGTCGTCTCGGGAGGCAGCAACAGACCGACCTGGGAAAAAGATGAAGGTTGATCTAATGGACATTGACATTCCCGGCCCCAAGCCAGATGAGGCCGAATCCAAGCAAAAAGATGGTGTGCTCATGGGTGGGCTTCAGCCAAAAAAGCTCATCAACCTCGATAATCTTGTTTTTGATCAAGGAAATCACCTAATGACTAACCCCAATGTCAAATTGCCACAAGGTTCAACAAAACGAACCTTCAAAGGATATGAAGAAATTCACGTCCCAGCTCCGAAGCCAAAGAAGGACCCAGGTGAACGTCTTATCCCCATTTCAGATCTTCCAGATTGGGCACGTCCCGGGTTCAGGAACTCCGAAAAGCTCAACCGTATCCAAACAAAATGTTTCCCGATGGCCTTTAACGATGATGGGAACATACTCGTTTGTGCCCCAACAGGCTCTGGTAAAACTAATGTCGCCATGCTTACAATACTACGTGAAATTGGGAAAAATCGCAATCCTGAGACCGGCGAGATCATGTTGGATGACTTCAAAATTGTCTACATCGCACCTTTGAAAGCGCTTGTCCAGGAGCAAGTTGGGAATTTCGGTGAAAGACTGAAGCCCTACGGTATTCGCGTCTCGGAGCTTACTGGTGACCGGCAACTTACCAAACAACAAATAGCCGATACCCAGATCATAGTGACCACGCCTGAGAAATGGGATGTTATCACGAGAAAGGCGACCGACACAAGCTATACACGCCTCGTACGACTTATTATCATCGATGAAATCCATCTGCTCCATGATGACCGAGGCCCCGTCTTGGAAAGTATAGTGAGCAGGACGATACGTAAAATTGAACAGACGGGTGACCCAGTACGGCTTATTGGTCTCAGTGCTACGCTCCCAAACTATCGTGACGTGGGCAGCTTCCTGCGTGTCGATCCAATCAATGCCCTTTTCCACTTTGATGGTTCATACAGACCATGCCCGTTAAAGCAAGAGTTTATTGGCGTGACCGATAAAAAGGCTATCAAACAGCTGAAAACTATGAATGATGTTTGCTACACGAAAGTTCTTGAGCAAGTTGGTACAAATAAGAATCAGATGCTAATTTTCGTCCACTCGAGGAAAGAAACGGCAAAGACAGCGCGGTACATTCGAGACAAGGCTGTTGAGCTAGAAACCATCGGTCAAATTTTGAGAAGTGATGCCGCCAGCCGGGCCATTCTCGCGGAAGAAGCTGATGCGGTCAACGACCCTGCATTAAAAGACCTCATGCCGTACGGTTTCGGTATCCATCATGCCGGAATGAGTTTGGCTGATCGTACCTCCGTTCAAGAGCTATTCGCGGATGGCAGTTTGCAAGTTCTCGTCTGTACTGCTACCCTCGCGTGGGGTGTCAATCTTCCAGCCCATACAGTCATTATCAAAGGTACGCAAGTGTACTCGCCGGAGAAAGGCAGCTGGGTTGAATTAAGTCCCCAAGATGTGCTTCAAATGCTTGGCCGTGCTGGCCGACCGCAATATGATACGTTTGGAGAGGGTATCATCATTACGTCCCAAACCGAAATGCAATACTACCTATCTCTACTAAACCAGCAACTTCCCATTGAAAGTCAGCTGATGAGCAAGCTTGCGGATAATCTAAACGCTGAAATTGTGCTTGGAAATGTACGCAATCGCGACGAGGGAGTGGACTGGCTCGGTTACACCTACTTATTCGTCCGAATGCTTCGATCCCCTGGTCTGTACAGTGTTGGCACGGATTACGAAAACGATGAAGCTCTCGAACAACGACGCGTAGATCTCATCCACTCTGCCGCAACAGTGCTCGAAAAAGCTAACCTGGTCAAGTATGAGAAAAAGACCGGAAGACTCCAATCTACCGAACTTGGCCGTATCGCTTCGCATTATTATATCACGCATAGTTCTATGAGCACATATAGTTACCACCTTCAACCTATGGTGTCCACAATCGAGCTTTTCCGTATATTTGCACTCAGCGACGAGTTCAAATACATTCCAGTTCGACAGGATGAAAAACTAGAGCTAGCGAAATTACTTGGTCGTGTCCCAATTCCAGTGAAGGAAAGCATCGAGGAACCTCACGCAAAAATCAATGTCCTCCTACAAGCTTACATATCTCGTTTGAAGCTAGAAGGGCTAGCGTTAATGGCAGACATGGTCTATGTCACCCAGTCCGCGGGTCGTATCCTTCGAGCAATTTTCGAAATTACGCTGAGGAAAGGCTGGGCCTCTGTTGCCAAAACTGCCCTCAACCTTTGCAAAATGGCAGAAAAGCGTATGTGGCCAACCATGTCCCCTCTTCGTCAATTTCCGTCATGCCCCCGCGAAATCTTGCAAAAGTCCGAAAGGATTGACGTTCCCTGGTCAACGTATTTTGATCTGGATCCCCCTCGTATGGGAGAGTTGCTTGCCAATTCCAAATGGGGTCAATTAGTTTGCGGCCTCGTCCAGAAGTTCCCGCGCCTCGAGGTGCAAGCCCAAGTTCAACCAATGACCAGGTCAATGCTACGTGTGGAACTGACCATCACGCCTAACTTCACCTGGGATGATGATCTTCATGGCGCCGTAGAAAGCTTCTGGATTATTGTGGAGGATTGCGATGGTGAAGATATCCTTTTCCACGACCAATTTATCCTTCGTAAAGAGTTTGCGGTTTCAGAAATGAATGAGCATTTAGTCGAGTTCACTGTACCAATAACAGAACCAATGCCGCCGAATTACTTTATTTCACTCGTTTCGGATCGATGGATGCATTCGGAGACCAAGATACCCGTTTCATTCCAGAAGCTTATTCTACCAGAGCGTTTTCCTGCTCATACGCCATTGTTGGATATGCAGCGGGTACCAGTCAGAGCTCTCAAACGGCCTGAGTACCAAAAGCTTTATCCTGACTGGGACCATTTTAACAAGGTGCAGACGCAGACTTTCAAGTCATTGTTCGACACGGATGACAATGTGTTCCTAGGAGCCCCTGCCGGCAGTGGGAAAACGGTCTGTGCGGAATTTGCTCTACTTCATCATTGGCTAAAATCCAAACCTGGCAAAGCAGTTTATATTGCTCCCCTCCAAGAATTGATTGACCATCGTGTGTCCGATTGGCAAAACCGATTAGGCAATCTCAACGGTGGCAAGAGCATTCTAAAACTCACAGGCGAAACCACTGCAGATTTGAAAATTCTCGAGCAAGCTGACCTAGTACTGGCTACTCCTATTCAGTGGGATGTCCTCTCACGGCAGTGGCAGCGTCGCAAGAATGTACAAGCCGTTGAGCTCTTTATCGCCGATGAACTGCACATGCTTGGCGGTCAGGGTGGCTACATCTACGAGGTTGTTGTTTCGCGGATGCATTATATTGCCCTTCAGACTGAAAAGGAACTCCGGATGATTGGGTTGAGTGTCCCTCTGTCCAATGCCCGGGACATTGGGGAATGGCTGGGAGCCAAAAAGCATACTATTTACAACTTTAGCCCCCACGTGCGCCCTGTTCCTTTGGAGCTGCACATTCAGTCCTACACGATCCCTCATTTCCCATCTCTCATGCTTGCCATGGCAAAACCTGCCTTTACATCGATACTACAGCTTTCTCCTGATAAACCAGCGCTAGTGTTTGTACCTACGCGAAAACAAACACGCTCAACTGCTCTAGATTTGTTGGCTGCTTGCATTGCCGCAGATGATGAGGACAGATTCTTACATGCCGACGTTGAAGAGATTTCACCCCTGCTAAAGCGAATCGACGAACAAGCACTGGCAGAATCTATATCACACGGGATTGGCTATTACCATGAGGCTCTTAGCAACAGCGACAAGCGCATTGTAACCCATCTCTTCAAAATCGGTGCGATACAAGTTATGCTAGCCTCTAGAGATGTTTGTTGGGAGATCAATTTCAATGCGCATCTCGTTATTGTCATGAATACCCAATTCTTTGATGGCCGAGAGCATCGATATATCGACTATCCTATCAGTGAGATACTCCAAATGTTCGGAAAAGCTTCTCGCCCTCTTGAGGACAAAAGCGGAGCGGGTGTGCTTATGGTTCCCGCGGTCAAGCGCGACTACTATAAGAAATTCCTAAATGAAGCACTACCAATAGAGAGCCATTTGCAGATATATCTTCACGATGCGTTTGTCACCGAGATCAGCACTCGAACTATTGCATCTACACAAGATGCTGTTGATTGGATGACATACACATATTTCTATCGCCGACTCCTCGCAAATCCTAGCTACTACGGGCTAACTGATGTGAGCCACGAAGGCTTGAGTACGTTCCTCTCAGAGTTGGTTGAGAACACCCTTAAGGAGCTCTCTGAAGCCAACATCATCGACCTGGACGAGGAGGATGACACGCTCTCGCCACTAAATGCTGCAATGATTGCTGCATACTATAACATTTCGTTCATCACCATGCAAACGTTTTTGCTTTCTCTAACAGCCAGAACCAAGCTGAAGGGCATTCTTGAAATCGTGACATCCGCTACCGAGTTTGAAACGATCCAGGTTCGACGTCATGAAGAACATATTCTCCGTCGCGTATACGATAGGGTACCAGTCAAGATGTCGCAGCCAGTCTACGATTCCCCACATTTCAAGGCATTCGTCCTTTTGCAGGCACATTTCTCGCGCATGCAGCTTCCTATCGATCTGGGCAAAGATCAAGAAATCATTGTAGGCAAAGTTCTGAACCTCCTGAGTGCTTGTGTAGATGTTCTGTCATCCGAGGGCCACTTGAACGCCATGAATGCGATGGAAATGTCACAAATGGTTGTTCAAGCTATGTGGGACCGGGATAGTCCATTGAAACAAATTCCTCATTTCGGCCCCGAGGTCATCAAGGTGGCCAATGAGTTCCAGTATGTTCCTCCTTCCCACGGTATGACTCTATTCGCAGCTACTAACCACCTTTGCACCCGTAGTATCAAGGACATCTTCGAGTTCATGGAAGCCATGGACCCCTCGGAAAACAAGGATTACGCAACCCTCGTCAAACGCTTGGGACTTGACAACAAGCAGCTGGCACAGGCCGCAGAGTTTACGAATAACAAGTATCCCAACATTGATCTCGACTTTACTGTACTAGACGAAGAAAATATCACCGCCGGCGAGCCCGCTTATATCGATATCAAGATTGAGAGGGATGTTGAGGATGACGAAGAATTGGATACTACCGTGTCTGCTCCGTTCTACCCGGGTAAGAAGATGGAGAATTGGTGGCTGGTTGTGGGTGAAGAAAAGACAAATAGTCTCCTGGCCACAAAACGCGTCACGATTGGAAAGAAATTACAGCTCAAGCTGGAGTACATTGTACCGACGCCTGGGGAGCATGAACTCACGCTGTTCTTGATGAGCGATAGTTATGTGGGTGTTGACCAAGATCCCTCCTTCAAGATAACAGCTGCGGAGGGAATGGACGAAGATGAGGAAGAGGATGAGGATGAGGGATCGGAGTAGGCACTATCTGGGGGTTGATTTGTTAATGTTTTATATCTCCGAAAGTTGATTTTCACGTTCTCCGTCTTTTTGTTTAGACTGTACCATGTATGTAATGTATGGATTTGTCTACGGCTTCCATTGAGGAAAGAATTAAAATAATTTGTTTGGATCAGACTTCGATGATTGAATTGAAACGGCCCTAAAGTTACAAACTGTTCAGTTGTTATTAAAACTTTATCTGACAGATCAAACATGATTTCTAAACCCCGAGGATTCTCTTACTAGAGATGAGTTTACTCCATTTTCCCAATTCCATTTCTATATTTTTTCTAGCCTAGATGCTCAACGCGGTTGCCTAACGCTAATAAATCGCATGAAGCACGTCAACGGCCTCTGCCTGCCGACTGCTACTGTAACAATGCGGGGCACAAGTAGCGGGGAAGGTCGAGGCCAACCATGTATGTCATCGCGGGATCTGGGACTATCCGGACTTGTTCCTCCTCGACTCACCTCACCATAAAGAATGGGAAGGACAGCGGCGAGACATCTCACCCGGGAAAGACTTCGCCCCAAGTACTTCAAGCTCGCTGTCAATTACAAACAATACTGTTAATCAAAATCTTTCCAAGGCCCACGGCTATCCTTTTGACGGGCCTTGTACCAGCCCTTCCTCATTGTGATATACCATCATCATGACTATTCGTGCACTGAAGTTTACGCCAGAGTAATTATTTCCCCCATGTCCACACCTAAAGCTATGGTATACCGAAAAGTAATGATGATATCCTCTCAATCCTGAAGCTAACATGGGGTCTACTCACAGGGTAATGCTGAGCGCTCCTCGCCGCTCCGCTGCCATTCCAAACGCATCAGGTACCTTGCTAGCCTACACGCAAACAACATACTCGTTCGAGACCCACGCGACCACCTCAGAACTTCGAGTGCTCGATGTTGTAACTGGCAGCTCCGTTCTCTTGACAAATTCCTACTCCGGATCTCCGCAATGGCTGGGTGACGGCGACAAGCTCGTCTGGCTGCAGGATGGGGAGAAGGGAAGCACCAATTTCATTGTGGGTTGTGGCCAGCGCAAAGAAGATCCATATGTCGCAGGGACGGTGCCCGCGCCCGTATCGAATCTGAAACTCACTACTCTTTCCTCTGGGCTCGTGGGTCTCGCTGTTTCCGCGAAAGCCAATCCAGATGGATCGATATATAATCCATCCACTGCGGAAAAGCCCCTGAGCTCGGGGAAATTGTTTACATCGCTGTTCGTTAGGCATTGGGACGAGTATATTACGCCCCAGAAAAATGCAATTTGGCTGGGGACGCTACAAAAGACTTCTTTGTCGACCAAAGACAAACAATCCAGGTACCAATTGTCAGAGTTGAAAAATCTTTTCAAGTTTATCGGTTGGCCTGAGATAGAATCACCGATTCCGCCTTTTGGTGGAAAAGATCATTTCGATATCTGTTCGCATGGTATTGTGTTTGTGGCCAAGGATCCGAATTTAAATCAGGCTCTGCATACCAAATGCGTTGTTTTCATTTGCAACATGGATGCTGGGTCCTGGACGCAAGCGGTACCAATATCTACCAAGGCACTCTCACTCGAGCGCTTGAAAGGCGCGATAACCTCTCCGGTTATATCCCCAGTGTCCAATACACTCGCACTTCTAGCTATGAGAGAGGACGGATATGAGTCGGATAAAAACAGGATCGTTCTTGTCCCTGGTGTATTTGACTGGCAGGCTGACCAACCTCAACCCGTTGAGATTCTTGCAAGTTCAGATGGCTCTGGCTCCTGGGATCTGAGCCCAAGCTCACTCACATGGGGAGAGAACGATTCAGAACTATTTGTCCGAGTTGAAGACACTGGTCGCGGGGCCGTATTCAGGCTCCCCCTGACTGACTACACCAAGGCCTCCACAAATCACCTGTCCAAGCTGACCGGTTCGGGATACGTGACCAGCGTTGCACCAGCATCCGGCAAGCTATTCATAACCAGCACGGGCTTCGTGGAAAACAGTGCATTCTCGGTACTAGACTTGTCGAAGCCAGATCAACCTCCCAAAGTTATATGCTCAGGTTCCCGCCACGGCGAGTCCCTCGGCCTCTCCCCCCAACAAGTCTCCGACGTCTGGTGGAGAGGAGCGGACGACCACCCTATTCACGCATGGGTAATCAAGCCCTCCAATTTCGACCCGAAAAAGAAATATCCCCTCTGCTACATCATCCATGGTGGCCCCCAAGGCGCGTGGAACGACCAATGGAACACCCGCTGGAACCCTGCCGTCTTCGCAGAGCAGGGCTACGTCGTAATCACGCCCAATCCCACAGGCAGCACCGGGTACGGTCAGGCGTTTACAGACGCCATCCAGAACGAGTGGGGCGGCAAACCATACGAAGACATCGCCCTCGGCTTCGACTACATCGAAAAAGAACTCAGCTACGTCGACACCACTCGCGCCGTCGCCCTGGGCGCCTCCTACGGCGGCTTCATGGTGAACTGGATCCAGGGCCACGAACTAGGCCGCAAGTTCAAAGCCCTCGTCACCCACGACGGGATCTTCAGCACGAAATTCTCCCTCGCGGCCGAAGAGCTTTACTTCCCCATCCGCGATCTGAAGGGCATATACTGGCAGGTCCCCGAGAACTGGGACCGCTGGGACCCCTCGCTACACCTTGATAAGTGGGAGACGCCGCACCTGATCATCCACAACGAACTGGATTACCGACTCACGATCGCGGAGGGGTTGGCGGCATTCAACGTGCTCCAGATGCGAGGCGTGCCGAGTGCGTTTTTGATGTTCCCGGATGAGAACCATTGGGTGCTCAAGCCGGAAAATGCGCTTGTTTGGTATCGGACGGTACTTAATTGGATTAATAAACATGTTGGGTTGCCGCCGTTGTTGGATAAGGATGGGTCTGATGGGTTCCCGGTGAGGAATGAGGAACCGATTGTGCGGGATATGGCTAGATTGACGGTGACGGGGTAGGGTCAGTTTTGGGGGATTTAACATGGAGGGGTTAGTTATTCTGACGAGGACGAAGCATGTATTATTGCGGGGTTTTTGCGGAGGATTCTGAATTGCGTAAATGAACGAAATCTCTTCTCAAAGAAAATCAGGGGTTCCGGGAGAACCATGAACTCAGACAACATACATATAGGAAGTCAAATTATGAGCTACATGATAATACAATAAAGTTCGTCCATGGTACAATCTGCTTGCTGCATGTTAACCTGCTCCCTTTAAATTAAAAAGAAATGGATATTTATCCCGCTTTGGGGGCTTGGGATGATTTCCTGTCGAATATCCGTGATGTCCAGGAAAATGTTGCGAGAGTAGATATACATGTGAACAGAAAGACCAGAAAAAAGAGATGGATAAGTAATATGGACCACTTGGGGCCCGCGGAAGGTAGATAGGGAAACGGGGCAAAATAATCGTTGGAGCATACATCTAGTATCACATAACCGGTCCAAAAAGCTTAGGGGGAAAAAAAATTGAAAAATTGAAACAGTGGAAGAACTAACGGGCCAAAAAGATATCAAGAGGCAACTCCTTAACAGGATCAATCAATCAAAAGAACATGAACGCGAACTCATGAAAATCTCCAAAAAATGGGGTTGCGTATCGCTTCACGGGAAAGTAAAAAGGCACAAAAAAATGACAACCAGAACCCAAATAACAACCGTTCCTTCAGCGGGGGGAAATAAAAGGAGACATAAGACTCGAAACGGAAAACGCAAAAATAACCCAAACACAAAACTACTCCCTCATTCATCATCTGGCAACTCCTCAATAGTCGCCTTCAAAAGCTCAATCAACTCATCAACATCCGGTCGATCCGCCGGCTCAACCTGCAAACACCTCCTCACCACCTCCTTTGACGCCTCGCTAATACCCCCTCTTTTGCCCGGTGAACCCCCCGCAGCAGCAGCAGCGCTCCCTTCCGCGTCACCCTCCCCAGCGCCAGCGCCCACAACCCCCTTCCCCTTCCCCTTCTGCCCTTGGTTATGGTCCTCGTCCGGAAACCTCCAGTCCCCGCCCAACACACACATACTCAAACTGCCACCGGTCTCGTCGCTACGGGCCTCGAAGGGGCTTTTGCCCACCAGACAAGCATATATGGTGCAGCCTAGGGACCAGATGTCGACCTTGGTATCGATGATGGAGCCTGTTTTCACGTCGAAGAGTTCCGGGGCGCGGTAGGGCATTGTGGAGTGCTCGGCGGCTGTGTCTTGGACGGCGAGGGCGAGGGAGCGGGAAGTAATGGCGATGGGGCTTGGTGCGAGGGAGCCTAGGTCCATGAGGATGGGGGTTAGGCCGTCGTCGTCAATCATGATGTTTCCTGTTTTGAGGAAGGGAGTGTTAGTTATTTTCATTTTTACTTTCTATTTACGACATTACGTATTTGTAGTCAAAAACTACGGATTGGGTTCAAATAAAAAATACCTGGCTTTATATCTCTGTGCGCATAGGGGCGGAAATCACCCTCATCCACCCCTTCCTGACTAATGGTAACCTCCCCATCCATCAACGGCTCATGTTCCGTATCACCGCTATCGCGGCGAGTGTTTCTTCTTGCAGGCCGTCCACGAGACGCCGCGGCGTCCGCATCCGCCGCGTCCGCCTCATTCCTAACCATCTTCGCTTTCTTCACCGCGCCTGCTCCACCCCTAACGCGATATTGGTGCATCGCCTTGAGCGCCTTGGCCACGCCCAGCATGAAAGTCATCAACTTCTTCTCCGGGAACGAGGTGTGGTTGACCAGGTTGGCATTGATGGCATCTTGGAGGTTGCCGCGCTGGTAGTACGGGAGTAGGATGTATACGGTCTTGGAGCCTGGGTCACCGCCATCGGCGCGGAATTTAGAGCCGGATTCGGTGGCAACGCAGTAGTCGATGGAGTGGATGATGTATCTGTTTGGGGAGAAGAGGGTGTATGCTTCAACTTCTTTGAGGGCTTGGGAGACGGATTCCTGGCCGAAGGGGCAGCGGATCTTTTTGAGGGCGAAGAGCTCTGCGGTGTTTTTGTCCTGGACGAGGTAGACGTAGGAGAAGCCGCCCTGGATGAACAAATGGGATTGGTTTTGTCAGTCCTTTTTTTTTTCCTTCTTCTTCAGCTTGTTATCTCTCATCCTATCCAGTACAGTACATACCTCACCTAGCAACCGCAACAGCTTGAAACTCCTGTTGTTGATCTTGAGCTGCGGGGAGTTGGGGAAACAGCACATGCAGTCTGTGAAGGTGTAGAGGAGATCGAAGAAGTATTGCGACATGACTGCAATTGGTTGTGAAACGGAGTGGATATGAGAAGCGTAGGAAAGGCGAGGGCGTCGAGGATGTAGATAGAGCAATATGAGGTAGATATGTAGGCGTAATGACGATGGCGCAGCCAAGCTACGGGGCGGAACGGGGGGGCCCACGGTCCAAACAAAGCAGAATTGAGAACAGCTGGCACGCAGGGGAATTAGAGATAGATCGATTAATCAAGAAAAGACCCGGTATACAGCTGCAGGCGTTGTTGCAAAGGAGCTGGGCTGTTTGGCTGGGGATAGTTGTCCTGAAGTTGTAGGAGTTTGGAAATATTCTTTGAGGCTGAGGTGCAAATACGATGCGCGAGCTGAGCTAACGGGCGAACAACCAGCTCGAATCAGTCAGTGAGTGGAGAGGGAGACAATGGGATAATAATAGCATCCAGGTACAGGAATAATAAGTTAATCGAGATCTGATCTGGTGCTTGGTATGCATCGAATTGCCCTATCGTTGTTGAATCTGTTCCTCTCTATATATTCTTATCCATCCCCGCCCAAGTAAATAAATAAAAAATAGTAATAAAATAGACAAGTAGACAGTACGAGAGACAAAAAATGTGAAATAACTAAATAATAAACATATTTCTTCTTGAATATCCTTATCGTCTCCTTTCTGGTGAACATTTATTTATTTATTTATTTATTTACGCCGTGAAATCATCGCCCAATCAACATCGCCAACTCCGTCTCGTCTTCCTCCTTTCTTCTTCTTCTTCTTCTTCTTCTTCTTCTTCTTCTTCTTCTTCTCTCTCCTCGCTCTCTTCGCCATTCCGATCCTTTTCTTTCATTCTTTTATCTTTCTTCACTTTTATATTCATTCTCTCTCTTTTTTACAACCCTACGCCTGACATGCTGCTACGGCTCTGTTAACCCATCCTAACTAATTACTCCACCCGAACTCTATTTACACAACAAACATCACGACACGATTATGGCGCCCCTTGACGACATCCAGGTTGGAGACCTGGTCAACGTGCCAGGGGGCATGTATGGCACTATCAAATTCCTGGGCTCCGTCGCCGGCAAACCTGGCCGCTTTGCTGGTGTTGAGCTGGCCCCCGAACACGCCGGGAGAGGGAAGAATAACGGCGACGTCGAAGGCCGGAACTACTTCACCACCTCCCAGCCAGGCTCCGGCATCTTTGTGCCCATGAATAATAACAGATATGTCTCCAAACGAACGGCTTCCATGGGCAGCACGCCACCCACACCCTCCAAGCCAGCCTTCAGCAAATCTGTCGGCCCAGGCGCAGGTCCTGGCCCGCTCTCTGTGAACAGACCCAAGTTCAGACGCCCATCCCTCCCACGACCTGAATCCCCACGAGCCTCTCCCCCGAAACTGAACCTGACCGCTCTGCGAACGCCGTCCGCGTTTTCCAAAAGCACCGGGGGCGTTCCGCGAACACCGCTCAAGACGACCCGTCCACCCAGTCGCCCGTCGTCCAGGATTAGTGTAGAAAGCGGCATGAACACCCCCGGCTCAGTACGGCGGCATGACATGAGGACACCCGCGTTTGACGATAGCGAGTCCGTGGATAGGATCAAATATCTAGAGAAACAATTACGGGACCGTGATAAGCAGCTGGAAGACCAGGCGTCGACTCTCGCGGAATTTCAAAAGAGTATCACAGAGTTAGAGGGTCTGGATGCGCTACAGGTGCGGGCACAACTCCGTGAGAAAAACGAGAAGATTGCGGCTCTCACGGCGGAATTCGATAGCCATCGCGCTGACTTTCGTAGCACCCTGGATACTCTGGAAGTGGCTGCATCGGAGACGGAGAGGGTCTACGAGAGAAGACTAGAAGAGCTTATGCAGGCTAATAGGGAACTACAAGATCGTGGCGAAGATGTTGAAACTGTTGCAAGGCAGCTTAAACAGTTGGAGGAACTAGTTTCAGAACTAGAAGAAGGTCTTGAAGACGCTCGCAGGGGTGAAGCTGAGGCAAGAGGAGAAGTGGAGTTCCTCAGGGGTGAGGTTGAACGAACTAGGCTCGAATTGAAACAGGAGAGGGAGAAACCAACTTCCGCATATAAAGGTGCCGGAGGTGATGGGTATGCCAGCTCCAAAGACCTGGACCAAAAGGATGATGAAATACGCGGCCTAAAAGCCATCATCCATTCCCTCAGCAGGGGCGAGCCGGCCGGTCTCGCGCAGATGAACGGCGGGTCTGCCAACAACGGAGATCACCAAGACGCCGACCGCGCCGCCAGACTGGAGCATCGCATCGATGAGCTGGAAAGCCTTACGGACCGCAAGTCTTACCGCATCGAAGAACTGGAGCGAGAACTCGAAAAGGCCCAGAGCCAGAACCGGCCCATCCGCAACCGCAGCGGTACCATAACCACCTCACCACTCAAACAGCGACACAACAGCGCTGGCACGGGCAGCGGCATGGGTGTGGCCAACCACACCCACACCCTCTCCGATCGCACCGTCGTCCCTAATGACTGGCAGGACACCACCTCCCCGCCCGCCAGAAACAGCAATGGCCATAACCAGTTCCCCCACTTCTCCACACCGCATCACAACGACCCCGGCCGCCACCAGCAGCACCTCGAGAGCATGCAGGAATCCGACTCGCGCTCCTCAAGTACAGATGATGGCGGCGCGCTCTGGTGCGAAATCTGCGAAACGAGCGGCCATGATATCCTCACCTGCACGAATATGTTTGGTTCCGCTGCCGCCAATTCGAACGCGGCGGGTACGTCAGGTGCAAATACAGGCAACAACACCAACAATAATAACAATAACAACAACAACAACGATTACGATAACAATAATACCTATAATAGTTTCAACGGCAATAGCCATCACCAACCCTACCAGCAAAGTAACTTGAGAACAACCACAACGACAAATGGATACAACAATACCAATAATAACAACGCCAACGCCGGCGGAAGCCCCAGCTCGCAGCGGACGGGGCGCGATGTGGTGCTGGAGGGACTGAAGGGTATTGGCGGGCTGACGGCCTCCATGTCGCCGGTTGCCGGGAGGGCGTCCGGCGTCATTGATGAGTCCAAGTGGTGTGCGCTGTGCGAGCGGGACGGGCATGAGAGTATCGATTGTCCGTTTGAAGATTAGATCTTTTGGTTCCAAGGTTTCCATTTTGATATCCCTACACGGCAATCGATGGCTAAGTTCATTGAGTACTCAGAGTGGCTAAGAGTATTAAGCCCGTGAGCTTCTTGGGGCTGAGGAGTGTGCTGGATATTAGGGGTTATTTATATTCCCTCCCCCTTCCCCTTTTCCTGTCGTCTCGTGTCTTCTCCCATTTTCGCGAAATGTCATCCAAGGTTCGGTGCGGAATTTATTGCAGAGTATTCCCCCTTTTTTGCTTTGCTTTTGTATCGTTTTGGAGTCGAATTCTCTCTCCTTTTCCCTCTGACTTGAAGCCCTTTCGGCGCGTTCATTTTCTGCCGTCTTGTTCTTTTTTTATGCTTCCGGCCATTTAATGCTGATTGATGTATTTCAACTGACAGTGACTAATTATTTCACCCCTTATTTCTGCACCATTTCTTTTTATGGCCGGCCCCTCCTTCTCACCATCAGTCCCCAATGAACGATATACAATCCCCAAGCCATTATTCTCTGTTCTTCTATCTTCTCATCCCTCTGACTTTTATTTTCATCTAATTTCTTCCCTTCTCATTCTTTTCTTTTTTCACAATCTTCCTCCTTTGTTCTATACAATCTGTTGTAATTCCTCGCCCTATTTCGATATATGTATATAATATATATAATACCAACCCATGGCTAGCTCTCCAACATTCCGTCTGCTCTTTCATGGTCCGGTCACATATCAACCCTCGGAATATATCTAGTGCCTGACTAGCCATCAACTCTCTTTCCCAAGTTACGTCCCCGGGCATCCCGACCGCGCACTACGAAAGGTATCCAGAGTTCAGATGCGCCTATCGACACATTTCATTTCATTTCATTTCATTTCATTCAAAATTCTTTAACTACTATTTATCTGTTGCTACTGACTTTCTCCCATAGCAATAAAAAATTCATATGCGTGACACATCAACTTCGATTCCACGGCCGATCATCCAATATCAACGAATATATCAATCAGCCAGCTGATCTGATATACATTGACCGTCACTCCTCTCTTCCAAAACCTACCTACCTCCGCAACCCCAATCCCGCCTTCATTTCACTCCGGAAACGTCGGAGGCTGCACCACCTCCCCCTCGGCATACCTCACAGAAGCCACCTTCCCACACGCCCCACACGTCCTCTTCCCCTCATCCGCCCCAAACTCCTCCACAACCTCCTTAACCTGCGTGCCCAGATCCGTACACACAAAGCTCTTTTCCCAAACCACCGCCTTACACCCCCTACAGTACCACCGCATCATATCCTCCGCCCCGTCCGCCCTCGGCATCTCCACGACAATGCCCACCGTGTCCGCGAAGCGCACGGGGCAGTGCGGCGTGTTGGCGGGCAGGAGGAACAGGGAGCCTTCGTGGATGGGTATGTCTTGGAAGGTGGGCGGGGTGGTGGATGTGTCGACGGTTTTGAGCAGCATGGCGCCGCGGTGTTGGTAGAAGAATTCGGGCGTGCTGTTGATGTGGTAGTCTGTGCGCACGTTGGGGCCGCCGACGACCATTACGGTGTAGCCCTGTGTGGCGGGGGAGGAAGGGTGGTAGACGCAGTAGTTGTTCACGGGCGGTTGGAGGAGGTGGGCGTTTTGGGAGAGCCTGGGAGATTGGGGTTAGTTAAATTGAAGATGATATGGGTTTGTTCTGTTCTGGAATAGAGCTTGCTGATTGTCTCTATTTCTCTCTCCATTTTCCCTCTCTTCTTTTATTGCTTTTTTTTCCCTTTTCGTCTTCTTTCTTACTTATCGGGCGGGGCATGTGCATGTGTTTATGTATGGCTGGGAGACTTTACCATTGCGGCAGGTTGAGCGCCGGCGGGAGCATTGTAACTGGTTGGCTTGGATTGCGGATCCCGCGCTATGTCCGCCGCGGAACACTGAGGGAGTGAAGTGGAATAGGTTAGGAGTTAGCGATCGATTTCGATTTATATACGTAGTGAGATCTTAGTTATAGGAGATAGAGGTATATTCAACACCGAGTCAAAGACGGTGTTTAGCCGTGACAGATTCCTAGATCTCTGATCTATAAATTCGTCGCTGCCCCTCGGATACTGCGGGGGGGAGTCAGACGTCATGGAAATACACCGGTTACATAGATACAGCTTGATATTTGTATGCGATAAGGATATCAGCTGGTATTACAGATACACCAAATACGCGCCCATGCAGCTCCCGGATAAATATTTATCCGTCAGTATTTTTGTATATTTTTTTGAACCTCCAAAAAAGCACGTCGGAAATTTTGATATTGGCTCCCGTGGGCGATCAAGGTTTTTGTTAATTGAATATAAATACCCTCAATCGATTTCCTTCTCATGCATTGATAGCGGCTATTCGGTTCAGTCTCTAATTTTCACAAACCATGGCTACTCCGCAACCCCCTCTGCGCTTCACCTCCCACCGCCAGCTTGCTCTCCGTCTTGTTCTCTCAACCCTCACTGGGCGTTCGGTTCATATATCTCAGATCAGGCCGTCCGATCCCGTTCACACGGGCCTTGCTCCTCATGAAATTTCTTTTCTACGACTCCTCGAAGCTGTTACCAATGGCTCGCACATGGAGATTTCCTACACCGGCACCATCATTCTTTACAAACCGGGGCTTATAACAGGGAGCGCACCCGGGTCCGGTGCAAGTGGGGGTGTGATAAATCATGAGGTCCCTTCCAACTGTGCTCGTGGCATTAGTTATTTCTTATTGCCCATGTGCCTCCTT
Organism: Blastomyces parvus; assembly: GCA_002572885.1. Lineage (NCBI taxonomy): Eukaryota > Fungi > Ascomycota > Eurotiomycetes > Onygenales > Ajellomycetaceae > Blastomyces > Blastomyces parvus. The sequence continues at coordinate 16,687 of PDNC01000155.1, read as the reverse complement.
GCGCCATTCTCCAAAGCACCGTTTAATATCCTCTTCACCGGCCCTGGAGTCATCACCTCCTCCACCCCAACCGGTGATATGTCCGTGGACAGCGTGCGGACTGCTATCCTTCCGCTATTTTCTCAATTTGGCATCTTCAACAATATCGAGCTGCGTGTGTTGAAACGGTCAAACCCCGGGCCGAATGGAAAAGGGGGAGGAGGAGAGGTTCAGCTGGTGTTCGGTCACCAAGTTCGACTTCCGAAGACGCTACACTTGCTAAACCCTGGTAAAATAAAGAAAATACGTGGTGTGGCATATGCTATAGGCGTATCCGGATCTCATAACGCCAGGATGATTGAAGTTGCGAGAGGCATCCTGAACCCCCTTTGCTCTGATACCTACGTGTTCTCAGACGTCTCTTCGGCGCCTTTAGTCGCCGCACCGACCAGAGATAACCCTTCCAACAAAAAGAAGCTTGGCCTTGGCTTTGGCCTGTCCTTAGTTGCGGAGTCCTCCACCGGTTGTTTATTTTCCGCTGATGTGGCCTCGTTACCCACCGGCGGGGAGCCCCCAGAAGATATCGGGAAACGCTGTGCCTACCAGCTCCTAGAATCCGTCTCAGTGGGTGGATGTGTCTCGAAAGCTGCAGCGCCAATGATGATAACGCTGATGGCGATGGGTTCTGAAGACGTAGGAAGATTGCAAGTGGGAAGGGATGTCATCGCAGATGAGTCCATGGTCCAGTTCGCCAGGGACCTAAATAAATTCGGCACTCCTGGGTTGGGCATTAGGGACGCACCCGGAGAAAATGACTCAGGGGACGTGGTTATTAGCGTTGTTGGCAGAGGAATAGGAAATGTTGGACGGAAGATTGCCTGATTAACTCGTTTCTGATGAAGCAGCGGCTCACTGCCGCCTGTGTCCTATCCCCTCACAGAGTTCCTTATGTGCGCTGGGCCACTACTTGTTAGATATACACCGGTGTATGGTACGTCGCACAGACCAATGGAGCGACTGACAAGTTTTGGACGAAATAATCTATCCGCTTCTGCGGCCGATCCGCCTCGACACAACGCACCTCCGTGACACGCGCTCGAAGCGCAAAGACAATACACGACCCTGCTGGCCTTAATACCCACCGCTATGGACCACGAGTCCGGATTTAACAAAGCATAAGGAAGGCCCATCCGGGTCTTACTAAACATTTCGCCTTTCGACTTCCGGTTCTTTCGGGCGGGATGAAAAGCATATGCGAAAGATGGCAGGCGCGATAAGGCCATCGCACCTCCTTCCTAGCCCCACGGGATTTGGGATGTATATCTGCAGGAACCTGCATGGAAGGAACCAAGACAAAACTTACGGCTGTTGGTTGAGCCTTCCTTTAGCTTGACCGCCTCTTATACTTCTTGCTCGGCACCTTTTGTCTCTCGGTTTCACGTTATTCATCTTTTCATGTATATATTTCCGCTCTGATGCCATCGGTCTAGAATCACAGCTACCAAGCCATCAATTCCCAAATTCCCTCTACCTATACTTTGTGATCTTTGAATCATCCGCCATTGAGGTAGAAAGGTGGTTGAGCAATCAGTTTGGAAACCTTGGAATGCGCTTGCATTTGTTCTGGATGTCTCCTCTTTTCTCCAGTTGTAATGAAAAGATACACCCCGCTCACTGTTTCTACTTGCCCCATGTCTGCACAGACTTCGTTGCTTTGATAGCAAGGCCCACGGTGTTAGTCACTATCTCTCCAGTCCATAGTCCTGGCCCATAATTCTGTCATATCCATCTATATACCAAACCGTACTGAGCAATGGCATAGTTCGGCGATAATGACCTCAACATAACATCCAATATAACCTTTTGTTATCGAAACAATCCTAGTAGCTATCCCATTTATTGTTTACAATTGCCTTTATTTCCCCTATGCTTCCTATGTACATAGAGTTCACCGTCGCCAAATTCACCTCAAACCTTAACTTTACCTTGAAATCTATATAGATAACCTCTCCTTGCGCCGGCCCTTCATACTTCATCATTCTTGCAATGTCTTCATCATACCCCACCTTTCGTCCCTTCACAGCTGCCATATGATATAGCCGTTGGCATTTATGAAATCCTACCATTTATGTTTTATGTTTTTCCCACGGTCTTCAACGCATCTGATCTGAGCTGAGTTTGTATTTACTGCACATATTTTATGCAGAGCGGTGTATTTCACACATGGACAAAAAATAATTTAGTGGGCTTCTATTTATTCAATGATAAAAAATTGATTTAGGCTGGGGAACAGTGCCAGAAGAAACAATAGTAAAAATAACAAACAATTAAGCCATAATAGATCAATCAATCGGCATTTGTTCCTTGGATAGCTTGCTTAAAAGTTGCAAATGTGAAAACATCAAAAGATAACCATAACAACTTATCAGCGGAAAAAGGAAGAGAAAAAAGGGCTCAAAGATTTTACTTACACATATATAACTTCGGAAATTCAAGAGTTAATAATATAGAGAGAGAGCGCGTGAGGGAAATAGATAGAGAGTAAGAACAACAGAAGAAAAAGCATCAATACAAACAAGCCAGAAATTCACAAAAAGCCAACAAAAAGAAAAACAGCAGAACACAAAACCCACCGCCAAATTATCCTTTCAGAGAAGCGTATTTTTTGGTCGCAAATAGGAAAAGAGAAGAAAGACAAAAAAAAATGAAACAGGAAATCGCTGAAGGTAAATAAATATATAGAAATGAAAGAGAACAGATAGGAGAATAAAATAGATCGAAAAGATAGAACAAACACCGTCTGATATTTTTTCCTGCTCGCCCTCCTCACCTATATCAAGCGTAATTCTTTTCAAATTAACTCAACCTGGTTTTTTTTTTTTTCGTTTTCTCCCTTTCAGTTTTGCTTTTGCTTTACGTTTGTTAATGCAAAAACAATTTTTCTTTTGCTCAAAACACACCAACGCAACCGACCAAGCAAGCAAACAGGCAAACAATCAGAAGAAGCCTTGCCCCTACCCCTAACCCCAGAGCTCCTTTTTACCACCCCCTTCTCTTTCCTTTCTTTCATCCTTCCTGACCTCGTTTTCTCATTGGGCTGGCGGTCGATTTTCCCCCCTGTCACGCTCACACCCCCGTTGGACAAGTGCATGGAGATATCCCCATGCAAACCCCTGACTGCGGAATGCTTTTTGAAAACACTTGCCCCTCACCCATCTCCCCATGTCTGCTAGGTAGCATTCCACACCCGCCATCTCCTGTGTAATCCATGACCCATTTCCCTGGCACTGCCCACCTAGACGGAGTCACATAACCTGTCCAGAAATATACCTGTACATCCTTGATGTTATCGAAGAGCGAGGGAAACTGCAAATGAAAAAAGGAAAAATATAATAACAACACAGGAAGAAAGAGAAATGAAAACGTAATAATAAAGTAAATGAAAACCCTGGAAAAGTGGGTTTCACTCACTTATAGACTCGGGACTTCTCAACTTAAAAAAAGAACACGCACAAACGAAGCAAAGGGTAAACAACAAACGAAACTAGACACAAGAAAAATAAAGTTTATAATAAAATAAAATTTAGGGGGAAATGAAAGGGCAGGCGAAAGCACTAGAAATTAGGTAGCAAATTATGCCTCAGGCCTCCACAGCCTCCGCTTCCCCTTTAGTAGGAGACGAGCCTGACTTCTCACCATCGGCCTTAGTCCCCGTTTCCGCTGGGGCATCTGGCATGGGCTCATCTTCGTCCGCTCGGGGAGTGGAAGTAGTTCCACCTGCAGCCTCATCATCCCCTTCAGCCGCCTCTTCCGTGTTCCGCCCATTGACCTGCTTGTGGCCATTTGCCTTTGGTTTAGACTCTGGCTCCTGTTCTTCCTTCCCCTTTGGCGGGGGGATATCAGAATCCAGAAGGGTCTTCCATTTGTTCAGGATGTTTATGGAGCGGCCGCGGAAGTTGAATTCCTCATCCTTTGGGATTGAGTTCAATTTGATAATGGCCTTCAACACTTTGTTGATCTTGGTCGTGCGGATGATGCTGACTTCAAGGTCGACATATGATTCCAGTTTCTGGATGAAGCTAGACATTGACGCCATTTCCTCTTCCTTGGGAGCCTGGTCACGTGTGAGGAATCCTTTTTGGAGTTTGTGGCGAAGATAGAGTACTGTTGGGAAATCATATTAGCACCGCGCTTTGTCGCTGCAAACGTGTTGGAACTGGTATAAAAAATAATAGCATAGAACGGTAAAAATTAACCAGGGCAATGGATGACGATGGATAAAATGTTTTACCTTCTTTCTCCTTCTTCAGCTTGGCTTCTTGCGGATCAAGCGGCTTCTCAACCTCAGGTTCCTTTGGAGTTTCAGTAGCATCTTCATCACTTGTTGTCTTGGTTTCCTTTTTGCTCTTTTTGGCACTGGTTGCCTTCGGTTTAGCTGGTTTGGCTGCAGCTTTCTTGCCTGGCTCACCGGTCGCGGGAGTCTTGGGCGTGGTCAACTTGAGTTTAGTGGCAGTTTTCGGGGTCTTCGCGGGCTGTGTTGTGTGCGACCAAAAACGAAACGAAGCCCCATTAGCCAACTGTCCTTTCCATCAAAGCACCACCCAAAAGCGGCGCCCGAAGGTATGCGATCGAGAAATCGCAACTCCACAAAATTTCGGGGACATCTGCTTACCTTGTCGCTCTCAGCATCGGTTTCAACATCCTTCTTCCGTTTCTTCGTGCTCTTTCGCTTCTCAGCTCCTGTGTCTGCTGCCTCCTCTTCTTGATCATCAGCCACATCCATGCTCTTCCGCTTTTTCTTCTCTTGCTTCGCTGCCTTTGCTGCCGCGCGAGCTTCGCGTTCCTCTTGGTCTTGCTCCAACGCCCGTTGATGGTCGGCAAGCATATCTTTAAAGTATTGTAGATCATGGTTCTCGGCAGCTACGCGGTAGGCTTCAACCAAACCCTTCGTTTTTCCCTTCTCATTCACATCTTTGCAGGACTCTGGGTCGAGAGGTGTGAGGTCTGTGTTTGGAATCCAGGCACTGCAACATATCAATTTCTGTTAGCTCGTACTCCCGATATTTGCTACCCCGGTAATCATAACGCGTGCGGAGAGAGGAAAAAAGAGCATATCAGCCCATTAATTTCAGTTAGGGGGTATTTGGGGAAAATTTCTCCTTTGAAATGGAAAAAGGAAGAAAAAAATCCCCACTCACAATTCATTAGTGTATAAGAACATAATGGGAAACGTGCGATCGTGCACCCGTTTGCCCCCATCACTGTAATCTTCCCGATATGTACCATCCACCTGTTTCGTAGTAACCGGACGCGTCGACAAAAGCGAGTCTGGGAGCATCTCCTCATCACAGATTATCGATGGCCAAGGAGGGTAACTTTTCAGACGAGCAATGTAGTATTCTCCAGGTTTGGCATCGAGGTGTGTAATTCGAGCCACAGACTTCTTCTTATTCAGCTTCTTCCCCCGGCTGTCGCCCGCGGTTGACTTGCGTTTTCCGGCACTCGACTTTTTAGACGCAGCAGGTGTTCCGTTGGCGCCATCTGCCGAGGGAGCAGCAGCTTCAGCAGTCTCCTCCGCCGGAGCACCACTCTCGTCCTTCTTTTCCTCTTGTGTTTCAGCGGCTGGCTCGGGCTTGTCAGCCTCTGTTGGGGCGTCGGTGGCAGCGGGTTCAGGTATTTCAGAAGGGGCAGCATCTGTTTCTTGGGCATCGGCGGCGACAGGTCAGCTGAAGAGGTAAAAGAAAGAGGGTACTCCTTTTCCCCAAACAAAACAGAATAGGTAGGGGGGCGGGAGGATGAAGCAAGAGAGCTTACCGGCCGACGCGTCTTCAGGCTTTACATCGGCGGCCTGTTCATCTTTCTCTGGACGCGGAGACCCAGGAGTAATTGGAGCAGCGACTGCTGATGGCGTCGTCTCGGGCACCGAGTCGCCTCGGGATGCGGCGGGGTTTGCATCCTCTGCCATGGTGGTAGGGCGCAGCTCAACGAGAGAAAAAAAAGGGAAGCTGGATAACAAAAGGATCGGAGAGCAGGCGTAGGGCGTGGGCAGAAAGGCGGTGATGGGCAGGCGACGGGGTGGTCGACGGGGTGGATTGGGCGGGTTAATGGGGGTGAGGAGTGCAGGGCGAGAGAGTTGTGTGTTTGGCGTTGGGAGTTGGCGGTGGATAATATTGGGATTCCTTGGGTGCGCGAAGATCGTGGCGTGAGACAAGAAACGCGTGTGTGGAAAGGGCGCTGCGGCGAGACTCGGGCGACCAGCACCGGCAGCAATATAGCAGCACCACAACAGCACCACAACGGCAGCGAGGAGATGCTGGAGATCTCAGAGACGTGGACAGCAGTCTGCTCTCGCTTTGGCCTGGTCCAGATAGTTCGTATGAGGGTCTTGTCGTATCTCAGAGGGCTTCTCCCTTTATCTGCCCTGGCTGGGATTCACACCCCACAACGGGCGGGATGAATGGCAGCGCTTTCACAGCTTCGGGGTTTCCCTCTTGGATGTCTTTTATCTCTCTCGTCACTGCTAGAAAAATAGCAGATGTAGAAAAATCCAAGTAGATGCGTTCAATACCGCCCTGGCTGGACTGTGCTTTTTGAAAGCAGAAAAAGAAATAAAAACAAGACAACAGAAATACAAACACCAACAACAAGTAAAGCAACAAGAGAAACCCAGTAGAAAACCGGACAGAGAGATATATATGATCAATATCTCTTCCCCTCTTGTGAGGTTTTTGCTTGCCCACGGGGGTGCGGGGTGGGTATATAGATTGCACCACAGTATTTAGTCTGAGTATAGCAACAGCAGAGAAATCCTGAGATTAAATATCGTAGCAAACAGAGCTGGTCTTCTTTTACTAGAGCAGCCTCCCAGCCGGAAGAACCCGCAGAGTATGAGAGGAGTGACGGACTCTGGTGATAGCAGCGAGACGCGATGAACGACGATGCTGCAGTGGACAGGAAGAAGAAGAAGAAAGCAGCATCAACCAGCCCGCTTTATGCTCAACCTCAACCCATCGCTTACCCATTCATGATCAGGACTGGGAGCTCTGGACGCCTTTTTTGTTCCCTTTTTACCGCTCATATAGAGAGAGGACATGATATACATATATTTGATTTATTTACTCTATCTGCTGGTTTACTCATCTACTCAATAGGTAGGGTTGAACATGTTTCTAGGGAGTCCGCTGCAGGTATAGATCTCCTCAACTGTTCGCTTGAGGAAATACATAATAATTAATTAATTAAAATACATACCAGATTTAACAACCGTCTGAGTTATTTTACTTGTATCAAAATATGAGCAGCGATGTCATTAAAAGTTGGCCGTGGCATTTTCACGCCAGGACGTGCGAATACGCGCATGAGGCACGTTTGTTTTTGTTAGCTGAAACAAAAATCGAGCAGACAAAGCCAGACCCCGTTACCTACGCAGTAAATAAGTATCGCGAACCAACAGGCGACAAGCTATTTGAAACCCATCTCAACATCTTCCCTTCTCGTCTGTTGATTCCCACACCCCTTCCCCGTCCCAGCAACGCGTAGGCTATCTCCTGCCCACCCAGACACCGAAAAACAAAGGAGCTACGTAGACAAGCCAAACTGGAATGAAAGGCATCACCAAGTTACATACCACCTCCGCTCTGCGAACTATCCATCCACACATCCATCCTCTTGTCTTGCCTGGTGCGCTCGAAAGGCAGGCTTGCCGGATCCCGACCCTGATCCCGACCCCTGCCGGTGTGGGGTATGTATGTACCTGTATGTACATGGGGGGATCGAGGGAAAAAATGCATCAATTCGGTCGTATCCGGGTACGAATTTACCGCAGTGTGCTAGATAGCATTCAACCTCTCCACCTGAGCACCGGCCAGCAGGCAGCAGGCAGCAGCCGTCAGGATGTTGAGGGCGGAGTGGGGGATGGTTTTCTCCCACAAGAGAAAACAAGATGTTGAATCTTGTGCTGTTTTGGCCCTTTTTTTTATTCTTCTCCTTTCAACCCTTCTCTTTCCCAGGGTACACAAGAAATCTTCGAATCGTGCGCATCGCGCAACTTGGCTGATATGATGGAATGGTAAACAAGACTGTGGACACACAAACGCGGTGCTCTGATGGCAGCCAGTTCCTTTTTTTCCCTCTCACTTTGCTCCAGGCTGCGGAACGAACACATCGATACAGAGAAGAAGAATGAAAAAGGATGGCATCATATCCTAGGCCTAAAAAGAAATAGTATACATCAGTCAGGCAATACAGAAAAACAATCACAAAGGCAAGCTCGGATTTTCAGACGGCGATATTAACCATTGGAGAGGTGGATGTTCATGCTTCTGATAATGATATTGTATCAGAACCAACAACAACTTCCCACCCGCCAGGCAATGCGGTGAACCTAACAAAAAAACATAATCAGAGTGAAAACCCCACCGTAGGTGAATAGTATATAGAGTCGCCTGGGTATAATGATTAATGAGTGATAAGTAAGGGGATCAAAAAACCGTAATGAGAAAGGGAATAAAGGACTTGTGCGTAATTTAGTGATTCATAGCATCTTTGACGTAGTCTTCATCACAATCATCATAAACAAACGAAGGGCGTAGATATGGAGACCCTTGCTCCGGCTTATGAATCCTCAATATCCCGAAAAGATAATCCTCCAACGGAAGGAGGTTCAAAAGAACCGAATTTCCCCACCATGCTAACCCGCAGATAATCGCACCGGCAAACGTATCGAGAATGAAATGGTTGGCGGTTGCCACTATCGCAACAAGAATCGTAAACGGGTACGTAATCCCGAAAACAATACATGCGATGCGCTGCCATGATGGGCGGCAGATTTTGGAGGCGAGGCTAGGCTGAGAAAAATTGAGAAAATGCGGGAGTAGTAAGGCTCGGGATCGATGGTGCGCTGAAGGGAGCGGGATGGTTGTGGTAGTGATACCGATCAACAGCGAATATCCAAAATGTAGAGATGGCATGGCGGCTTAATTAGGGGAACAAATCGTCAGCAAGACACTCTTAAGGGTGTGGAAGACTGTCGATTTTGGCACTGACCATATTGATTGCAAAATTTGTTCTGAGTCCAAACGCTGCTTGCACCACCAACCCCGTGGACTGTATCAACAAATCCATAGCTCTTTGAGAGCTCACCAACGAACCCAGTGACAGATCGATCGCTAAGAAGCCGAGGTGGCATACACGGCCACAGCGTGAAGACAACACAACAAATGCAAGCAGGTTACAAAATGCTAGAGTCCGCCTGCGAGCTTGATAGAGCTCTGAACCCGCAAGCGCACTGCTTGGATAACTCCCGAGCTTCATGGAATAACGGTCTTCAATACGATTCGTTGTGATGTTGTAATAGTAAAGACAGACAAGGAAGGCAATCGTTCCAGGTATATGAATAAAGGAGTAGAGCCAATTGATCCAAGTCAGAAGCATCGGGCGCTGGAGGAAGTAATGTTGTATATATGGCTCCCAGAAGATGTGGAGGCTTTGCTCTAGCTTTATAAGTTGTAATGCATGTTTTCGTGCAATGTCTACCGTTTTATCTTGAAGAGTGACTGCGGTGAAGGCTCGCGCGAGTTGATATGTCTATATATACTGTCAGCATAGAAACTTAGATGTAGTTTCATGTGTTCGTTTTGACTCTTAGCACAAAAATGGTGACGCACCCAATACAGCAATGTCCAGTACCAACATTCCACTAAAAAGGGGAATCTTCGAAGAAACCTGCTGAAACATCTATGGCGATATTTAGCTGTATTTGGCGTCATAATCTCTCGCTTCCATAACCATAAGCAAATGTGTCGAGTTCTCCATGGCCGTTCTTGATCTAGAAGCAAAGACGGGGATAGGGAACAGTAAAACGGACTTGAAAACGACCCATCGTCTGAACTGGTAGTCGTTGATAACCCATCCTCAACGCTGTCCACTGTTTTATCCGTTAATTCATCACTTGCAACCGAGTTAGACCGTGTTGCATCGCGGGTAAATGGACGGGATATCTCCGATGATCGGTTGATCCATGTTCCTCCCACAAGCAGTGCAATAACCACCAATGGTTCCAAAAAGGCGCCGATTCCCATGCCTAGAGAAGGTTAAAGAGGCGCAAAACTAATGGAAGAAAACACGCACAGCTGTCGGATAGCGGATCTTTGTCAACAACTAAGATATAGGAGAGATCCCAGGACGAGAATAGGGGGTAATAAGCAATGAATAGCGCAATTATCTGGGGTTGAGTCCACGCGTTGTAAAGTAAATAAGAAAAGAAAAGCAAATCAGCGAGGAATCCGCAAAACCTCCCAGCGATAGGAAGATATGAGATGTATCAAAGCGAGATCATTCAATCCATGGCGGAAGCCATTATTCAGGAGGAAATGGATATCCGATGCTGGGCTTGGGGTCCTGGTGTCCGAGTCACTTAACCTGAAATATGATAATAAAAACGAGATAAAAGAGGATGCAGATCGCTTCTCATGGTACCATAATAGAGAAAAGAAAAACGGTACATGCCATTTGATGCCTGAGAAAGGCAATAATGGAAAATGCCATTGTTGAGCGCAGCCATGGCAAGGAAGCTGCAACACCTAGTAGACCGCTGGGGCACACCCAGTGCCAATCAAAAGGAAACCACATTGGATACAAATCCAATTGTACTCTTGGCTGCACAACGAAGACCCAATACCACCCAGCTATTAGAGGCATAATAGGACATGTGGAACCTGAGATAGGTGCGATGTATAGGCAGGTTCTGTCACAGATCTAAGATTGTGCCCTTTGTGCAATGGAGGGCAGCAAAGGCGCATGTAAAAAAGAATCCATGGCAGAAGGGATTGTGGGCAAATTTGAAGAACTCCCGTCGTCAATAGCGGAGAGTGAGCCTCCGTATTTAGCTCTATCAAACGCAAAGGCGTTCTGAGGACCTTCAGCCAATGTGATAGCATGAGCAGGAGTATGAGTATGGGAAAGAGTTGAATGAGGTCTGTCTGTCGCGAGAGAGGAGCGACGTTGGAAATGGATGACTAAGATCTTGGCGGAGCTCAACAGCACCGCTTCATTGCCAATATAGCTAAAGCATAAGATACATGTTCCAGTCCTCTAACAACATCGCTTTTCATAAAGCTTATAGGCTTATATGCGACGGTGAGGCACAGTCACTTGTTGGTTTATCTATGGAATATACAGCTAGCAACTTTCAGGCGTTGACGGCTTCATTTAGGAAACCCCCGACTACTATGAGGAAAACAAGTTGAGAGAATTGAGCCATCGAATACACACTCATATCTCACCCGACGAATTCATGTGGTTGAATAAGTTGAATAACGATTCAGTGAGTCAAGTGTTTATGTATATAAGCCGCGGCTCTTATATGTACATTATTTTTATCAAAATTGAAGGGCACATCGCCCTGCAAAACAAAGGAAATAGAAGTGATTAAACTAGAAAGGAAAATATATGGAGAATAACACAAATCAATATACAGTACAGACAGGCCCCTATATCTATTATCTAACGCAGGGCGGGTATCTCGTTTGGAAAGGCAACTCGATCCCCGTTTGGAGCATAATAGAATATGTACGGTTACCGTTATTATTATGGCGGGAAGGCTCATCGGTCAAACACCTAAAGTAAAAGCCTAGTTGACCACCCCCCTTTTTTTGCTCCCCATTTTTGGATCTAGGCAGCCGCGGCAGCCTCGAGGATGACATCCGCAGCCTTCTCGCTGATCATATAGATTGGCACGGCAATATAGAAGCCAGGAATCTTGGGGAAGGCAGACGCATCAACAACACGCAGGCCCTCAACGCCACGGACGCGGAATTTGGCATCCAACACAGCCATCGGGTCATCGTCGGCCCCAATAGGACACGTGCACGAGGCATGGTGGCCCCACGCTTCGTTCTTGATGAACTCCTTGAGGCTCTCGGTGTCATTGGCTGGCTCGGTACCAGGCCAAACTTCCTTGAAGCTGCCCTGGACGGGCACGACGTTCTTGAAGATCTCCCGGGACAACTCGACTCCCTCAACAACAGCCTGCAGATCTTTCTCGTCGGCACCGTCTGTCGTGACGCCAGCGTCGAAGTAGTTGAAGTTGATCTCGGGCATGTCGCGGGGATCCTTGGAACGCAGCTTGACGGTGCCCGCATTGTTGCGCGTGTGTGCTTTGAGCGGGATCCAGGTCCAGTGACGGGCATCGGAAAGGCCTTTAACGGAGTAGCCGGGATAGTAGCCGGGGAAGAATGCCGGAGCGCCAGAGATGAGGAGATCGGGATCCCCACTAGCGGCAGAAGAACGTTTGACCACTGCGACAGCGAGGCCGTTGGTGGTGTAAGTTCCTTTTCCAAGACCTAAGTGGCCCGTCTGGTACTGTTCAAGGCATGGGTCTGGATCGGTGGTCAAGAAAGTACATTTTGAGGTGATCGGGAAATCGGTTTCGGTCTCCCCAACAAGACCGATCTCGTAGCGGTCCTGGAGGTTCTGGCCAACTCCGGGCAGATCGACGAGGACTGGGATGTCGAATTTTTCCAGCTCGTCCTTGGGTCCGATGCCGCTGAGTTTGAGTAGCTGAGGGGTATTAAATGCTCCGGCAGAGAGAATCACTTCTCTGGTTGCAGTGACGCTGCCTGGGGTTCCTTCCTTAGCGCCAGAAGCACGAGGATCAGCTGAGTAGAGGCTTTGTCCCTTGAGAAAATCTACACCAACGGCCCTCGGGGTAGGACCAGACTTATCGAATCGAACGTTGGTTACAAGGGTGTTCAGGGCAATATCCAGGTGGTATTTCCGCGAGCCATCCTCATTGACCTCATTGGCGGTTTGGAGGATGAATTCGCGAGGGCCATTCCGCTTATATTCCGGAACATTGACCGCGAGGGGAACCTGGTATACGGCCTCAGTGGAGTCACGGAGCGGGGTGTCGACGTTGATATCAGCAAGCAAAACCTCCGCCAAGCCAGCGATTGTTGAGATCACTTTACCGACACTGTTGCCCATGGCAGTGCCAATCGCAACGACCAGGGAGAGAAGTTTGAGATCCTGCAAAACGATGCCCAAGTCTGTTAGGCTAGTTTCCAACCAGCCTTCGAAGCCATGGCCGAGAAGACCATTAGGCAAATATCGCGACCGTTCCAGACGCTGAAAGAGTTTTCGCATCTGGTCCGGAGCCCAGGAGTCGTCACCAGTGATGGTCTGGATGTTAAGCCAGTCACTCTTGTGGGGATAAACAGTAATCAATGCGTTATGGGACGCGCAACCTCCCAAAGTTCCGGCTCTTGGATACAAAATCCCCAACGGTTCGGCATCTGCGGGTGGAGTCTCTCCGACATGGACTTGGCCATCAGATTTCCTATAAGTAAATTTGGAGTCCTTCTTTTGGCGTTCGAGGTCGGGGTAATGGTTAACCCAGTAGTCCCAGCGCATTGGCTCATATTCTGTTGATTGCAAATGAAGAGCTGGAGTCTGATACTCGATGGAATCGCCCTGGTCATCGCCAGCTTCGATCAGAAGCACTTTGTGCCCTGCAATGGCAAGTCTAGATGCGAGAGGGCCCCCTCCAGGGCCAGATCCGACAATGACATATTCATATTCGTCTGTGGTGTTGGACGATTGACGCTTGTGATAGGCACCATGAAGGTGGTTGTGATGCTTTCCGTGAACGCTACTGGAAGTGTGAGTAGATGTCGCATTTTTAACTTCGTCTGAACAAACTCCTAACACTTACGTCGCAGCTAGCACGTCAGAAGCGACGAGGGCGAGCAACCCTAGACCCTGCCGAAGGAACATATTGTCAAAAGCTTTGGCCGATCGAACTGGAATATCTTTGCAAATCCGCTGCCAGCTACAAGAAACGCAGCCTCGCAGAAGGCGAGATGTTCAAGTTGCAAGTACCCGAAGACAAGGAATCAAGCAAGCAAGAAGGAACAAAAACAAATAAGAACGAGTGACGATACCCGTAGGAACAAGTGATCAAGTAGCAACAGATTGACTGGGCTGCCCGACCCGGCGCTTTCTTCACTGAAGTAAAACTCTTTCAAAGCCCCTTTCCCTTGAACTCCTGTGAAGAACCGGGCTTACTTCGTCATGCAGAGGAAAAAATATTCGTAGAGTCTGAAGTTAGCGGTGGAGCTACGAATATCGGTGGAGATAGGTGGATGTTTTGATTATTCGCATCCATTATTACAACAGACCGTGTTAATAGTAACGGTCTCACCCTCTTTCGGCCAACTTACATGCGAATGGTGAGTTTTTTTGGTTGCAGGGGATGGCGTCCGCGTCCCGCTGACGGGGGACTTTCTCATCAAGCGCAGGGGTGAACCCAGCTGCTCGGGGCTCAGTTTGGTTCCCCAAGCGCGACAGCTTTCCAGAGTTGGGATCGGCAACAGCCAGATGCGGGTACGGCAGTGTTTCTCCATTATTCTTTCGATCTTCAACCCTCGGCTGGCTTCAGAGGCAGCTGGTACCGGGAGACACATGGATTTTTTGCTTGATGTCGAGAAGCAAAACCACTCGAAATATTCTTAGCAAGTGCGGACGGGATGAACTGAGCTCAATATGAATGCAACATCCCCTGACGATCGCATTTTTGACCCCGGTCCCGTTCGCTTGTTAAGGCGTTGGGATGCGGAGTAAGCACCAGGACGAATCTCGGAGCTCAACAGGATAGGTCTCATGTTTGGCCGGAAAAACGTTTCGGCGTCAGTTCTGGCATCGGATTGTTCTCTCACCCATGAAGGCGACATGGAGTTCCGCATTGTAGAACAGATCTCAAAATAATATTTCTCAAGGTTTGTTCACCGTTGCCTAACCTTAACCCTAACCAAATACCAACCTCTAGCGATTGAGTGCGATCATTTTTGGAGTTACGGTTAACCTTTTATGCATTACCTCGGGAGCTCAACGTCAAATCCGTTTTAGGAGGAGGACAAAGCTCGTATTCTTCTTCAGGAGGCCAGGATAATCAGAGGGTTGGAACCAGGAACGCCAGGCGCTTGATCAGCTTTCGCCTGTAGCTTGGGAGGATTCTTCATTCCAGACAAACTAGTTTTTTTTTTCGCGTGGAGGTTGGGGGCCGTCTTTGACCGTTAATCAAACTCATTTCTCGCGGAGCAGTAGTTTCTCAAATCCTGATATGGGCATCATCGGAGACAAGGGCAGAACCGAGATTACCCCAGTCGCCCACAACTCTCCTTCAGAGGCTCTCCTTGCGGCACAGAATATACGCAGCGTAGTGGGGGACTGCCGCAAGGGTGATGCGCCGTTGGGAGCTAGTCACGACTAAGGAAATCCGTCGCATGGCAGCTGTCGATCTTTCTTGGCTCATTGAACGGCTGGTTCTCTCCTCGACGGAGAAAATGTCCCCGCAAAGCGCGTTCTGAGGAGTGCTGGAGACAGTTGTCAATCCGTAGGCGGCGATGTTCAAAAAATCTACCAGATGGATGGCAGAATACTAAGGATCGAGTTGGGCCCAATAACAGAAAGGCAATCCCAAAAGAAAAAAAAGATCAAAAGGGACGGCAAGTTGCAAGAATGCACAACATCACCAATCTACCTTTTGTTTCTCATCGCTAGTCAGAGTGTGGCTGGGTTTCAACGTCCCACGGGATCTTTGGCGCCACTTTGCCTATCGCGGGATTTGTTTTGCTTGTCGACTGACTAACCTTGTTCTTCTAACGCGAATGCATGCTTATTCCACCCCACCGCGTATCTTCTGGAGACGTTCGAATAATAATGCACACAACATCTCAAGTTAGCAGGCATCGCACACGAGAATTATTATTCAAGCACTCGAAAGCTTGAACAAGTTTCAAACGTGTTGGTCACTGCTTTCTGTATTTGTCAAGCTGCCAGGAGGTTTCGAAATCGCAGGATACAACATTTTCTCCCTGGAACTGACCCTCCCTCAACACACTGGAGCGGTTCAACTTCAGCAAAGACCGAGTCAACGACCCGCTAAGGCTGCCATGCGTTTGCCACTTGGGGTGGGGGTGTGGAAGGGAACCGAAGCAACGAGCTAAAATGCTGATCATCTGCCAGGCGTCAAAACCATGTTGCGCAGTCTCCGTGGCGTAAGCGCTAAGTGCTCCAACACGATGGCCCATGGGGCCATGGGTGATCTCAGCACAAGAGCAAGGAACATACCAGGGCCGAGCCAGGGACTTTGCATGATTATTAGTTAGTTCAAACTCTCATGGTTATTCTTGGGTCCAAGTGAGAGAAGAAGATCGGTACATGGAAATGCCTCGGACTTCTCCTGGACACACTGCGCAACTTTCGATTCTACCCGCTAACCTGGTGTTGGGAGGAATGAGAGTGTATATATGTCTGAGGGAGTATGAGAGGAGGTGATAATTGATTGTTGTCGTGAGTGAGAGCCGCTGGCAAGGATACCCGAATCGGACAAGTGCTCACTTTGTCCGACCCGCCTCCGGCTGGCAGCCCAAGGGATCTTCCTCCCAAGCGCCAAGCCGCATGCCGTGTTGTGGGGAAAAGGGGCGCCCGAGGCTCCACTCAGAGCCATGTTCCTGTTTGTTGAAAGTTTCTTCAAAGGTGATTACGAAAGGGGCTTATGTATGTGTAGTATCGTTTTTTCTTTTTTAAGTGGTTGAACCAGGATATCTGCAGGAATACAATCCCGCTTTTCTGTGCCAGTGCCAATAATAATATTACTCCTGATTGAAAAGCCCTGCAAATGATACAAAAGGGAAAAAAGGGGGGGGGG
>PDNC01000154.1:0-54885 GCA_002572885.1 Blastomyces parvus | reverse complement strand
TGAAGAGTGAAGCTGCTATTTTGAAATAGACTGAGATGAAGTGTTAATAGAAGTTTGCAAAGCTCAAGAAGAATTGCACTTTCTTAATTGATTTTGACTCTGATCATTTAAGTATTATGACTACTCTCTCTGACTTCATCTCTATATCATTTGAGCTGACTATGAATTTAAGAAAAGAGATTTTAGTCTTTTTGAATTCACACTTGAAGTGTTTAATATATAGATTTACATATTTCAGCTGTTCTAGCACTTGTTTCATATGAATCTTATACTCTTCTAGAGAGTTTGAGTATATAAGAATATTATCTAGATAGACTATACAGTATATATCTAGAAGATCTGATAAGATCTTATTGATATAGATCTGAAATATAGTTAAAGTATTTATAAAACTGAATAGTATCACTGTGTATTCAAAATGTCTGTACTGTGTGTGAAAAGCAGTCTTTCATCAGTCTTAAAATACAATAGATATGTGATGATAAGCATCTTATAGATCTAGCTTGATATATACTTTTACTTCAGAAAGTCAGTCTAGCATTTCACTAATAAAAGATAATAAGTATTGATTCTTGATGATAATTTGATTTAGATCTCTATAATTCACACACAGTTGTAGACTTTTATCTTTCTTAGATATAAAAAAAATTGATGTATCTGCAGAGCTGATGAATGATTGAATTCAGCTCTTTTTCAGTATTTTATGAAGATATTCTCAAAGAGTAGCTAATTCAGTCTCAGATAGATTGTATATTAATATAAAAGATGATTCTTTTTTCAGCTCTAAATCAATGCTATACTCTGCTTCTCTCAGTGCTTGAATCTCTGCTGTAGCTTGTTCTGAGAAGATATAAATATAAGACTTAATATAATCAGATAAGTCAATTGAAAGATCAGTGTATATTTTTATAGATTAAGCTGAGTCTTCAGAAGAGAAATCAGATGTTATAGTAACTATTTCTATTTATACTTTAGTAAGAAATTCAGTTGCAGCATCTTCAGCAGATATGATCTCAGATTTCTATTTCACTGATTTTTGAAAAGAAAATTCTTCATTTGATCAATCTATCATCAGATTACTACTTTATAGTTAAGAGAAGTCAAGTATCATATCATAAGTAAGTAGTTGTATAGCTTGAAACTTGTAACATGCTTATTGTTTTTCATCATTCTTATCAAAGATACTTATTATAAGATTGTAGATGCTGAAGAAACACATCATACTTCTGTTAATTATCTGTATAACTTGAAGACTTCAGTTCATAGTCTTGAGATTGTATGTCTTTACTCAGAATTTACTAATAAAATTAACTTCAGCTTCTGAATCAATCAGTGCTAAGAGCTTCTTAAAATTCTTTGAGATATCAACTTCAACTGATAGAATAAAGAACAGTGATGCTTTATGTCTATTATAGATTATTTTGATAGTCATAAAAGCTTCTATAAAATATCTTAGATATTTTTTGAACTGCTCTTTACTTCTGTGAAGACTGTATCAGACTTTATCTTACATTTTTCAGTGACATATTCATATAATTTCTTATGATGAGTATATCACTTAAAAGTTCTCTTATCATCTGTTTTAGCAGAATTTTTATTCTTACTAGTGTCTTCTCATTTTCTCTTAAATTCTTGAGACTTTTTATTATTCTTATTTTCTGAAGAATTGTCAGAGAATTTATTAAAGCTTAACTTCTCTTTTAGTTTCTTTTATCTTTCAGATAGATTAGTCTCAGCTGTTATCAATCAATATAGCACTTCTTCATAACTTAAATTCTTAATCTTATCAGTGTATTTATCAAATTCTTATTGAACTTAAAATAGAACTTTTATATAGAGATGAGATTTACAGTGATATTCATTATATGAATATCTGAGTTATTCTTCAATTATTTATAGCTGACTAGTAAATTACTGTACTGATTGAGTCTTCAGCTGTTTCATTTTCAAATACTTTTCATCAGATTTATGAAAGATTTTAAGAGAATCAGTGACTTGACTTTGCATTCATTTCAAGAACTTATGTCAAAAGAGTAGAGCTGATATATTTTGAGTATACTGATATCATCATTTTTACTGTTCTAAGTTAAAATAAGTTACTGTCTCTATGATTTTCTGATGATCATATTTATTGAAATAGACAGTATCACTGATATGAAATGCTATGATAGCAGTAATAAAAGTTTCAAATTTCTTCATATTTTTTGCATGAAACTTCTTCACTTATTTTCAAATAGATCTTTCAGTCATGTCTGAGTCTTATAGAAGATTTTATCATAGAGAGACTTATTCTTATAGTGAGTTTATTCTGTGAATTGAACTATATTGAGTATCTTATTCTCTCACTGAAGAATGCTCATTATTTTGAAAACTAGTATGAGAAGTGACTGATGCTTCTTGAATAGATGACACTATACTTACTGCATTCAGAGACTCTGAGTCTATATTTATTACATCTCTCACTGCAGATGTAGATACTTCTTATATCTCTGTTATAAATCTGATTCTACTTGAGACTTTTCTCAGAAGTGCTTTATACTTTCAGTGTAGTTAAGTAATCTCTTCTCTTATTTTCAACTCTTTAATCTTGAAGAGTAGTTCTTATTTCTCTGTCTTCATAGTTTCAAGAGTGTTTTGAGTATTTCTGAGAATGAAGCTAGAGATATTACTTACTTACTGACTTTCATTCTCAGACTCTGCTAAGCTTGAAGATTGAGAGATTGATATAGCTACTACTGTTCAACAGACTGTTGTTCAAGAATTTTGAGTGATTAGAACTGTAAGAGTAGATTCAACAGTGTGAAGAATTAATAGAAACTATATCTGAAAAGAATAAGAAGAAGCTATCAGCATTATATTGCAGTTAGATTCAAATATATCAGAGCTAATTACTGAAGAAAGAAAGAGAAAAGACTTTCTCTCATCTTCTTCAGTGTAGATATATATATATATGATGTAGAGTATCTGAGTGATTAAGTTTCTGTGATTTCTATTCCACATTATAGATTCTCTGATGTCCTGGCATTATACTATCTATAATTAGTGACAGAGATCTGAAGTTTATGAGATCATTCTGAACAACAATTTTACACTATTATTGAATAAATAAGTGAGTCATCTGTGTCTATAACTTCAAAACTAACAGTCACAGTGAGATTATCAACCTGATCACTCAGATCTTTCTGCAATATCTATTAGTTAAAGAGCTTGAGTTCAACTGAGCAGCTCATCTCAAAAAGATAGAATGATATTTACAAATGAGTCTCTCTTTCACTATAAGTCTATTCCTCTTTGAGATTCTGTATGAAATTCAGCCTTGTTGACTTTCTCTTACACAGCATGTCTTGCTTCTCTCAGCTGATACTATCTTTCTAGACAAGTGTATTATAGTGTGTGAGCAGGTCAAAGATACAATGAATCTTGTGCAAGTCTGCATAACTGATGCATTTGATAGCAATCACACATCTTCAGTCTTCAAGAATTACATTCTCCTTCATTGCACTCATTCAACTGAGAAAGAGTATCACATACTGCAGTCTTTCAAGCTCTCTCTCAAGTTTGTCAGCTCTTTTCAAATTATTCAGCAGATTGATGATCTTGCTTATAAGCTGAATCTTCTCACTAAGTGATGAATTCACTCTGTGATCAGTGCCATTCATCTTGAACAGACTCATGACTCACATGAGATCTTCAAACTGTCTTCTTCAGTGCTCATCATTCATGACAGAGAGTCTCTCTATAAGATTCAGTGAATAGTGACTCATAAGCTTGTTGATGAAGTTCAGCTTTATAAGATACATTGAAAGAGTTATGAGAAATCTGAGAACACATGAGAGCTGCATGATAAACTCAAGAAGAACATACTTTATATTTTGAAGAAATTCTGTCTTATCAAGTGCTTGTCTTTTTAGACAGCTGTGCATTCACTTTTCATACTGTCTTATAACATGTCATATCTTTATTCTTAGAATGTATCATCTCACTATTCTTTCTCATCTTCTCTTCTATTCATCATCTCATCTCTACTCACACTTCTTCATTAGTCTTTCTCTAGTTCTCTCATTAGTCTTTCTCTAGTTCTCACATCTTTATCATTTCATCACAGTCTATCAGTAGCATTATTTACTATATCTTTCTCATCTCTGTGTGACATGTTCTTCTACATGACTCACATGTGACAGTGTTAAGCTCAAGTTATGCTGTTGCTGACAGAGAATAATATCACTGCACTCTTTACTCTCTCTAGCTAACTTTATGACACTGCTGATATCTCAGCCAGTAAGAAACACTGTTCAGAGCTCAAGACTCATGTCAAATACAGTAATCAGAATGACTTCACTGTGATTATCACACTAGAATGAATGAACAGAGCAGAAATGATCACACACACTCAGTATCTGTACTTTACAGAGACTCTCATTCTCATAGAAGATCTCTGCAAGAGACTCAGATCATCTTACTGCTGTAAGCAATGCAACACTCAGATAAATGTGTTGAAGATACTCATCAATGAACATCAGATTCTCATCAAGCACTTGAGTATATTCTACTCTACTGACTTTGACAGTAATGAGTGATGATGTGTAGATTGAGAATAATGAATATTGAGATCTTGAAAGCTGATGATTCACTCATATCTGACAGAGATGTCAGCTGAGTGTCTTATGAAAGTGATCATTCTCACTCTGCAAAATTAAGTTACAGAGCTTCAGCAAAATGATTTCTCAATAGATAACTTTCTTATAACTTTAAGTGTCACTTCTGACACAGTACTCAGCTTGTAAATCATCAATTGCAAGCTTCTGAAAGAGAATCAGCAGCTCTTGTCTACACTTATTAAGTATTCTGAGAGAACTTCTCAAAACAGTCACAAGACTATGTCAGATACTTCTCAAGAATTTCTTACTTTTTTACAGTCAGTGAGATTATAACTACTACAAGATAATAAAAGACTTTGTGTTAACTTAGCTGCTATAATACACACTAAGAACAAGCTTTTGAAGCAGAATGCTAATCTCACTAGAGATCTTCTCACACAACAAGCTTCAGCAGTCAAGATCTCTCAGAATTTGATCATGACTGAGAAACAGATTCAATCTCTAGTAAGATGTCTGAAAAACTTGTTCTGCATACATGCTATCATTCTTGTGATTAATAATCAACTTATCACAAAGTACACTGCCTTGCAGCACAATCAGGAAGAGCTCTGCTAAACACTAGATACTATATACAGCACACTACACAGCTATGATAAGCTGGTCTGCTGAGTTCTTTGTGACTGTCTCTTCTATTCTGTTTTCATGTCTTTTCATCACTGCTGCTCAGCAAGATCTGTTTATTTACTTCACACATTGTTATATTTTCTGTATAGCACTCTCACTCTACATCACACATTTCAATCTGTTATTCATCTATTTATGAATATCAGTTTTCATGTTTATGAGTGTCATCTGTCAATCATGTCTTTATAAATTACTATCACAGTGACACATCTTCTTCTACTGATATATTCTTTTATAATTATTGTAATTCTTTTCTACATCATTCAATATCTCTACAATCTTACTCTCATGACTCTCACAATACATCACTGTCAGTGATAGAAGCTGAAGTTGTAGAACATGTTGATGAATATCACTAAACTTCTCAATCTCACACTTGACAGAATGTATTACTTGAAGACAGCATCTGCTGCTGATCTTCTGATACATGAGATCACAAAGTATCTAATTATCTTAAAACTCATACTTCACATCTTATAAAAAGCTCTTTAAAAGATATCATCAGTGAATTCACTGAAGTAGTATCAGTTATCTCATCTACACTGATTCTATTCTCATCAGTCACTTTCTTTATGTTTCTTTTTATGATTGCTCTTTCTCACATACTGAATTCTTCTTCACTTGTCTTATCTGCTTCATTTTATCACAGCATATTCTGTACTCATCTGATTATCAGATCTAAGAATGCAGCCTCTTCATCTTGATGACTCTTCTTCTTCATCTGTACTCATCATCTGTATTCATCAGAGTCATCTAGCACTGTCATCATCTAGTTTTGATACTCTGCTTTTATTCATTCTCAAGAAATAACTCATGTTATTATCTCACTGTATTTCTTCTACTTACATTACTCTGCTATTTCTTTCATTGCTGATTAATACTTATATTTTCTATCTCATTATATTCATATTACTCTGCTCTTTCTACATTTCATCATGCAGTCTTTTTCAGAGAGAGATGATGCAGCAAGCCAGCTTCTGCTGTCTATTATGTAAGGCTTCACTTCTGTCTTATCTAGTTAGCTAGTTAGTATAGAGTCAGCTCAACTCTTCATTGAGCTGTCTCTTCTCTCAATAAACTATCTTCTTATGTTTTCTCTAGACTTATCACAATATAGAGTTTAATCAGTTGTATTAACTTCTATAATAACAGTGATTTATTTCTAATCTTCAGACTGTATAAGATTCAGATAATCAACTCTCTCAGATTCAGTAATTACTCTGACTATTTTAATAATTCTTATCTGAAATTCAGTCTTATTAAAATTATATATATCTTTCTATACAATCTCATATTTTATAATGATATTTTATATAAGATTGAATTATTCATAAATAATTTCAGAATTCTTATATAAAACTCACTGATAATTATACTTTCAAAAAAACTTGA
Organism: Blastomyces parvus; assembly: GCA_002572885.1. NCBI lineage: Eukaryota > Fungi > Ascomycota > Eurotiomycetes > Onygenales > Ajellomycetaceae > Blastomyces > Blastomyces parvus. Next base: position 48,211 of record PDNC01000154.1, on the reverse strand, counting down.
ATTTTAACTTATCATGATAATTGATAAAGTTTTATACTCAGTTAATATCAACTGTTGATAAAGATTTGAATTCAGACTTAATTTCTTATTCAGAAAGAAATAAATTGATTATATTTTATACAGTTATAATGCAGAGTGATTACTCTTATACAGTTATAAATAGAATTCACTGAATAAAAGATTTTTTCTCTGTAAGACTGAGTTTTCAATTCTTTGATAAAATATTGATATGTATTGTATGATTATGTATATAATCAGCTAGAGTAGAGTGTGAAATATTATACAGTTTTACTGCAGCTCATACACTTGAAATTTAATTATTATTAAATATTTGAATAACTAAAAGAAGTCTTTCTTCTTGAAAGAAAGCTTGATGACTTACATTGTTGATATTTTAATTGTTATATTTAAAAACACATTGATATGATGAAAAGTGGCTGACTCACTTGTGTGGCCAACTTGCTTGTGGATTATGTTAGTTGTTTGATGTTTGCACTGTTTGCAAGTCAGCGAGACATATATTCTGCTCTCGTCATTTTTTACCCCTTTTCTTCTACAGCACACTTTTCCGCTGTCAGCACGCTTCACAACTGCTCTAACGACTGAAGTGACAGCTAGGATAAATCACAGGCGATGGTCGCAATACCAGTCTGTGAACCTACTTATTTTAATGGCATGTTGCCATAATTCCATTGACCACTATGGCGCATATCTACATCCAGAACACCTTGAAGGGGCCCGACATGCCGTTTCTCTTCGCAGGCGCCATTCTTTTAATGCCTTCGTTTCTCTACCTATTGCAATGTAATTTGTCTGTGGTGACATCTGGATGGTTTAGGGCACTCGACTCCATTCAGCCCACAGCCGGGGACACAATATCAACATCGCCGTGAGAAACCCACATTTCCCAATGCCCTTGATGTGGAAGCCGTAAGCCGGAATTGGCACTTGATGTGTCGGCTCGGATTTTTTTATGAAGCTGTGGCCTCTGCAGCCCCATCAAATTTTCATACTTTTGGGATCTAGCTTGAATTGGGCATTACTGCTCTCCCCGCAGGGGGAAATTTCAATTGCGGCTGCTACTGCGCCCATTCATGTGTGAAAGTTATGTTCAAGAGGTATACTACTCTGTATCCGGATCGTGAACCACTGTTTCGTTACTCTTTAAAGTATGATTGATCACAGGTCAGATACTACGGTATACATATATCTCAAGCATGGCCAGAGTTCATGCGGGATTCATCAACATAACAGTCTGGTCAGCCGGGGTAAACAAGGAAAAACTGCCTGCCTACTTGGGCTGACAGAAGGAGCCATGATATTGCCAATGGCTAGGGCCATATTCCAAGGAAATGAGCCATACAGGCACGGGTGAACAGGTTTCTATGAGGGAATAAGCAGGTAAGGTTCCCTTGCTTGCTCTTAAGCTCTAACTAGCGAATTACTGATCTCCGAAGACACAATAGTGGGACAGAGATATGAACAACAGCGAGTAAAAACAAGAAACAAAACTGAAAGACCAAAAATATAACCATAGCTTCAACCACCGCAAAACACCAACAACGCTTTCTCATAAAATCAAACCCCCTTGTCTTTCCAGATAGCTTCGAACAACGAACCTAGTAACACTTGTCCCTTCCTGGCCTGTTCCCCGAGCGGTATTTGTTCACGCAACACTCGTAGAACTTGTTGCACCTACTTCCCGAACTTTTCAGCCCGTAGCATCGGCGATCGTCCCTCATACGACCATTGACCTCAGCACAGCAGCCTGCGCTGGCTTCGCCCCAGAATGCCTCTGACTTGGGCTTGTAACACCATGACCCGCTTTCGCCGGCGCGCGCCTGCACGTCCACGGACCTTTCGACCAGAGGTGATGATCCAGACTGTTGCACTTGGCATTCCTCGGCCCATTTGCCTTGCGGGCAAATCGGCTCAGAAGAAGTCGAGATGCCCTACTCATCCCTCATCCCAAGGGATGCTGCATATACGATGGGGAGGGCGAAAAACAAGGTGAAGGCTCTCATTTTTGTTTGGTTCTGCAACAAGAATGTTCTGTGAGCACGAACTCCTCTCTGATAGGAGTATATTTCGAATATCTTACCTTCGATGAGTCTCTAAAAGGGATGTATTGAGGCTATCGAACACAGAGTTGTGTGGGTGGTTTCGAGTTTCGGGCAGGAGGAGGAACAAGAATAAGTCTGGTGTGCCGGTGCAGTCTAGATTATGTTGTTGATTCTTTTTATGGATTGAGATGAATCGATCAAAAGAGGAGACGAATGAGCCCTTTATATAGTGTTTTTTGTCGCCAAAACCACTCTCACACTCTCAGCACGTGTGTTCTCCTTTTAGAACGGAGGGCTGTCATTAAGCCTCCCAAAATAAAATCGTGCTTCAGAATCCTACGCTGCACCACAGTCGATCACCAACCGGCCCCCGAAATAACTCAGCTGAGGTAGAAGTCTGCATTTGCTGTGCCTTAGCCATGCTGCAGTGGTATTTGACCAGGTAATCGGAATGCGTAGGGGGGAAGGGTTAGCATGTTCTTGTTCTCGATATCAATCTACACCAGCAAATAGCCTCATAAGGTACGTCAATCGTTGCATTCTTATTTTATACTTAGCTTCTCAGCCTCGAAACTCGGTCCACTTCGCAGCCGAGAAAGAGGCTTTGATTTGGTACCGGTTTTCAAAAATATACTTGTGTTGCAGATCAGATAGTTGTGGCTGTCTGAAGGGCACACAGAGCATTCAGCTCTGTGCCTCGTTTGTTTCGTGGAAGCCGAGCCTTGCAGAAAAGGACCAAGGCGAAGGGGCCAAAGAATCCTCCATGGCAGCACCCAGACCTTCGAAGATCCCCATTCTGCATAATTTTGAAATCTGCTTTTAAGGCCTGTAGTGAATCTGGCATCCTTCCAGAGGGCGCTAAGTGGAGATCTGCCGATTAGTTTCAACTTTAAAGTGCAAAGTTAGCATCACAGATTCACAGCCCATGTTTACCGTTTCCACCCCCAACTATTAACATCAAAACCAACATTTCATCCTACAGGGTACATCCGAACCCGATGCTTTAATAGGCTCTGGCTTTGTAACGAAAACCACATACCTACCAATCAGCGGATTCAGGATTCGGCCAAAAAAACAACTCATCTTTGTCAATTCTGGACTTCACCTATATTCGCGGGCGGGTTGCAAACATCAGTGGAATATGAGACCGAGATGTGAGCTCAAATTGCGATTAATCTCTCTCTCCTCCTCCGGCCTATTTTTCCTTGGGAACTCTCCGGTAACTGAGGGGCATGGAATGGACCAGGAAGCACCTTCAGCACAAAAGAGCCATGAGCGTAAAGGACGCGGAGAATCAAGCCATGTCTTCTGTCCGCCTTTGGTACTTGTGTTAACCGTACGCTCCTTAGATCCAAGGAAATGGAAGGGAAATGGAAGTTTCTTTGCTTCTCCGGTTTTTTATTTGTCTTTCCCGCCCACGGGCCGAAGCGCCCCCAACAGCTATAAAAATAGAAACAAGTCCAACAAGCTATCTCTTATGTATGGCCAAACGGGGCCATTTGTTGGATCGAGCCGACTTTACAACCCCGCCCCTCCACTTTGATTAGCTCTCTGAATAACGGAATTGGCCGCGGCTCTCTAGCTGGATATTCATAACTCATCCGCGCGGCACCAAAGTTACCATGTCACATTACCCTGCTGAAAAAAAAATCAATTGAATGAAAAATGCGGAGAGAGAAAGAAGTAATGGATGAGCGTTTTCCAACGGCAACTTTCTCCCTCAGATTTAAGGATGGGTTTTACCCTCTTAGAATTCTTACAAAAATGCACTGCTGCCTCCTAATGCTATACAGAAACGAATATATACCTACCTACCCAGTACCAACGCGGCTCGCTATAAATACGTACTGTACAGTAGATGCTCATACACAGCTCAAACATGAGTCTCTACTGGTGGCTGGAATTTACAGATTTCTATTCAAAAAATACAATGAAATAAACCAATACAATCCAGTGATCTTAGAGAGTAAAAAAGGTATGAATTACAGCAAGGACATTGGTTTAGCGGTCAGGGGTTCAGTGCTGTCACCTTTAGAAACTTCAAAATCCTTGAACTATCAATTAACTTGACACTGAACACAGACTTATATAATTCACATCATATAACTCACAATATTTTCATGACATGATATAGTAGATATCCACATATATCTCTTGGTGCTTTGGCTACAACACCACTTTTAAATCAAAAACAATGCCTCCTAGTTACCGCCTTCTCCAGAGCATACCTCGCATATTATCAATCACATAAAAATATTTCTGTCAAGTGTTTGGCACCCCCTTAACACCCGCTGGATGTCTTAAGTGCTACACACTTTATATCCACTTTGTCCCCTCCCTATCTTTGGTCCATTTTTTTCTTGTTTAGCTGCGTGGATTATGTAGGACTATGTAGAACTTCGTTGGATATGTATAGCGAGTATATACCGGGAATGCGCCAGGTCAACAGTGCATCCAACCATTCGAGGCGAATGGAAAAGCTTGCTTTAAAACATTTTGGACAGGATAAACCAAGCGTGGCCGACGTTTCCACCATCACTGGTCCTGACATTTTATATGTCGTAGCAAAAATATGTCAAACGCTAGGAAAGTCTCATCATTGATATACATCTCAAGCAGGAAGAGGATAAAACACCTCTAAAAGGGGGTATCCAAAGTGCGATGAACAAAGTGAAGCACCAATAACGCCCATGAATGAAACCAAAGAGCGTTAGATGGACAAAATAGGAAACATACAATGCATATATAACAAATGAAAAACATTATTGGGACCCCGCGCGCGAGTGTATTGAGGAATCATTCAAGATATCCGGAGCTCGAGGCCCAACCATCCAGTCCTCCATCGCAAGCCACTCGCTCCAGCTCTTCTCCGCAGCCTCAATCTCAGCGTCCGCTGATGCTTGTAAAGGCCGCAAGAACGGGATCGTTTCCAAAGGTGGCATATCATAATCTTGCTTTACAGATGCCCACCCACCGCTTTTCGCAGCGAAGAGGTAGTTCCGCCGTTCTTGTTCGTGGAGATGGCCGACCCCGGCAACCCAATCGTCACCAAAGAAACCATGCAGAACCCCGGGGAAATCCATACCAGTTGCTACCAGGCGTCGAATATAAGGAACAAGGGAGATAGCAGGAGGTACTTGTGACCGGTTGGACGGGGGAGATGAGGGTCGTGAGCTTATAGGAGGAACATTCGAAGATGAATTGAAAAGTGGAATCGGTTGTCGCTGGAAAGGGAGGTAAATATTAAGGAAGGCGGACAACGCCTGAACAGGAATACTATGCTGAGCGTGATCGAGAAAATAGCGCTGGCAGTTCTGGTAATGCGGATACCATTCAAATATGTCGAACTGAGGATCGTCGGCGCGATGGGAGGCCTCTGAAAGACCCACCATAGCAGCAGGATCAAAATGTGCCCGTGGATCACTCATGTTATCCCTGGAGTCTGGAAACTGTGTTGCGATTGGCCTGGAGAAATAATTTTTAGTTTAGATGCTATTTTCCGAGCATAGCTTCGCGGACTGCTGAGCGGAAATTGAGACGGCTTTGAACGGTAATACCTCTGAGGGGACTTATTGCGAAAAATAAACCGGTGTACTCTAAAAGGAGAGGAAGCCGAACTCCAGAGCTTCTTGATCAAGCTGGAACCCCTCTTGTTTTGGGTTTCTCCGAGAGACATTGGTCGATCCGGATGGTGATGCGCACCAAAAACACTGGGAGGAATCCGATGAACAGAAGGCTGGAAACCCAAAAGGTTGGAGAGTCCTGGGTTCCAATTGATCTTTGGGATAAGCTCGCGCGCCTATCTACATTGATCCCAACCGAGCAAAACAGCCTGAAATCTTGACCAGCAAGGTGGCAGTTGGATATTGAAATTGCGCATAAAAGAAGCTCTGTTGCTGGAAGCCCTTCAACGGGATATATAAGTCGATAGAGCGTGCCACAGTCATCTGGTACCCGCGGTCATGCAAGTCAGGCTCGATACGAAAAGGGAACAACAATTTTCGCGGAAGGCAAAACTGGAAGGCCCGTCCGTTGCTGGTAGCCTATCGTGTGGAGTGCTCAGTAGCTCTGGTGTGTCGCCTAGCCGGAAGCATATCAGATCGCGAGATGCTGGCGATGGGGCTTGGGGCAAAAGCTAAAGAAGCAGACTTGGCTTCGCAGCCATTCAAAGGGCATTGATCGACCATTGTCCCTGGTTGTTAGTTATTTGCTTTTTTCTCGCCTTTCGCTTTCTTTTTTACCGCTTGCGCCAATGTGGAAACATAAAAAGGGATACCCTGGGTAGGCACGTTTTAGGGTCACCCAAGGCCTCTTTTTATGGGCAGCTTGGAACAACCACTGAGTCAGTGCTTCTGTACTGTACAACGTCGTTCGGGTTGAATTGGGGCCTGAGGGTGGTCAGGGTACATGAGAACTGTTGTAATCCACAGAACCGTGGGCTGCTGAAACACATAAAAAAAATAGGTGGCTAAATTATTCGGCATTGGGCTGAGCTTCAGCTCCTTTCTTCGTCACTCCATTATTCATGTCTTTTGAAACCCCGCATAGTTCAAAGTCAAAGTATGGTCAGCATTGGCCCAGGCTTTTGGAAACCAGCCCTCCGAATGGCTCTGCGGGTCCGACAAATGTGTAGCATTTTTGATCAAAACGTTCCTGTCCTGACTGATGAGTTTAGAGCGCAGGTTTTCGTACCCTTCGCAGTACAACCCCAATGCCCCTTCCGCGCCCCAGATCGAGGGTTGCGCGTGGGCAGAACAACCTAGATTCGGGGAAAGCAGCACAAGGGGACATGATGTTCTGCCAATCTGCCATTCTTTTCAAAACGATGATGTGAACAAGCAATCGTAAGGGAGGCTGTGAATTATGAATCGCCTGCACAATTTCTCTTGGTAGTTTTTCTAATACTTTTTCCGGCTCTGGTTCAGGTATCTGCGGCAATAGGAATTGATGATTGGGCGTTAGCGCTCTCTTTGCGGCTCCCACAGGTGGTTGAAAGAAAAAGCAAAAAAGGAGCAGAAAAAAGAAAAATCGCGGCTTGGCCAAATCGGGCATCCCAGCTGCGAAATCTCGAGGATCTTGTACGGAGCTGGCAAAAATAATAAATCAATAAAGAAAATAGGCTGCTCGCCACCCGACGGCGGCATAGCTCAACAGCACTGGGTGGTTCTGTTTTGTTATTAGCTGCCTTGTCCTTCCCTTCCACCTTTCAATTATTTTCTAGACGCAAAGCTCTGTCGCGCGCGCTTTTTTCGGCTCTTTTCTTCCGGAGATTCTACGAAACATGCGTCATGAAGCACTCGGTCGCGGCTGGAAATGCATCGATTGAACTTCAAATACAAGCGAAACCAGCTCTCAAATGCCTTGGGCTGCGAAGGGCCAAGGAAACATGAAGAGGTGGTGGAGAAATTGGGGCTGACTGAGATCAATAGATCTGACTTCTAGCATTGCTAGCCCACACTCAAATCCAGTAGTCTCGTCCTTCAGGCCAGTCGACGCATCCTGGTTGGTCGAAGATGGGGATCCTGTGATACCACTTTTCTTGACTCCTTCATGGGTGTGATAGCAACCACTCATTTCTTGAATTCGCGCCGCAAAACCCGCTGGCCACTTCCTTCTCTCATCCAGCAGAGTTTCGTAGCAATTGGTTGGTTTCAAATATTTTCTGCTTCCTGGGCTCTCAAGATGAATTTTTTGGGGATGCAAGGGACGTGCCTGCTTTCTAACACCCCCTTCCACGACATATCCTAGATGAGCCTGTCACATTCATATCCCTTCCTTTTTAATTCATCCGCTTGAAATTATAGAGCACTGTTGCACACGGTATTAGCATATTCTTACGCGGGGCAAAAGAGCACATGAGGAGGGGAGGCGGACCGAAATGGAAACATCACATTTCCAACCGCAATAGTGCCAAACTAACCACGAAACTAGCCGAAAACTCGCATTAGCTGTCAATCAACCCATGAACTATTGAACGTCATTGCTCCTTCAAATTAACACGAGGAGCACCACCAAGCGAACAGCGTAAGCGCTGGCGGCTTGGTGGGCTGCATATTTCGCCTCTCGGTACTCTGTATGGACGTCCGTACTGCATAACCCGGAATACTAGCTTTCATCCCACTGCCCATCCTCTGATATTCCCCCTATCAAGCCACGGCTCACGGGTGATGGCCGATCTGACGACATGCCACGCTGTGGCGGTGCAAGCCGTCCACAGCGTAAAATAGATTGCTGGGTACATCAAAGTGGCGGAATGAGCGTACCCGCGTAGCAGGACGTCATCGTTTTGGCTGCTCCGTACAGAGCAGCCTGTTGACAAAGAGCTTGAGCTTCTCCAGACTCAGCAGGATTAAAAGCGCTAATATAGTTCGGCCGTTCAAGGATCTTTCCTGAGCAGGGATACCTGGGCTCGATGAACCAAACCACTCTGCGAGGTGGGTGTTCAGTGTTATTCCCCGTGCCAGAAATTATGCCGGAATTCTGCGGATTTTGCTTCTGTTTCTTATTCCCTATCCCCGAATCTCTAAGTTGGTCCCTCTTCAGCTCAGTCATTGAACATTTGCAGTGCGGCAGAGCAAAATAAACATGCTATCCCTGCTGATAGCTGAGAACAAGTCGCCCAACATTGTAGTTTCTACCACGAGGTAGAGACGCGAGCTTAAGCGACGGAAATGGGGCATTCGCCCTTGAATATCAAACGGAGAAAGAACATGTAAACTCCAACCATACGCGAAGGCCGCACGGCTTGTTGGCCGCCGAAGGAGAAGCATTAACGCCACAGTGTGGCTGTGATTCTGAAGCGGCCTGGTTTGGCGAGAAGCTGCATCGGTTTATCAAGCTCTTCGATATCCCGGCCTGTTTTGACTCTGTGATGTGGTGCTTTTGCACCATCTGAGGTAGAATTCAGCCCCTGACTTTCTCCAAACAATATTAAATAATAGTAATGGCCTGTGCTGTTCCGGTACACTCGGTTCCTGAACGTGGCGGTTCACACTTCCTTTTTTGATCAGCCCTTGAACCAGGATGGATCAGCTGGCAGCGCACCTTACAGCGTATTTGTTTGTGGCTTGCGTTAACTTGCTCGAGAGCCACCAGGATGCTTCGCAAGTTGCACAAGTGCATACGAAGCATTGTGTTTCCGCCTCTTCCGCATCAACCCTCCCTGAGATACCCCCCTAGGTTGCCAACGTCAGGCTTGCGCTATCCTTCACTGGGATCTCGTTAGAGAAATGTTTCCGTGCCGTGGGTGCCAAACATTGCCGCCAAGGGCACAATGAGCCCGATATCAAAAAGATGTGAGATACACATCGAGTGGCGTGGTTGCGCAGGAGCTCATCGTAAGGTGTTTATTGTCGAGCTACGAAGTCAGGGCGTACTCGCCCAGTATCTTCAAACTCGCAATGTACTAGAAGGTTGCAGGGAACGATATATCACCGCCAGAAATGAGTGACCAACGTCTAGGACCACCTCAAATGCTGGGCCTTTCAATCTCCGCACATAACAGATATTTAATCTGACACTGACAGAAGCATGAGACAGCAACACAACACCAGGATTGTCAAGCCAACCGCTTCTCCGCGCAGAAACTCGACGAGAAGCTAATAAAACCCATAAGAGACATGTTCAGACTTGACATCAATCCACGGACTCCAGTTATGACGGAGCCTAGGGCGTGAATTGGTGTCATAACCCGCAAGACAGAGCAAAAGGAGGTTTGAAAATGAAAGCAGACGAACGATATGGGATTCGCAGTGACGTCAGTACACGCTTCAGGCGCGCGCATAAACGTCGAAACCAGCCGCGGAATGCAGACGCAGGTTCGCAGGAGTGATCATGGCAAGTAAAGGATGCCGTTATTTCACCATGAGACAGAAATGTGCTTTTATGAGAAAAGCAAACCATGTCATAAGTTCAACATAAACATAACATTCATTCGTTAACATCAAGAGGCATCCAGGATTCCAAAAAAAAACCAGAACCGGGGGTGCACACGTATATGTACATGGAAAAGAGCATGAACCACGAACATAAAGAGCAAAGCCAAAAGCCGAAACCCAGACATCCCAAGAAATATGCAAGAAACAGAAAATCGCAGGATGATATCCAGAATCCGACACCAGCTATTCCACCCAAACATTGCCGTAAGATCTATTAAACAAAGCAAGACACGATCGATCCCACCCAGAAACAGAACTGACGAGAAAGAAGAAAAAAAGCAGACAAAAGGATGTAGAGAAGATAGCACAAAACGCCAAAAGGAAAACGCATGAACCCCTACACCAACAGGCCAAATACAAGCTGCTTATAAAGTGACTGAAAAACAAAACTCCCTTGCAAGATGAAATAGAAAGGAGGTCCGTTCTTCACCACCAATCACCCTGGTCGTTCATTGCGGCTGCAACCTTCATGAAGCCAGCAATGTTGCTTCCAGTAACCAAGGAAGGCAACTTGCCTTCGTCAGGCAAGGTGTATTTCTTCGCCGTCTCAACGCCAATATCGAAGCAGTCCTTCATAATCTGCTTCAATTTCGCGTCAACCTCAGAAGCCGTCCATGTGAGGCGCTGCGCATTCTGCGCCATCTCCAGGCCAGAGACGGCAACACCACCTGCATTGGCCGCCTTCCCAGGACCGTACCAGACGGATTTCCCCTTGGAATGGAAGCGGCGGCTGGCTTCAAAGTGCTCGACAGCAGCGAGTGTGCAGCCCATATTGGATCCCTCGGCGATATATCTAGCGCCGGCTTCCATCAATGCCTGGGCTTCGGGGCCAGAGACTTCGTTCTGTGTGGCACAGGGAAGGACGACGTCGACTTTGCCGACGTGTGTCCAGGGTCGCTCGCCTTCGACGTATTTGCATCGTTCGCGGAAGGCTTCGGTGTTGGCGAGGCTGGACAGTTGCTTGCGTTCGACTTTGATCTGCTGGATCAGGTAAATTTCTTCTGGGGTGATGCTGTCGTTGTGGTCGCGGACGATTAGCGATCCCCGGCTGTCACTGAGAGAGCAGACGGTGCCGCCAAATTCGATAACCTTGAGCGCTGCATATTGCGCGACGTTTCCGGAGCCGGAGATCGCGACACGTTTGCCTTTGAAGCTTTCCTTGCCGTCCGTGGCGTACTCGATCATGTGTTGGACGTACTGATTCGGAAAAATTTGGGTTAGTTGCCTTGAGGCCCCCGGAAAATAAATGTTTTCTTCTTGAGTTAATTGGGTTGTACATACGTAAACCAGACCATACCCAGTGGCCTCGGGACGAATGTGGCTTCCACCCCAGCTGAGTCCCTTGCCAGTTAACACACCCTCCCAAAGATGCCGCTGCTTCTTGTATGCACCGAACAGGAATCCAATCTCACGCCCAGAAACGCCAATGTCGCCAGCGGGAACGTCGATGTCAGCGCCGATATGCTTGCTCAGTTCCATCATGAAAGCGACACAGAATTTTCGGATTTCGTTGTCTGATTTTCCCTTGGGATCGAAGTCGGCGCCTCCTTTGCCGCCGCCCATGTTCACTGTATAGAGTAACAATGACACGTTAGTGTTTCTTGAACGCTGTGGACTTTTTCCCCTTTGACTTCTCGCGGGTCCCGTTTGGCTATGGGTGAGGGGGGAAAGAACTTACGTCCTGTCAACGCATTTTTGAATATCTGCTCGAAGCCCAAAAACTTCAAGATGGACATGTTCACTATTTTGGTTTAACATCAGCATAACCATCCGACAACGCTAAAAAGCCCCAACCGGGAAACGAAAAGAAGGAAAGATATCGCACTACCTGTGGGGTGAAACCGGAGGCCTCCCTTGTAAGGGCCCAGAGCGGAGTTGAATTGAACCCGGTAACCCCGGTTAACTTCGAGCTGCATGAATCGAATGATATGTCAGGCACAGTGCTGATTAAATAGGGGTGTCTACGACACATATGTATATGTAAGAGAAAACCGGATTTTCCGCTTACCTGTCCCTTGTCATTTTCCCAAGTTACACGGAACTGAATGGTACGCTCAGGCACGGCAGCAACGGCGAGGGCTCTGCGATATTCTGGATGTTGGTCGAATAGGGTGGAGTTCTCCAATGTAGAGGCCAGCTCTATTATTCAATATATCCGATTAGCACAGGCTTTTCCATTTCATTTGCTCAAACTGTCTTTCTCTCCACACCCTTTTTTCTGCCTCTCTTTTTCTTGATAATTTATTTTTTGCTCAACAAGCTGTGCGTCCCCGAACTGCTGAAGGGTGGCGAAATCCAGAACATCTTGATCTCTCTCTTTTCCCACACGTTTCCCCCACCATTCCCTCCTGTTTTGTACAGGAATATGACAGCCAAACTTTGCCGGCAGCCGGCTCATGAAGGGAAGAGGCTAAAATGTGGAAAGAAAAAAAAAGAATATATAAATAAATCAAAAAAAACGCACCTCTGTAGGCCTGCTCGAACTCCGGCTCAACAGCGAGATGAGACATTATTCAAGCTATTAATTTTCCTTTCAAAACTTCCACGCGATTTGAGGAAAATGATATGGATTTTAAATTCAATTGAGTTCTCGAAAACGAATATCAAATTCGGGCGTAGGTGTGTGTGTGTATATGCGTCGTTGTTGCTGCTTCGGCGGTCGATCCAGTAGTGAGGGATAGTCTTTTGAAGCTGAGATGATAGGTTGTTGTATATAAAAAACAAAAGCAATTCGACCTCCTAGAAGCTCAACGAAAACGAAGCAGAAGAAAGGATGAAGAGAAAAGAAGCCAAAGGATGGGGAATGGGTGAATTAAATAAAAAAATTTAAAATAAGAGTTTCTTCGAAGGAGATCTGGAAAATAATCGGGCAGATGAGGCAAATTTCTGCTCGAATCTAGAAAAAGGATAGCTGGCCAAAGCTGTGTTTTGACCCCCTTTTTTTTTCTTCCTCTCTCCCCTCCTCGGAACCAAAATTCGAGGACAAACGGGCGTTATCTCCTACTGTATTGACTATTTGCGCATATGAATTGGTCATTTCTATTAGGGCGCGCCTACTATCATCACTATTGTCATTCTAGAAAACCGCAGCTATCAGAACGCCAGCCGGCCGGGAACGGAGGCGGGCGGAAGACTCAGGAAGGGAAACCTGTAGCGTGGGAGATAAGGCAAAGCGCAGCCATTGGAGAGCAGAAGCTTGGGTGCAATGACGTCGAGATTAGCTCGACAGCAGCGGGAGACATGCGGCGGCGCTGTCTGATAGGCTCCGGCGACACTTGAAGCTATCTGATATCAGCCTCCAGCTCTGTGCGATGCAGGGATGGGTACAGGTATGGATGCTTCTCTTCTATACGATACCACGCTACCCCATAATCCCAACAATTGCATGCTCGATTTCTTGTTCTTCCTGCGCTGCTCTCTTCTTGCAAACCCCTTCCACCCACCCTCTTCCCCCTTAGGGCCTTATCTGACTTTTGCAGTGGGTGCGGTGGCGTCGGGCGCAAAAGCTTGGGACAAGGGTCCCTCTTGCTGGAAAGTTGACAGGAAACTTCCGATGACGGAACCCACACCAGACGCTGGCTGACCGAAAGCTGATCAGCTTACTACAGTTACTTACTGTATGACTGTGATTGTTAATCGTTGTTGTTTCAGCCGGACTGCTCCCCACGGCCACGGCGCCCTTATCTCAGGCTATCCGCTTATAAGGTTTGCATTAGCCCAGGAGAAAGCCCCATCGGCCCCATGCAGCCGCATGCACGATCTCCCTTATCTTTAACTATCTGCGTGCGCTTGCTCGGCATTATTTATTATCAATTCCTATCAAGTCATGGCTGCCAAATCGCCGTGGCTCCCATTGGCTGCAGCCGGAGGTTCCACGGCTGCCCTGAGCGGCGGCTTTTCGGGAGTTCGCCTTATCTAACCCTAATTCCCAACTAATTCCCGAGGCCGTTTATTAACCACGGATGTTCCCTTTTTTTTTTTTGGTTTTTGGTTTTGGATGAAGGCTGGTTATTATTATTATTATTATTATATTACACCAGGGTATGTCCTCGGGTCAGCAAAGTGGCCGGCCGCAGATATACTCCACAGTGGGGGCAGCGCTCTTGTTTTCGCTGGCAGGCACTGAATGAATGCGCCTGTGCATATACTAACCAAACATCTTCTATCCAAATTGAATAGCTGACCTACACGAGATATTTAGAAGCCTGCATAAAAATGAAATGAAAGCCGGATTACCAGAAAAAATTTCAGCTTTTTCAATGGATATTCACAGATTCATCATCAATTTTGCCGATCTATCAAGTCCAAAAAGGCCCGTTGGCCCCCAACCGCCAACGAGGTTCCTGCATCATCAAGCGTCTTTACCGCTCTCGAAGGGTTGATTGACTTGTCCTCGATGACCGCCTATTTCCCATGTTTTCACCCTCTCCTCGCTCTGCAACCCATTTAACACCAGTCTGACAAACTGAATACCGATGCTCACGAGCATGGCGACAAGCACACTCAATACCGCACGCAGACCACGGTGATATACCGGTGCGTCCTTCTCGTGGAAAAGAAGAGGACCAACAATTTTGCCCAACGGATGAACCTGCCTGATAAAGAGCCATGATCACCGATTGTTGAGGTGGTTCCAGTCGTGTTTCCAATGATTCATGGGACGATTAAGCGGGTTCCCCTGAGACCAGGCACGCAAGCAGGTAATGAAATAGGCCACTAGAAGTGGTCCTCACTGGGAAGGTCCTCTATTATCGTGAGGATAGCAGGATCATCGGCTTCAACGTAGCCCTATGTGCAGTCCCAGCCAGCTTGCAAGCGTGGCTTGTTACCTGAACGAATGCCGAACGGGAATATTCAAAAAAGCGACGACTACAATTTGTCAAAGCCAGAGCTGGACACAACTAACAGCCCCAAGATGATGCCCCGGTATAGACCAGCACCAACATGGCAATCCACATCTACCTGTTCGGCTGCAGCACCACTTCTCATACACGCGACCACTTGAATTCGCGAAATCCAATACCAGTGTCCAGCTGTCGTACCCATGGCGAGCTGACATTTGCCAGGGTTTCAATCTAACGAATGGAACATGACCCCAAATAATACACACCAGAAAGGCTGTTATGCCAGCTGTACTATGGCGGGATATCGATCCGGCCCGCGAACACTGGTTTCCATGCGGGCTGGTGTCATTTTGGAGATTGAATAGGGATCCTGTGCCCAAGGTGGTTTTATCAAGGGCCTAGAGAAGGAAGTCGGGTATGAAGTGTTAGCAAAGGAAAAGAGAGAAACAAAGAAAAATATATTGTGAGCTTGCTTCTATTCCGCTGAAAAAATATATATACATACGAATATTTCGCATGCGGAATACCCCTGCGCCAGTCAGAAGCAGAAGCAGAAGGTATCTACAAAAAAAATAAGAATCAAGAATGAAACAAAATTTAGAGAAAAGAGAAGAATGAGCAATATAATATGTTTTATAAGTTGATGATGATATGCAGATGCGCGCAATTCTCCTTTCCCATCCACTGGAGTCTGCACGGAGGACACCTCTACAGCAATTTCATGTACAGCAATGAAACAACATATCAACATTTGCGCCTACTCTCGTGTCTCTTTAGTGTCATCTTCACGAGCTCAGTGCCAGCTCATGCAGCTGAAAAAATAAAATAAAAGTGTGCTTTTACCGAATTCTCCCGCTCGGATTCACTGAAGGGGGCTGAAGAGTACGGATGTAACAAAAAGAACAATTATCGGGATACATAAACATCCATACGCTGTAGTTGCCTAGCTTAATCACTCAATGATACCATACCCGTGGAAACTAGGCCCATTTCAACAATAATAATGCAAGTGTTTGAAGCATCAGCGACCAGACAATCTCAAGGTTTATAAAACTTTTTGTTTCAATTTTCGGGCGTTAGTTAAACATTAAGCATCAGCGGTCAGCCAATGTCTGCTCCAATGGATTTAACTTGCCGTTCACACCTCCCTACACTCTTCGTCACAATCGTGCGTGGCTTGCATGAGGACTTGAGGAGCGGTATAGGGGGTCTCGGAACGGATATCGTAGAGTTGCATAGCTTGGATAATTGTTGCAATTGTATGCTACAGCAGATACACAGACATACACCGAGCTGGCAAACGGGTTCTTTCTATACACCCCATCACTATCAGTCCTTAGTCCTTTCGTCACGAGATGTATCCAGATCGCTATTTTCCCCTTTCCCCCTTTCTCCAAAGGCCGACGCGTTTCCATATATCGAGGAGATAGCCAAATGAGAGCCGATTGCCGTACGCAAGTTCTCTTCTGGCAACAACGATGGTTGCAAGCAACACAGATCGCCGATAACCGTACAGTAGTAGCTCCCACCGTTGATACCTAATCCACCCCCACGCCCAGATGAAAAGACTCGATTCCGATACCCGAAAAAAAGGTGTGTCCCGGTTCTAGCATCACCGCCCATTACTCGTGCGAGAGTACTACTCCGAACAGTGTGTACCGGGAGGGAGACAGTATCCGGCAGGCTGGATGGGGATGGAGCCCAGCCGGGTCACTTCGCGCTACATGGAGAGAAAGGGTATTGTTGAGAAACAAGAATGCTGACTCGGGCGAAAGTTGTGGGAAATTCCCGCTCCCCGTCATCGGAGGCCATGGGTGACATGTGAAACGGGGAGATGTAAAAAAAAGAATATAATAATAATACTAATTTAACTTGTTGTGAGTGTATACAGCGTAGTATAGATCCATCGGAACAAGAATCTACGGCGCCGTCCGCCCGGTAAGTTGCAGTTGCAGCCGGGGACTCGCGAAAATGTTTCGGAGAGAGCCGGCCGAGTAATGAGCTCTGGCTGTTGCCACCTCACCTCAGCCCCAAGACATCGGCCATATTTACGAGAAAGACGGAAACGAGCACCGAGATGATTTATTAAATAATAATGGAGTCAAAGGTATTACAAACGATAATAAAATAGAGCGTCGACGAGAAATTAAAGTTAAATAAGGTTTGGCCTTGGCAGCCCGATCTACGGTCCTCGCGGTCAGGTGACCTGGCTGCAATATCTCCTCCTTTTTCTTCCTCTCTCCGTCAAGCTTGATGTCTGTGAGATTTTATACATGTCTTCTCAAAGGTCCTCTCAAGTATATTAAAGAAAATTGGTGCCCTAAAACAAAGGCCACGCTGTATCCCAATGACCCTAGCCTCTCTGATTTTTCAAGGAAAGAACATCCCGTTCTCCCGATCTTGATATTGAGCGAAATGCCCGCCCGCGATTCGTTTTGCAAGATGTGGAATTCGGATATGATATAGAGCGATTGCATGAAAAAAATGTTTCAACGGTTCTCCTCCTGGATGAAAGGGACATGACCAAAATGCGCATCACTCGAGCATTTATCAAAGATTGAGGCAAAACTTAATCACGAGAAATAAACAGGGAACTATCTATCTTGTTAAACAAGATGTCTCGCCCGTATATCATTTAGCAACTTAGGTATTAGCCATTCGGCTGATAGAATGCCAACCGAAGCCTCGAAATCGCCTAGCATCACCAAAATTCATCCCATTCTGGACGTCACCCTACCCCGTCCGCCATACACAAATTTTGTGCTGCGTGTGATGAAACCGCTTCTCCATCACACCACATATTCCATCGGACCTCTTCCAATCGGAGATGTGACAATGCCCGCAGCCTGCCGGGGGGCAACCGGCTGATGGTAGTCAGGTTTAGGCTGCGCTTTTCCCGGCGGCTCTACATATTTTATGATGTTTTACTGCTTGATTGTATAACCCAAGCTTCTGAAGACTAGGCGGTAGCACCGGCTCGACTCCAGACGTTTCTCGAGAGTTGCGGCAACGGATTCACTCGGAGTGAAGCTTTCGAGTGAAGGGGCTTGTTTCACAGCCTGTCTGAAACGCGGGATCGGTGGGGCTTGCTGTCGTGGCGAATTCTATGGCCCTTTGTTTCGGGCATGCTTTTAGCAGCGAGTATAAAATCGTCATCAATAACCCAGCCGTCGTTACTTGTGTTCTGAGTCTTACACCCCGAATAGCGACCAGCCAGTGAGAAGGTACTATACAAGATTTAGCAATGGCGGCTAGATGCGTGTCATTGACGGGGAAATCTTGACCGAGGCAAATCTCGCCAATATCCCACTGTCTGTCTGAACTTTTCCACGGAGTATATCGTACGTCTTCTCTGGATTGAAGTAAAACCTTGCCAACTGGAGAGAAATGTTTTGAGAACGTGACATACACGGGCTTTTGTTTCTGTTCTGAACCATCCTTGCGTTGGTTCGATAGGTACACATGTCAACATTGAGTTGGACATGTTATCAGCAAGCAAGGCTTGCCGACACAACAATATCCATATCCAATACCCAAAGGGAACGGGGTTTAATGCCGTTCACAAGAGAAAGACCCGTCCGTCACAGGTAATTATATATATTCAGATATTTGCCGCCGCTTCCAATGCCACAATGGATGTTCTGGAAGCCGGGGTTCGGACCCCATTGTGGTACTGAACGCTTCGCACAACGAGTAAAGGTTTCCGCGCGGGCCACTCAGGTGTTTTTATTTACTCAAACTACTCCGTACTAATAATTATAATTAGTATCTTGTTAAACGTACGTGATTAAGAAGAACGTCATGGGGCGGCACCTTCGTTTGGTTCAACTCGTCGATAGGTCATTGAGCTACCAGTCTAGCAGTGTCATACAGGGGAGAGCTCAATATAAACAATTATGGATACTGCCAATAACCAAGTGTGAGGAACGAATCGACCCGTGGGAAGCATTCCTATGGAGCGCTATTTTGCGGCTGAGCTTCCTGAACAAACTAGTTAGCGGCGGCGGGAACTTCTGGTCAGGAGTAAGACTGCACCAGGAAACTTATTTCCTGCGCGCAAGGATTCCGTCAATAGTATTGCCGGATATAGAACCCCCGTGCTTTTGGTAGTGATGCTTCAAAACACTTTTCCACTCTGTACACCCTGATAGTACTACCATGACCAGCGTTAGCAGAGCTGGGAAATAGTAGCTACCTCCAAGTCTTGAGCAGCGGCTAATTTGACCTGTGTTTTGGGCGTTTATCCAACACCCGAGCGAACAACCTCCAGGGATATCCAAGGGCACCCAAGCCCTTGGCGATAGGAAACGGGACGCTCCTGGACTGGCCCCTGAAGAAGCTGACGGCGATGCTACTGGTTCGCGTTGTGACAGGAGCTGGCGCGTAACGCTAAATCCTCCAAGAATAGCCGCTACCCATGTCGGGAGCTTTCTATATTTGAGCAATGAGAAACTCAGAATCACCAACATTTGTCGAAGCGATTGTTGTCATACCGGATACTTCTTGGCGCTGGGGGGAAGGGAATTGGCTGCTCTTCTGTGTCACATCACCCAGCCCAAACACCGGCAGCGCAGCAAGACAGCAATGCCAGTGATACCAGAATGCTTCCCACCGCTTGAACCATTACGCGACTCTTAAGTACGGAGTACACAATGGGCGTCCGCCAGGCGTTGGTCGCGACCGTCCTCATTGCCGTTTATGCTGGTACTGGCGCAAGCGTAGCAGATTGCGCGGTAAGTCACGCATCATCTCCATTTCGCGTTTTGACAGCTCTAACTCATTATTGCTAGAACAACTGTTTCCAAACCGCTGTGAACGAAAATGCTTGCGACCGATGGCTGTCCGATGCTGACTGTTGCAAGAGCAACGATTTCCTTTCTTCCATTGCAAGTTGCATCTCTGAGCAGTGCAGCCAGCAGCCCGCAGAAGAAGCATGGGCGCATCTCGCGGAACAATGCGACAAATCCGATATTGATATTCCTTCCCACTACACTGACTCGATTCCGCGATCTACATCGAGCAGAAGTACAGAAACAACCAGCACAAGCGGCACATCCACTGCCTCTGTATCGACAGCTACGACCACAGCTGCATCAACACCTGCATCGACAACTACATCGGCAACAAGAGCTCTGCCCACAAAACCTCCAAGTACGGGAACACCTACCACAGGCCCCACGGCCACTCCCGCCCCTGGTGGCTCGGATGGTTCAGATGCCTCAAACGACGACGATGGAGGCGGCGGTCTAAACGCCAGTGTAAAAGTAGTAATCATCGTCCCCCTCGTAATCCTCGCTCTGGTAATACCATTGCTTCTTTTTCTCCATCGACGCCGGAAGAAGGCCACTCCATCCAGCATAGAGGCACAAGATAATGCAGCTCACGAAAATAAACCACTGGTCCACGAGATTTCAGGAACAGAAATTAACAGCAGAAACGGCGGCTACAAGTATGCAGCAGAACTAGAAGCAGTCGAAATCACTAGACCAGCGGCAGGGACCACACTGCCGCTGCCCAATTCAAACATGACATCACATCCACCATACATGGGCTCCCATACCCATACCAACCTGGAGAGCCGTGCAGAGCAGGGTGGAGACCAAGCCGCTGGTGCCAGCCACACTAACTTTGCGAATCCTCAACCTAATCCTAGCACTTTGGGTACTCCTACACCAGAAACAATACCGCTCGCATGTTCACCACCTCCCACAAGCCCCCTATCACACTCGAGTCAGCCGGTGTCACCAATCCAAGCGGGAAGCGACACCTTCTCCTCACAACAGCTTTCACTCATCGAGCCTTCTCTTGATATGTCACTGGAAGAAACCAGGGAGCTACAGCGGCTCCTTTTGAGTCTGGAGGCAGTAGAACGGCGGAAACGCGAGAGTGCTACAAGGGCACGAATGCTGGAACAGGAAGAAGCTGCAGTGCGAGCGGAAGAGGAAGCGCTACTGGAAGAGATTCGGAGGAGAACTGGGAATCTTACGAGTGGAAGGGTATCGCCCCGCCCTGGACCGTCCTAAACATAAAGATTATTACTTAATTAAGGCAGATTGTTCCACCAGACATTTTACGCTTGTGGGAAATATCATAAAGCAGGAGGAACGGATGGATGTTCCCATCAGCATTTTACCACGGGAGCGAGACTTCGCATGCTCAGACTAGTTCGAACGGCATGGAGTTGCAAGGCTTCTTTCATTAAGCTCGATTAAAACATCCAAACAAAGACGGGCAAAACGGCAGCTTTATCGACATCTCAACCATGCTCCCCACAAACACATCAAGATTCGCTGCTCGGGGTTCCGGTGAGAAAAAATGGACGGAGGATGCGAAGAACGCAGTCTAACCATCGTCCGTACCACCACCACCCATTTCGACAGCCACATCTACCTTTCATAGCTCGCCCATTTCGTCCTACGGGTATGGTTTGCCACGGAGTGCGCTGCACGCATATAAAGGATATCTCTCTTATTTCTTCCACATCTCAACGTTTTGTTGTCCCACCCCGGGCCTTACGCTTTGAAAATTAACACCTAAGATGTCCATGGCCATCAGTTGAAGGTGACCTCAGGCTCTACTACGTCCTTCATCGGCGGCTGGTTGCGCGCTTGAAAATCCCTCGGGGCATCTCAAAGGAGCTTGCCAAAAATGGCAACACACACACCTGCGTTCCGCTCGAGGCGCCTTCGAGGGATGATGGCTCATGGGTAAACCTACCCGAGATTTTGAAGAGTAAAAAGGGGAAGGGGAACAAAACCAACCCCCCTTGCTACCCCTACAGCACTTCTTGGTGCCTTGCCTCTAACCTTCCCAGTTCATGGACGATGAACTCCCAAATTACTAGACATCACCCCACAGAAAAACAGGCTGACGCCTCAAAAATCGATATCCCTGGCCAACGTGCTCACTCTTTTCCTTTCTCACTCAATCCTGTCTCTCCAGCCCTTGTGCTTGAATCATATTCTATTCCCACTTCTGCCTCGTAGGCTAATTATCAGTTCATGGAGTTTCCAAATCCGGTGGGCTCGGTTTCTTTTTGTGGTGTTTCATTTATTTATTGCATTGCCTAAGGAGTATCAATTGTTTTCTTTGATGTGTATAAAATATCTATCTCTTCTTCTTTCCTTCTCATTTGTTGTTCAGAGGGACATCTGTACAGTACTCTGCACATCAACATATGAGAATTTTATATAACTATTTCTCTGAGAAAGAATTATTTATCACATGTTATGTTGACAACTGATGAGTTGATCAACTAATAAAGCATCTTATTCTCACTCTCATCATCTTCATCAGAGAGTGAGTGAGTGATTGATTCTTAGTCTTGCCATCCATTACTTGCACTATGTTTTAAGTCATACAAACACATAACTTACCATACAAAAATACTACAAAACAATAAATACCAATCACATCTTCTAAACTCAAAGAACATATTTATTGCTCTTTCTTTGAAACCAGTTCAAAATAACTCCTCTAGCCGCCACCGCCCGCCCTCCTATTATCATTGATATATAAAGTCCGATAATGCCCGGCTCTGCTCTGCCCCCGCGCAACCCCTCTAACCTCCCCGCCCCCCTTCTGCCGCCTGCCGACGGGGTTAGGCGAGACTGGAGAAAATGAAGGAAAAGTGTGGCGGGTATGCTTGGATTTGGAATTTTGAGAGGTACAGGCACAGGCACAGACGGGCAGAGTCTGTCTGACCTTCTCCTATGTATTATTAAAGGAGGTTTCAAACATATGTATATATATTATAGCTGAATGAATATCAGACCAGGAAGTTGAGATGTATATTTTCTTTTCTCAATGTAAATAAAATGCTTTTTACAGTATATCTCTAGCTTTCCGGTGCTTGTTGAGCTGATTCATCTCATCAATCAATCAAATCAAATCATGTAACTAGAAGTGAGAGAATAAATACAGAGATCCTCTTCCATTCTGAGATTTCTGAGATTCTACAGCAGTGACTCTGCTCAGCAAGATGTAGTTTAGGCATTGAAATGATGAGCAGGGTTGAGGTGGGTTGTGCAAAAGTGATGAGAAACCTGTTCTGCTGTTTTCCTGTATTCAGCATTCTGTTCACTCTCATAGTGTTCAACATAATGTGTGCACACTCCACATAAGTTACTCAGCATTATATGATCACAGAGTATGATTAGGATACTGCATAATGGAAGTGAGGGAATAAATGGGATGAAACCATGTTAAACCAGTGGCCAATTGAATTGTTTTTTGTGTTCAAACTGCTTTGAAATAATATCACTATCAAATCACGGCGCTGGAGACAAGTAATTGGCCAGTTAATTCTCTCAAATTTTACTTTTGTTTTGAAACAGAATTCTAGAATCAGCTCCGTGGGAGATGCAAAAGGCAAAAGGATATCTGGAAGGATATCTCCGGCGCAGGAGTATTGCGCCGTGGAGACTTCCCCTCATTGCCTGAGAGGTTTCTTCGTTTCAAGATCGCTTTTGACTTTTTGTTTGGGATGTATTTTCTGGACCACGGCGGGGGTTGGTTTTTATCTGCTCAACCCAAGCAAGGACAAACGGTCTAGCCAACGAGTGTGGCCATCATGGATGGATGGATGGATGATATTGACGGGTGGTTCGTTGGATGTCAAATTTCGATGAAACTATTCTATCATCTCACCTGTCGTTGAGTGGGTAATGACGAAGAATGAAACGAAGACTACGATAGAGTTTCGATCTGATATCGATGTTCGCTGTTCTGGATTCTGGATTCTGGAAACTGGCGGCTCTAACTCAAAAGCAGGAACCTTCTCTCTCACAACCAGCGTAGTTCTGTGTCCATCCACACACACCTCTGTACGGTGCCTGGGCCTGGGCTAGTGTTGAACCCAGTCCTGCCATTAGTCGATGAAGTCGATCCAACCATGGCGCAAACCTAGCGGGAGGCAAAGCCTCAGGAACATCGTCGCAAGTCAGGGGAACCAGCCAATGGAAACAGGGACCATCTCGTATCAAGAAAGTTAACTCTGGGACGGGGTGCAGGGCTAGGCAAGGCACGCACAATGTCACAAATCAGCATCAATGCCGTTGGCTGCCCGGCTGCTGCCACGTCGGTCAGCATAGGAATCCCATTTTTTTCTCCCTCTTGCTTTTTTCTTTCTTTGTTGCGCAGCGACAAGCGGTGTTTCAAAGGGGGAGCTGGGATTGACCAGAAAAAAGTTAGGACAAAAAAGGGCTAAAAACCTCCCTCTCAAGGACCGTGATATTCCGGCGATTAGCAGCCATAATGATGATACTGTAGTAGTAAATACGGCCAACGAAAACACGACTCGAGGAACCCACGAACCCAAGGCTCCCAGGTGTTCCCAGGTTGGACTGGATCGTATCTTCCAAGATTGTCTTCCGCTGCTGGTGTCGGTGATGACGGGATGAGGTGTCCAAGCCTCCGCGATTGGCTGGCTGGTGGGCACCGCAGCCACGTCCCACCCCCCACAGCCTTACGCTAACTCCCTGCCTAACCCCTGCCTAAGTCCTCCCAAGCTCGCCCCTAACTCGCTCGGAACTGGCGCCCTAAGCTGCCCCTAAACCCCCCTAAGCTTAGCGTGCAAGCCTGGAACACGGGGCCTGGACCAGCGCTGTGGGTCGGCGCTTTCCTCCGTCTTCTCCGGCCTGGACTTCTCTTCTCCTCGTCGCCTTCTTCTCTTCTTCTTCTTCTTCTCGTCCTACACACATCTCGCTCTCTCTCTCGCTCTTTTCCTCTCTCCACCTCTCCCGCCCTCGCCTCCCGCTCTCTGAGAATATCCTTTCTCATGTCCTTCCTTTCGTGTATTTAACCGCTTGCCGCCGCTCCCCGCCAGTCCCGTTCAGTCCTCGACATCCATTCCTTGTGTCGACCGACGAACCCTCCCAAGCACCCGTGGAACCATCGCGCTTCGACTTCGACATCGATATTCACTCCTTGACCTGGTTTTCGAAGAAGGGATAAGCTCCAGCTCGCGCAGTACAGTTCTCACTCCTTTGAACAAGACTGCAGTGCAGGCCCCCTTTCGCTATACCCGCCCTGTCTATCTGTGGTGTGCTGCTGGCTACTACTCCTGAATCGCCTGGCTCGATTCCGTTCATTGAAAATACATACAATACTACTTCCGAATATACAAACATATATCCTACTTCGAATATCGATTCGTACATATCTGCTCTTTTTTTTGCTATTCAATTCAGAGCTAGTTCTCTGATATCGCAAATTCGAACTCGATAGCCCCCCATCGCTGTCGCAAAGGGACTCAGCAAGAACAACACCAGTTTCTTACCTTCTTCCGCTTTGATAGCGCGCTACCTTTTTTTTTTTTGACGATTTATCTTCTGTTTCCCAAAAAACAAAAATGGCTCCCCATATCCTCAAGTCGCTGACCGTTGCGGCTGGCCTCTTGGCCTCTGTCTCCATTGCCGCTCCGGTGGGCCAGAAGGTGGTCTGGGAGACTGTCACCGAACTCGTCGTGGAGACGGTTGTGATCACTTCCACCGTGGACGGTGTGCCGGGAGAGCCGCAGACAATCCTCCCGCCTGCCTTGACCTTCACGCGGGAGACCGAGTCTCACACAGCTACCGCCGCCGCTCCTTCGACACCCACCAGCAAGCCAGCTCTTGCGCCCGGACAGTTCCACCAAAAGCCCCCAGTCACATCGGAACCCGCCGTCCCTACTTATGCTCCTCCTCCGCCACCGCCTCCACCTCCCGCCCCGACAACTACCAAGGCCCCAGCACCACCCCCTCCGCCTCCCCCTCCACCTCCACCTCCTCCTCCGCCACCAGCAACTCCTCCTCCCCCTCCTCCACCGGCAACTCCCCCCCCCCCCCCCCCTCCCCCTCCTCCACCTCCTCCTCCAACAACTCCCCCGAGCGGTGGGCGCTGCAGCAAAAGCGAACCTTGCTCAGGCGATATGACTTTTTACGACGGTGGTGTGGGCGCCTGTGGTCTCAACGTTAACACCTATTCAGAAGACGCGATTGCCCTGCCAGTTGATCTCATGGGAAAACTCAGCAACTCCAACCCCTACTGCGGCAAGACCGTAACTATCACATTCCGTGGCCAAACTCACACGGCCACCGTGAGAGACAAGTGCATGGGCTGCGTAAGTTCCTCCCCCCAGCCCACCCCTTTCCAGGTCTCTTCTGGAGAAGAAAAAGCCGTAACGACCATTGGATGCTAATTTTTGCTCCTTCCTTCCTTATAGATGGGCGGTTCCATTGATATGACGAGAAGTCTCTTCTATAAATTGTAAGTCTTTTTGCCAACCCTTCGCCATATCATATTTTATACAATATAACTAACCAGTCACCCACAGTGCAACCGAAGGTGACGGCCGTCTTAAAGGTGTTGAATGGTGGTTCAATTAGGTTTCAAGCGCAATCCAACAAGGTGTTCCCATCCAGCAAGATGTCTACCTACCTACACTCCTGTGTATGAAATTTACATCATCTACTCGCTAAGGAATGGATGAGTGGTGGCTGGCAGAAGTGAACACCCCGCACACAGAAAGAGAAGACGAAAAAGGGGAGAAACGAAAAGAATTATAGAAAAATAAACAAAAGAAAAGAAAAGAAAAGAAAAAAACCCCTTCCCTTACAACTAGTAACTAGAGAAGATGATACCAACGCATACGGCTCGGGCCATCTATTGAAGGAGACACTACACTACACTACACTGCAATATATCTATCAATTGATGAATCTAGCTATTAGAGAATTGTTTTTTTTTTTTTGGTTTTTTTAACGTTGATTTTATGTTACTCCTTTTTTTCTTTTTTTTCCTTTTTTTTTTCCATCTTCCTGTAATAGGCTGGCCTGAATATCGGAAGAGAAGAAAAAAAAGGACGGCGCAATACCATCCATGCAACCCATGCCGTTCCAACAACGGTGGGTGGGTGCCTGATAGCCTAGTTAGTCCCCATGGAGATATATCGATGAGACTATTACTTCTCTGTCAAGACTGACTTTTTACCTACCTACCTATCTACCTTTTTTTTATAAGAAAAAGAAAACAATTGTTCATTGAAGTGACTCGACTCCGCCTCTCCTTCCATGCCTCCCATCACCCACCACTTTCACCACTCTGCCATTTCCCCATAGACACACACACTGAAACCAAGGGAGAGAGAGATATAAGATAGAGAGATAGAACGCAGCACGCAAGCGCCCCTGCCTACCTCTCTACCATCAGATATGACGGACTCTTTTCTTTCCCCGAATCGTGCGTCGTGCCTGGTTCGATACCCCGACATCGCGGTAAATGCTCCATCCATTCTGATAGCTATAATAGCGGATAGTCATATCGAAATTTGCACCAGCGTTCTATCCATCCTCCCTTATTGTTCCAAAAACGCCAGTCCCTCCCTCTATCGCTCCTCTCTTCCTCTTTCCCCCACAAAATTCGACGCAAGGCATTCGTTCATTCCCTACGCCCCTCCCCCCCTCACCTGGAAATTTGTTGCTACTTAACAAGAATTTCGTAGACTAAGACTTACATAACCATGCATTTGTTAAAAAATTATACATATTCGCCCAGATTGCGGGGTACTTCTACAGTAAGCTCTAGCTCTACGTACGTAACTATAGCTTATTGATGCGGGATGGATGGGAATATTAAACGCCAGAACCTTGCCTGCAGGTAGGGTAGTTAACTGGAACGTCTGTTTTGGTCACTTATGATTAATGAACGAAGCATGCTTTTAAGTTATTCCTTGTTGCTTTTCATTTCCTAACTAAAAGGGGAAGAAGGGAAAACATACAAGGCTAATTGATGGTGGATAAATTGAAAATAGAACAGGAAAGAAGAGAAAAGTTCGGAGGGACGATAGTTTTTTGTCAAAATGTAGATTGAGGATAGTTAGTTTTAATTTTCACATTGGGCACATAAGCGGAAAGAAAGGGATAAAGATGAACAGAGCGACAATGCAATAGTTATATAAATGGCAAAAAGGGTAGGTTTCATATGGAATAATGCAGAGCAGAAAACAAGAGCAAAAGGAAAAGCGCGACAGATATTGAAAAATAAAAATAAGAAAAAACAATAGCAACAGAACTCATACATATCCGTGAATAACTATCATTACAGTGACGATGGCGCATCGGAAAAAATAAAAATAAAAATAAAAATAAAAATAAAAATAAAAATAAAGTGAAGGAGTTGGGTTAGGGCAGATGACGACGTGATTATAAAATAGAATATAAAGGAAAAGGAACAAAAAGGAAATAGAAATGGAAAAGTGACATTGGTCGATTGATCAATATGCCCGGTGGCAGTTTATGCGATAGATAGCCCTATCGGCACGTTGCCCATACGTCGATCGGTGGCGGGTGGTCGTTTGATTCTGTCATTGAGCGTGGTATGACAGCAGTAGAGCATATCTACAGTCTCCATCTCTTTTAACCGCTGCACATCACGCAGGATTCGGGATTCTCAATACTGCCTGCAAGTGGGTAATAGGCTCGTTAGCAACCATCACATTGGGACGCACCGGCGAGTCGGGAGTGGGAAGGGAATCCCAGAAAACGACACAGCAAAACCAAAGAATGAAAAGCTCAGTATACTCACAAGCAATAACTTTCTGCGAAAATATATCTCCTTCGGTCTCTTCCTCACCGCCAGCCTGTTCGTTCGAAGAATCACCGGATCCATTGGCCTTGGTACTTTCCGATGATGCCAACTCAGTATTCTGCTGGGAAACAGCGGGCTCTGGGGAAATAATTTTCGAGCTCAGGTCAGCAGCTACGGTGTTTCTATTAGGCATGGATGACGTCTGGTCATTGGACTGTATTTGATCGTACATGGGCCGAGGAACCGCGGAATAGGCACTAGTATAGCTGGATGAAACACCACCACGCTTCTTCATTGCACCATTGACACGCGCAACGTTGGTGTCTGCAACCTTGAGCTGCTCTTGGTCCACAGTGAATTGGATCGGAGCTGACGCAGCCATTGTACGGAGATAGTACATTCCGGTCTTCAAGCCAAGTTTCCAGCCAGTGAAATGCATGCTGGTAATCTTACCCATGGTGGGCTCCTTCAAATGGATATTGAGCGACTGAGATTGGTCGATAAAGGCACCTCGATCAGCAGCCATCTGAACGATAGTTCGCTGGGATATTTCCCAGACAGTCTTATATAGCGCTTTGATATCCTGTGGGATGTTGGGAATGTTTTGAATCGAACCTCCATCCGCAATGATACGATTTTTCATGTTGTCGGACCAGAGCCCCATGTCCACGAGGTCCTTCAGGAGCCAAGGGTTGACAATCTGGAACTCACCCGCCAGAACACGGCGCGAGTAGATATTAGAGGTGTAGGGTTCAAAGCATTCGTTGAACCCAAGAATCTGACTGGTGCTGGCAGTAGGCATGGGCGCAACAAGCAAACTATTACGCACTCCATGCTTCGCAATATCCTGTTTCAGCGAGTCCCAATCCCAGAGATCGGTGGGAGTGACATTCCACATATCATACTGGAGGATACCCTGAGAGACTGGGGAACCTTCATAGGTGGAATATGGCCCATCGATCTTGGCCAGTTCACACGACGCAGTCAAACTTGCGTGGTAAATGGTTTCGAAAATTTGAATGTTCAGCTGTTTAGCTTCAGGGGAATCGAATGGAAGTCGCAGAGCAAGGAAAGCATCAGCAAGGCCCTGTACACCGCAAGCAATAGGACGGTGTCGGAAGTTGCTTCGCTTCGCTTCCTCGACTGGGTAGTAGTTCCGATCGATGATTTTGTTAAGATTTCGAACGACAACCTGAGTTACTTCGTGGAGCTTGCCGAAATCATACTCTCCCCGGGCAGTATCCACGAAAGTGGGCAAAGCAATAGACGCCAAGTTGCAAACCGCTACTTCATCTGGAGAGCAGTATTCAATGATCTCAGTGCACAAATTAGAGCTTCTGATTGTGCCCAGGTTCTTTTGGTTGCTCTTCTTGTTGCAAGCATCTTTGTAAAGCATAAATGGGTTACCAGTCTCAGTCTGAGCTTCAAGAATAGCATACCAAAGCTTCTGCGCTTTGATGGTTTTCTGGCCTCTGCCTTCCTTTTCGTACCTATAACGGGAGTCAGATTAGTTGTCCTTTATATGGCTGTTTGGTTTCGGATAGCAGTAAACCTACTTTTCGTAAAGCGCCTCAAACTCGTCACCATACACATCTGCCAAGCCTGGTGCTTCATTGGGACAGAATAGAGTCCACTCGCCATTCTTCTCAACACGTTTCATAAACAGATCAGGCGTCCAGAGAGCAAGGAAGAGATCACGAGCCCGAACTTCTTCCTTACCATGGTTCTTACGAAGGTCCAAGAACTCAAAGATATCGGTGTGCCACGGCTCGAGATAAATAGCGAAAGCTCCTGGTCGCTTGTTGCCTCCCTGATCGACATATCTAGCGGTGTTGTTGAAAACGCGGAGCATGGGAACAATTCCATTTGAGGAACCATTCGTTCCCGCAATGTAAGAGCCAGTGCCACGAATGCGGTGAATGTTGAGACCAATGCCACCAGCAGTCTTTGAAATCAAAGCACAAGTTTTCAACGTGTCGTAAATACCCTCAATACTGTCCTCCTTCATATCGATGAGGAAGCAAGAAGCCATCTGAGGTTGGGGGGTACCAGCATTGAAAAGGGTGGGAGAGGCGTGCGTGAAAAATTTCTGAGACATGAGATTATAGGTCTCGATGACTTTTTCTACATCATCCCCGTGAATTCCGACAGCAACACGCATGATCATGTGTTGTGGTCGTTCAGCAACTTTGCCGCTGATTCGAAGCAGATAGGACCGCTCCAGAGTCTTGAATCCGAAGTATTGGTAGTTGAAATCACGATCATAGACAATGGCGGAGTTAAATTCATCTGCATGACGCATCACTGTTTCGTACGTACTCTGCGATATCATCGGAGCAGGCCGTTGGTTTTTGGGGTTGATGTAATGATACAAGTCATCGATAACCGAAGAAAATTGTTTCTTCGTTTGTTTGTGGAGGTTGGATACAGCTATCCGGGCAGCTAGGATGGCATAGTCGGGATGGGTGACAGTCATATATGCCGCAGTTTCAGCCGCCTAGACACATATGGAAAAGGGTAGTCAGACAGTATCCTTTGGGATAAAAGCAATTGGGCCGAGGGGAGGAATCGGGAACGTACCAAGTTGTCCAGCTCCACAGTTGTCACGCCTTGGTAAACACCAGAAATGACTTTCTGGGTGATAGCTGCAGCATCGACATGCTCTGGATCCAGGCCATAGCAGAGCCTGGATACGCGAGCTGTGATCTTGTCGAACTGCACACGCTCCTTGCGTCCATCTAAAGTTTGCATTAACGTCAGCCAGGGCCCAAGTTCGCAGTTACAAAAACGCCCTCAAGACGACAGGCCAATGTCCGTAAAGCAAATACAGCTCAAACAGGGGAGGAAGATATCGAGGAACTCACCTCTCTTGTAAACAAACATCCTGAAGTTCCCCCTCGACTAAATGGTTTCGAAGCCGTGAGTAGAATATCTGGTGAAGGCGAAGGCGTGATGAAGCTGGTCCTGATACACGATAGATATGAAAACGAATGCAGAAAGGAATGGGTGCTGAAGAGTGTAGACTGGAAGAGGAAGAGGAAGAGGAAGCTGGAGTCGAAGTTGCAGGAGAAGGTCGCGGTGGTGGGGAGGAAAGAATTTGCTTTGAAAGCAAGACGCGTGCCTCAGAGCTGGACGGAGACGACGCGGTTTGGGCGGGCTTGGCGTGCTTTGGCGTGCTTTTGGCCTTAATGGGCAGGCGGCGGTGGCGGGAGATCACGTGGCAAAACATACAGGTTCCAAGTTGCCTGGAGACTTATTATAGAGAACTGCGCGCGAAGACTTATAATTATTTAATATTATATGTTCTGGCACGGTATTGAATTGTGGCTTGGAGGTAGTGGCATTACCTGTCTCCAGATACAGGAGGTTGTTTACTGTGATCCAATATTCTGCGACGAACATCCAGGGCTTTCGGATCAAAACACAGCATCTACATATAAATTGTCGTAGGGAATCATAGTATACAGAGGTGCCAGGAACAATATCTCTAGATTTGGGAGATCAGTATTAAAGCGACCGCGAAAGATAGCATAATCTGCAATGCCCGAACAAGCAGCCCAGCACAACTGGGCACCGATAGATGATACAGAGTGATACAGAGTAAGGAAATCTTGAATTGCAAGGTTGAGGAACAATAAATTGTGATAATAAGCGACTGTGGCCCCGTCTATAAAAGAAAAAAAAGGTAGGAAAACCCCCGGGCCATTCCCTTCCTCTTATGGCAATAATGCTTAAGAGAGTGAAAAGCAAAACAAAAACAAAAACATCGCAGGAATACATTTATCTGATATTGTATGGTGCGAGATGGCGTAGTGTACGCTTGTTTAATATATTCCACTCACATAGTCGAGACGAGGCCAACGAGAGCGACGACGGCTGCGACGGTGAACGAGTCGACAATGTGCGTGCCGGCGGCGTTATCGGTGGATGAGGGTTCGGGGGAGTTGGAGGTGGGATTGCCGCCATTGCCATTGCCATCCTCATCATCATCACCACCGCCATTTGAGCCACCAGGAGAGGTACCAGACGGCTTGTTGATGTCGATGAGTGCTACGCCAAATACAAATTCGTTTATTAGTTCCAATTTGTGCTCCGTAATAATGTCAAAGTGACTCCCTTTGGTGAGGACGTGGGGAAGGGTGGAGAGGTGACAACGTACAAATTTTCTGGCCAGCTTCAGCGCATGAGTTCGAGAACTCTTTCAGAGCATCCTTCACGACATTGTCTGGGCACATTTTCACGATTTCGCGCTGGACATCCTCGTCGGCGCAGATCGTCTTGAAGTCAAGAGGGTTTTTTTGGGTGCTATTTATTCAACCATTAGCAATTAATTACTGGGCTATATCTACCGCGCCATCTTTCCCACAAACGAGAGCCCTTCCTTTCTTGGATCCCTTTTGCTCATGGAAGATTTTCTCGGGGGGGTGTGGGGGGATTTGACGCACTTGACAGCTCCGATCAGACATCCAGGGGGCACGGCCATGACGGCGTTGAATAGAGCCAATAGGGCAGCAAAGAAGACGAATTTAGAGGCGAACATGTTGACGGTATATTCTCGGAGTGATAGTTATCGTCAGTGGGCAAATGTGCGGAGTCGGTGGTGTCCTTGAAACGGAGACTGGTTCGTTCTGATTCGAAACAAAATTCGTCGAAAGCTGCGCAGCAGATCGAAGCTGAGAGATAAAAGAGAGTGTAGTGTCGAACGGAGCAATTCAGGTAGTAGTACGGAGTAGACAAAGAATGACTTGGTTAAATGAACGTAAAAAGGCCAGAAAAAGAATGAAGGTTCCAAAGATCGGGTCGCTGAGGTGTCTCCAAAGGCTGTTCGGATGGGCAAAGGGCAAAAGGGCAAAGGGGTGCAGACGGTGGCTGACTTGGCGCCCGAAGCCGCGGGTTTCAGGTCCCTGCCAAGCCAGCAGGGCCCGGGCTAGCCGGGAGTGGTTTAGCGCGGGCTCCTGGCCGTTTCACCGATATCAAAGACCATCGACAGACACAGCATGGCGCTGACTTCAAAGATGCACAAACAGTATGGAGCACAGATTACGGAGCATTCTTACGGAGTGTGGAACGGATAAACCCCATTGTTCCTATTGTGGGGAGCTGACCCCTGACAAAAACATATTGTCATTTAAATTTTAGTGTGACAGTCCCCCGGGAATCCGTTTCGTCTACATCGGATGATGTCACTCACTTCAGTCTTCAATAACCAAAAAAAAAAGAAAAGAAAAGAAAAGAAACATAACAATAATAACCGTACAACATAGTACTGATTGCGGGAATCAAACGTAAACTGAACAGAAAATGTCCAAAATCAAGCCATGGCTAAAAAACCACAATTCCCCCCTCCAACCCCCCCTCCCTTTGTCTATTTCCTACCAAACCTCAAGCCCTCCACGCTACGTCCTCCCGGCTAACAATAACCTCCTGCACCTCCATGCGGAAATCCACAATCTCCCTCCCATTAACCAAATCATTCTCCACCGCCCTCCGATCCGCCTCTGCCTCATCTCTCGCAATGCCAGCCTTCACATGGCGCGCAACCAACCTCTTCCGCGCCGTCTCAAAATCCACCTCAACAAACCACAACTCATCCATCAACCCCGCCGCCTCCTTCCACGGCTCCTTCCCCAGACTCAGATAGTTGCCCTCGAAAAATATCACCCGCGACGTCGCGGGGATGGGCACGTCGTTTTCCACGGGATCTTTGATGGCATGGTCGAAACTTGGCGCGTAGAGCGTGCGCGAGGCTGCCGTCAAGGGTTCCCGCAGCGCACGTACTAGGCGGAGGAACTTGACGGGGTCGAAGGTAAACGCTGCGCCCCGTCTAGCGATCGCGTAGGCCGGCTCTGGCATTGCGGCGAGCTGGGCGCGGGAGAGGTGATAGCCGTCCATTGAAACCGCGGTTGCCACGGGCACGGCTGCGTCGGGGTAGGTTTTGGAGTAGTGCTGGTTTATCCGCTTGGCCATTGCCGTTGCTAGGGAGGTTTTGCCGGAGCCGGGGATTCCACTGATGGCAATCATGAGACGGGCGGAGGGCGGCGTGGAAAGGAATTTAGCTGCAGGAGTTTCAGACAAGTAAGAGCCATGTCAAGGAAGTACTCTACTCTAGATCCCCGTGGTATATAGATTGGGATGGCAGGGGGGGAGGGGGCTTGAAAGCGGGTTGTTGGTTGCTTTGTTCGCAGCTTACCCCATGCCTTGTCCACGAGCCTGCTGACCTGCTCTTCCATCTTCCAGGATAGATTGCTCGTCTTCGAAAGGGGGGATATATGCTTATATAGAAAGACAGCCACATACACAACTATGAGGCACACGAACAAAGCAGCCCTCTCAAGACCGCATTCAGGCAACCCACAAGCTAAGAAATGAATGACAGATGGTTTTCATCTAGTTAAATGCGACAGTGTGACCATTGAACATGAAATCGCCGCAGGCACTCCTCCGGGGCGCCCTGACGTCCGGAGTAGACCCCTCCGTCGCAAGAGATGGCGATCTATGCCTGGGTCTGGTGGCCTCTGGGTCGATCTGCCCCACGTTTCGATTATGTCACACCCCACCAGCGAGATGTCAGCACGGCGGAGTTATGGTCGGCCCGATCTGCCCGGCGGGGTTTATCTGGGAAATGGATGGATGTCCAACTCCACCCCAACTATCTCACGGCAGGAAGCGCCAATTAATGTTTCTGACCGTCCAACTTGGCCGCTGAACGGTTAGTAGGTATAGAAAAGTCAGGTCTATTAGGCCAGCTTTGCTTGAGCTTTGTCGAATTGCTAATAGAACATGTATATACACAGTGTACTCAGCGAACCCGGGGAAGAAGGCAGCTGCAAATAGCAAAGCTCTCGATTCACACAAATGTTAAAAAGTTCGAGGCGCAATTGTTTACAGCGTTGACAACAATAGGAAACTGCAATTGAATCGGAAGCTATTTGTCTCACCACCGCGCAAGGGCATACTAGCATACATAGAAGGAAAGGATGTAAACTTCATCAGAAGGGGAGGCATCCACTCCCAGCACAAACATCCCAAAATTCACAACGGGCCAAGCAAAGCAAATCAAATCAAAAGCCAAGGGGGAGGGGGGGAATCATATAAATCAGGTGTACACTGGCTGACTTAGTTGAGCGAGAAGAGAGAGAGAGGAAGGGGAAAAAAAGGAGAGAGAGAGTCTGATGCCAGACCTCCTGATATCTCGAAGTCATTTAGAAACATATGTTTTTTATATGTTTTCATATATTTTTGCTTTCCGAATAATAATATCTCCTCGTATACTTATAGAGCAGCAGCCATCGCAAGCGCTGCAGCTGCACCGCCAATCACCCAGTTGGCGTTCCCAGTCTCTCTCGGCCCGGCATTTGGTTCCCCGGCAGGTGGTGTCCAGGCAGCCAGCTTCTCGATACCAGCGGTGGCCGTGACAGGGGCGAATTCGGTTTCAATTTCGATTCCAGAAAATGTAGTCTTGAGCGTGGCTTTTGTACCATCCGACACCCCTGATATTGTGCAGTCAGCGAGTGTGGTGCCGTCGAGGGAACAGCCGGTATCCAACTCGCTAAAGAAAAGTAAGCCAAGTACGAAATGGTTAGAATTTTTCCTCCATCTGTTCGGTTTTATAAGGAACCCATCCCCCTTTCATCACCCGGCTTTTGGCCCGGTGAGGAAATTGGAACGACAGCGGACAGTAGAAAGTGAAGGAGGGAGGAGAGAAAACAACATAAGGGGAAAAAATCTCACATTCCAGAGAAGGAAACAAACTGCGAGAAAGTCCTCGGGCCTTGTATGATTGTGACAGAGTCCAAGGCCTCGACTTCTTTACATGTGCCTCTTACGTAGTCTGGAAAACAGCCGATGTCTACGCCGAACGTAATAGCATCCTTGCCCTATAATAGACGGAGAAGCGTTTTTATTAGGTACCTGTGTTTTCCAATGATGCGTCTTCTTCCTTTATTTTTTTCCCTATAAAAAAATAGCCGGGGAGGGTCATGCAAATGAACAACCGGTACTCAAATACTTACAACGCCAATGATAGATGCTTCGCTGGGTACAGGAGACGCAACGGGAACGAGGAGGTGGAAGACAGTAACCGGGCCTGTCGTCGTAGTCGATGGAGGAGGCACAGGCGTTGTAGATGATTGCGCCATGCCCAATGCTGCCAGGGAGAGCGTGAAGAATATTGACTTCATCATCGTGACTGAATGATATGCAGCTGATGTCCTCAGTGTTCCCTTTGTCTCTTGTTTTTGTTTCTGTTGGGTAGGTATGCCAGCCAGCTTTAGTAGGATCTCAGGGGCGGCAAAGCAAGGAGGAATAATATAAAAATATCGACATCCAACAGGCAAGGACAAGGACACTGCGCCCACTCATCGAGTTATATATCCTTCACCCCGCCCGCCAGTTGTAAAACCTCTGGTCCCTCCCTATTTTTTGTCGACTATAGCACAACTTCCTGGGTTCTCTGGAGTTCGCGTTAGCCTCATTTTTGCCATGCCTGGTCTCCTCTGTGCAATTATTACCTCGCACCACCTGGAGCTGTAGATTCATAGGCCCATCGCGCAGTCTCCATCCCCTCCATCACCTCCCTCGTTCGAACGGGCTTCAGCTGCGCTAAGAATAGCTGTTGGAACGCCGTCTGGACAGCGCTTGGCGTGTTAAGTGACATTCGCGCCTAGCAACATCACGCATTTATTAAGCTAAAGTGTCCGAAGCTAATGAACGCGCTGAATGCGCCATTCCAACTGACTGGCTGGGTTCTGACCACCTTCGGTAGTAGATTCCCATTTTTCCTGGTTGAGTTTTGGCCAGGGTGAGGAAGTGGTGCCTTGGAAGAAAAATCTCTCCGTTCTTAGGTGGCTTTTTTATGATTCCAACTTCAAGGTTGGTTGTTGGTTCAGGATTATTCTGGGCTCTCTGGTGAGCCGTGACAGGTCGGAGAGTCGGGCAAGGGCCCGTGGATCTTGGTGGCTAACGGCTCATGCGTAACCAATTGTTTATTGTTTTGCCGAACGGAGAGTTATCAAAGTTGATATAGGGCTGGGAACCTCCCTCACTGCCCAGCTCGGCCCCTCCGACTTCTCTGTTTCAAGCGCCCGCCTGTCCGCTCAATTCGCTCTCCCGCATGACAAGAATGCGATCTCGATTGTTTTCCAACCGAGGCCAGGGCATCTCAATGGCTCTGTGTGGCGCAGTCTCCGTTTGTTGGTGCTTCTTCGCGAATAGAGCTTGAATGGTAGAGGGCTAGTCGGACATGAATATCACTAACTTGTTGGTGACATGAAACGTTGGCGCCTTGTAACTTACCGAGCCTAACTTCTCTCTATACGACCTTCTTTTCGGCACTCCAACAAAACCGATCTTCTCGGGTGGTGATCGCTGATCATCGTTGAAGACTAACTACGCTGTCAGCAGCTGCCATTATGGGGCCCAATTGTCGTGACGGAACTATATACATACTTGTTGCCTTTACTCTCCTGCAGATCAAGAAACACTCAACCTTCAGAGAACACCTCAAAAGTTTCGATCTGTCCTGGCGCCCAAGAAACGAGCTGAAATGCCGACCCTTACCCCTGTACCCATGCACCATACCATGCCAAAAAGCGACCGGCTAGATACACATGTCATCGGTGGCTGGTTTCTATCCCCCCGCATCACTCCCACCAACGAGCGACACTGCCTAACAATCTCTGCGGCTGAATATTCCCAGCGAAGCAGTGAGCAAGGGTTATTTACAAGAAGATCATCTGAGGAAACAAAACTAAATCAGGTCGCCTGCCTAAGAAGCACAAGGTAGCATACTGGAAGGCAAGGGGACATGCAAACCAAGAAACGCTAATGCGAGCAAAGGGCAGAGAGCTGATATCAAAGCAAGCCGTACTTTCCATCCCAGGACTATATCCGCAGATTTAACATCGAGCTGATATAAGCGAGAGAAGCCGTACCCGAGGGCCTGCAAAGTGGCCGAAGTGATGGGAGAGGACGAAGAATTGCACTCCTCAATGTGGCATGGACCATTTATGCGACCCTATTCCCGCTCAACTTCGGCATATTGCGCCTGCTCAGCTTTTATGATGAATTTTTGAAACACCTTCTGAGTTATCTTTCAACCTAAGCCACCTGTTGGATGTATGATATTGGCCTTGGAAGTCGGGTAGGTTCCAATGGTTATGAGGAATGTCACAAACGACGAGCACGCGAGTTTTATGATATTCAACGTAAGTAGAAAGGACGCCCAAACGGTCGTTGCTCCTGTGCCTTTTGATCAAGACCTTCAGAACACACACCGCTACCAGCAAAGCCAGACGTAGCGAATATATGCACAATAATACCCATATGAACCCGAACCGCCACTAAGGAGCACATTTATCTCCTTGATTGCGCGGAAGATGCGGTCAGAAGTCGCTATTTCCATTTCAAAATACCAGCCCATACTCGACACATACGAGTCCAGGTCTTGGCTGCAAGTCCCATTAAAGGGGGTCGATATGCTGAAAAGGAGGCCTTATTGCTGGGCGTAACTCGCCTTACATTGAATGGGGTCAACAGGCGGTTTGCAATCAACAAACATTTCTCCAGACATAACTTTAACAGTGGTGGCTGCTACTACATCCAAAGCCGTGGTCTTCCCACCACCAGAAACACCCACAATGGTGGTCAAGGTGCCCGGTTTGACTTATCCATCAAAGTGGCCTAGAAGTCCGCGATTCTCCTTCCCGATCTTGAGATCTAAGAAGACCTCACCCCGTTGAAAGATAGCGGTTTGCTGTTTGACCATGGCAAGGTCTCTTGAGTCAATCTTCTCCGCAGCAATGTTAAGCCACTACCAGCTCCCAAGATGTTCACTTGAGTTGCTCTTCTTCAGAGCTCTGTGGCTGCCTGAGAAACCAGGATCTCGCCCTTCAGCTTCTTTGACGAGGTCCGAGATACCTGGATCTATTGTCATAAATAGGAATAGGTAGGTGAATATGATGTCAGTGTTTTTCCACCTGTGGGCGGCAGCGCTATAGCCTGATGGATAATCGATATAGGCGTCGCCATCCACGAAGTGTGGTCAAGATACTGACCCGATAATCGAGCAGACATGACTGTTAGACCCAAGGTCCG
Source organism: Blastomyces parvus (assembly GCA_002572885.1). Taxonomy (NCBI): domain Eukaryota; kingdom Fungi; phylum Ascomycota; class Eurotiomycetes; order Onygenales; family Ajellomycetaceae; genus Blastomyces; species Blastomyces parvus. The sequence goes on along the minus strand of PDNC01000154.1, from coordinate 8,707 downwards.
TATAGCCAGGGCCGGATTGGACATAATTTACGCAAAGCAAATCGCAGCTGTGGCACCTATGGATCGGCAGAGACTTGATGACAGACTTGAAGACATAGCTGATAGGATTGATATAGGCTATGCAGCGGACCTATCCAAGCAGATATCCTGTGGAGAGAGCGAACACAGTGTGCATGCTCCGCAAGGTTTTTCAGATAGCATTCTGGGGGGTATTGACATATGTCTTTTGGATGATCAAGTATTTACCTCAGCCTTCAATTTCCGGGACATAAAGAAGGTAACTCCTGTCGCTGCCGGTAGCTTCCAGTGTTTAGGTCTCAACTTTCTTCCTGGGCCGAAAGTTAACGGTTATTGACCTGTGTTGGACCAGTTGGAAGCCGCCATGCGGAGAGTTACTTGCTGCGCAAGCTGGGAAGATACTCTCCGAATCCGAATCCGAATCCGGTATACCCGCCTCAAGCTGTGAGCTGACTTAGCTGGGCTGGAATTTGTTGACTACAGTCGAGAATCTCACCTATAACTTTTGATCCTTGAGGGATCTTACTTAGTAAACATGGGCTGATCTTCAGCTCCCTCCCATTGTCCTCATGTCGGGGGTTTGGCCAAATGTTTAAAAGGCCGTGGGTTCCCACGCTGAGGCTGGTCAGCAGCAATCAGCATCTGCCCCTCGTACTCACCCTTCTTAATACGCCGTCTGAGCTATGCATTTCTCCTTCTGCTCGCTTGGTACCGTGTTCCTCGGGTCAGCCGCCCTTGCCTTAGCCATGACCTCGGAATTCAATTTCGCCAACTTCAAAGCTCAAGACATTATATTACGAGATGTAGCCGTCGTTGGAGGGGGCTCGTCAGGCACATACTCCGCCATCAGTCTACAAGACAAAGGCCAATCGGTCATCGTCATCGAGAAGCAAGACAGATTAGGAGGCCATGCCGACACCTACGTTGATCCTGCAACAGGTACTCCGATAGATCTGGGAGTGCTGACCTTCCATAACATCTCCGTGGTCACGGACTTCTTCAGGAGATTTGATGTTCCCCTCAGCGCAGCGGACGGGTATTCAACTTCCCTGTCCTACTACGATTTTCGCAGTGGAGAAGAAGTAACTCAAAGGTACAATCCACCAGCACAGGAAGTGGGTGCGGCCATGGCAACTTACCTGGCACAATACGCCAAATACCCCAGCCTGAGAAACGGAACATTCCTTCCGAATCCAGTGCCCGAGGAGCTATACATGTCGTTCGGGGAATTCGTGGAGAAGTACGGAATTCAAGCAATTGTCCCTACCTTCTACTCGACCAATCCGGGTGTCGGCGAGATATTGTCAAACCCGACTGTTGAACAATTTCGAACAATGACACCAGAGATAGTCATGGGTCTGGCGGGTGGTTTTTTAAGTCCCGCCCGCCGCAACTCAGCCGAAATTTTCACCAGAGCAGCGGATGAGCTGTCCTCCTCCTCCAGCCTTCTTCTTTCCTCCGAAGTTCTGTATACCCATCGTTCCCATGGGAGCAAGTGCGGTGTTAAGCTCGTTGTTCGCACCCCAAATGGCTTAAAGCTCATCGTCGCCAAAAAGTTGCTCATCGCCATCCCCCCGAAACTGGACATCCTGGCCCCATTCGACCTCAGCGCCACTGAGAAGTCTCTCTTCGGCAAGTATATCGCTACAGGCTACTACGTCGGCCTGGTCAAAAACTCAGGCATGCCTGACGACGCCCTCGTCTTCAACGCAGCCGCGGACAACACCAAGTATGCGTTTCCACATCTGCCTGGAGCGTATAGCTTCTTACCCACAGGAGTCCCCGGGCTGCACAGGGTATACTATGCCACGCCCCAGTCCAGCAAGTCCTTCCCATTGTCCGGCGATGCCGCGAAGGCGGACATCACCAAAGCCATCAAACAACTCCAGAATAAGAACCCGGACAAATTCCCCGCAGGCGAGCCAGAATTCGTGACTTTCTCTTCGCATGCTCCCTTCGGCCTGCAGGTGAGCGCAGAGGATATCAAAGACGGATTCTATGACAAGCTGTATAAACTGCAGGGCGAAAGGAATACGTACTGGACCGGAGCTGCGTGGAGGGCGCACGACAGTAGCTTGATTTGGAGGTACTCGGAAGAATTTGTGGTGCCGCAGATTGTCGCGGGCCTCTGAGGTTGGGTATGGCGCCTACCAGTATCTAGCTTGGTTGTTTATTAGATTTCGAGCTACTGCGCTATGAGAGTTTTTTTGTCGGGTGAATCCTTGGATACCCGCAATGTAATAAATAGTCTTACATGTATGAAATGCAGACCATTTCTTCAAATGAAACCTCCAGGCAATTTACCACACTGCCCCCGACTTGAAAGCTGTCACCACCCCTTGTTGGTCAGCTGTAAGAATGTGGTAGCAGCATAGAAAACCGAAATTGCCCAGTTTTCTCATGTAACTTGGGCTCTATAAATAGTAACGAAATCCCACAAGCTGTTAAGAGGACACCAACTGTCCATCATCTTTACCTCAATCCACAAGCTCAGCCAAATTTTAAAAGTCGCGCATCGCCTGAAGATAACTAGTTTTTGTTTTCGTTACTAATGAGTCTAGCTGCACTTACCAACCCGCGGCGGACGAGCGAGCCCATACGCGAAGCAAACCAGCCTGGATTCCCTGCCCAACTGCGTTAATCACGGAGCGTCAGGAGTAACTAAATCCTGCCCCCATTTCGTGTTGACTGATAAATAATAGCCTCCAGGGGGAAACTTTGTTATTCATCGCGTTAAAGCCTTAACTAATCAATGACCAATGGAACGGTTAATGGAACAGATATGGTTAACATAGCTACATATAAAATTTCATAATTTCATAACTACCAACTGCGTTAGGTAGCTTATGTCCAAAAGAAAAGAGCCCTTGTCGGAAAATATTGCAGAACTTCCCGAGCTCGTCGCATTCTTTTCCAAAAACGGGAGAGAAACAGGGTAGAAAAGGTCCGAGGGCCCGGGAGGCATCCCTGCATGTCCAATTCCAGTTGGTTCCTATCGTTTGTTTCCTGTTGTCAAATTAGACCTGACGGAAAATACAGCCAAGGGAAGAGGAAGAAAAACAAAATAAATAAATAAAAAGAGAGAGAGAGAGAAAACATAAAAAAAATGACAAAACCAGGCCGTGAAAATAAGGTACAAAATTTATAAAAACAACTCCTTCGCATCACGAGTAACTCAAACAACCCCCCCTTCCTCCTCTCAGGAGAAACAAAACATCACATGAAGAAACAAGGAACTCGCTGTCATGGAGAAAGCATATTAAAAAGAAGGAAAAAGTGGTTGGTTATCCTGTAAACCTCAACGATCAGCTGTTGAGCAAAACAAACAAACCGAAAAGCGAGAAAGAAGGAGAAAAGGAAAATGAAAAGGAAAAAAAAAAAACACAAGAAGAAAGCGCCATTTTTATTAGTTCCCCCATCCAATTCCGTGATATATATATATATGTGTGTGTGAGCACTCCTCGATCCAGCGAGCGGACTCGAAACGAAAAATGTTAGCGAAAAAGTAAAAGCAAAAAAGAAGGAAAGCTAGGTAAGCGATTAAATCGGAAAGGACCGCAAGACTTGATATAGAGATCAACAATAATCATAGGCATATAGAAAATAGTATAGTAAGGAAAGCAGGTACACCCGAAAGGAAGTATTCTAAAAGATATAAGCCGATGGGAAACAAGAAAGAAGTAAAAAAGAAATCCGATCAAAATGCAAGCCAAAGCCAAACTCATGACACAGAACCCTCTCAGAACATATCCCATTGCATTGACCCATGATATAAGACCGTAGAATGGCAAAAGGAACATAAAAAAAAGGAAATGCAAAAAAGAAACAGATAAAATGAAACGTAAGAAAATGTAAATAAGAAAATCAAAAGATTCACAATTTATCGGCCCTCTGCATCGCCACTGCCACCATTACCATTACCACCCCCGTTCCTAGCAGGAACATCTGTAACTCCCCTCCTTAGATTCCGCGATAACCCCACAGCCGCCCACCACTCGTCGCCAATATCTTGTCTGCGCGTTAGCTGGTCGATGATGGTTTGGACCTGCTGGAGGTCTCCCATAGAGCTACTCTGGCCGAAGGAGGCGTTTATGGATGTGGGGGTGGAGGTGGATGTTGGGGTCGCTGATGATGGTGGGGAGGCAGAGGTTGTGTTTCTGTTGGTGGCTGTGGTACGGTCCCCATTGCGGTTCGCGGGGGTTTCTGCGATTGCTCGGATGGTTTGGTTGATGCCAAGTAGACTTTCGTGATATCGTCGCCGCTGGTGCAGCTGCAGCTGCTGTTGGCTCCGCCGGATGACATCGTCAAGTGCTGACGCCGATGATGAAATCGGCATAGAACCGTTGTGGGAGTCGTAGTGCATGAGCCGCCAGGTGGGTATGTGCTCATTGTCCGAGTCCGGTTCCGTGTCAGAGTCTTCGGACGAGGAGAAGAAATCGCAGTGGTTGTTGTGATCTGTGAACGATTCGAAGGGAGGATAGACGGCCCCGCGCCGCGATGGGTTGCTGTTGGCGCCCAAAGAGGAGGGGAGTGTCGATTGCGATGAGTTGGCTGAGCTGCGGGAGGGGGCCGCGGAGGCAGATGCGGTGGCGGAGGTGAAGGAAGAGTCGAGGCTTGGGAGGTGTTGATCGGGTGTGATGGTGGTAAACAGCGATTCCCACATGTTAGGTTCATCATCATCATCATCATCGACATCGACATCGACATCCTCATCATGATAGTCGTTGTCGTCATCGTCGTCGTGATGGCTGTCGGTCCCAGGGCTGAAGCTACGATCACGATCGCCAAGACCATCAATGATGAGACGGGATCGAGTGGTATCGAGATCACTTGTATCTGCGACAGAGCGATGGCCGACTCTTCGCAACAATGGCATGCTTTGATCGTAACTATCTGACGATACCATCCCACGCTCATTGCTACGTGGCGGGTAGGCTGGTGCAAATCTGGGGCTGAACGACACAGTATCTCCAATACGGTTCTCGAGGCGGGAGTTGGCAGCCGCATCACCATTCGATTCCGACCGGCGGGATCGTTCGGTTGAATGAGGCCACGAGGGTGGTTCTAGCATCTCGAACCTCAAAGAGGACTCTCGGGGAATCCTTACACGACGACCGCCGGGGGTTGAGTAGCGCAGGGCAGTAGTTCGAGCTATCTGGTCGCCTAAATCGCGCCTAGTTTGCGATGAAGAATATGAACTAGACGCAGGCCAATCCAAACGAGACTCATTATCCTGAGAAGGAGTATAACGCGAAGCTCCTGGTTCGCCCGTGGTCGCTGCTGTACTTCTCACCGTAGCAGCAGTGGAAGAAGTGGCACCGTCACCCAGGATTTCGCGACTAAGGTTCTCTACCCATTGGGGCATTGAGGAGCGGGCAGTGACGTAGCCAGCAGGCCGGTTCGAAGCAGCACTTCTTGATCCATTATTGTTCCTGTGAGGACGGCGGAGTGTCCGTTGGCGCCGAATAGATGAGCGGGAGGGTGCCAGAGGGTCTGCCTTCGGCCTAGCATTGCTTGCGGCAGCGGAACGAGCAGGCGGTTCCCAGTGGAGACTAAACAAACACAAAGCGCATCAGTATATCAGTATTGAGCGATAAGATATTTCACGGTTGGGAGACCAAGACGAATTGGATGGTTCTGCGCAGCCTGTTCGCGACGACTTGGCGGCTCGAGGAACAACACATCACACCCAAAACTGCACGCGAACTAAGTCACGAGCCGGGCCACGGCAACCAAGACACCAAGAATCGTGGAAAGACTTACGGGATTCCCATTTTCGCACAGCAACAGACGGAGAGTTAGAGACGCGAAGTAGAAAAAGAGGATGCTTGTCTGTGCGCGACTCTGATAAAGGAGAACGAGGCGTGGCAGAGGCGTGGCAGCGAGGTAACTGAGGTTGACGAGGGGAGAAGAAGCTGAGGCGGAGGATGAACAGGACGAGGATGAGGCTGGTTGGCGATGTGAGGGAGAGCGAATCCCGCGTGTGATTGGCTGGCGGGGTGTTGGCCGTGCGCGCCCGCCGTATCGGAGGGGTAACGGTATTTTTAAGGTTGGCGGAACAACCACGGTCAACCAGCGGCACTTCCCCCGAGGAACAGCGGATATATTACGGCAGATCGCGTATCGGCAGTGTAATAAAAAACCGGACCCGCGAAAATCCGGCCTGGCGCTGGCGGTTATCCGATTAGGCTTAGCGTGGCTCTGTCGCGGCGACTAGGTCACGTGTGTACCCATCAGGCAGCGATTCATCCATTATTGGACAGGAAAGAGTCATCTTTGGATTGCGACACGGAGAGAAAACTCGCCCTCGACTGCGATTCCCGAGCCATAGACAGGCAGACATTGGGCTAGAGAAGGAGACGCGGCTGTGACGATGGCTCCCCTGCCCTGAAAAAGCTGATCCACTCCTGCCAATTCCCCCCAAGTGACTCGGGACAGGATGATTGAACTCGGCTTGTCCCGCATTGCTCGACTGGTCCAATCCTCTCCCCTGCCATGGAGAGCCATCCACATCGCCGGCACTAATGGCAAAGGCTCCATCACAAGCTACCTCTCTGCCCTCCTCACGGCAGCTGGCGTGCGCTGCGGCTCCTTCGCTTCTCCCCACCTCATCGACCGCTGGGACTGTATAACCATTAATGACCGCGTGGTCCGCGAATCCGTCTTCCGCCAGATCGAAGACAAGGTCAAATTCCGCAACCAGTCGCTGGGTATTTGCGCGACGGAGTTCGAGCTACTGACTGCGACTGCCTTTGAGATCTTCACGCACGAAAATGTCGACGTTGGAATCGTCGAGGTGGGCATGGGCGGCCGCCTGGATGCGACAAACGTCTTGAGCGACAGCAATGTCCTGGTGTCCGTCATTGCCAAGATCGGCTATGACCACCAAGCTATCCTGGGGGATACCATCGAGAAGATCGCGCGGGAAAAAGCGGGCATCATGAAACCGGGCGTTCCCTGCGTCGTTGACGGCACAAACGATCCAGCCGTCCGAACCGTCCTCGAGCAAGTCGCGCGGGAAACACAGACACCACTCGCCTTCACCCATCCGGAATCCGTCACGCAAGAATTCCCCGAGCTAGGTACGATATTCGAGCGCCTGAACGTCGAATTACACCAGCAGGCAAATATCGCCTGCGCAGTCACAGCTCTACGGCAGAAGAACGTTTTACCTTCTCCATTTCAACCGCTACCAAGTCTGTTCCAACACATCCCCAAGACCCCACGAGCAGGGCGTTTACATGAAATCTCACTCAAGCCTTTAATTGCCCGCAACCAACCCGTTCTCCTCGATGGCGCGCATAACCCGCAATCCGCCCACGTCCTCTGCTCATACGTAGACCGCAACCTTCGAAAGCAGCCACATAGCAGTGGGAATGTCCATGGGAGTAATAATGATAATGTCACATGGGTAATCGCTGCATCCCAAGGCAAGAACACCCAGGAATTATTCAGCTGCATGCTCAAGCCGGGCGATAACGTTGCTGTGGTTGAGTTTGGGCCTGTGGATGGGATGCCGTGGGTGCGGAGCGTGCAGAGCGCGGAGCTGCTGTCTGCAGTACGCAGTGGCAGCGACGGCATGCCTAATATCGCACGTTCGGAGGCGTTTGGTGGCGACATCGTGTCTGCGTTGACGTGGGCTGATGAAATCTCGAAATCGAGCGGTGGTGAAAGTGGGCCCATGGTAGTTGCCGGTAGTCTATACCTGGTATCTGATGTCCTGCGGCTTCTTCGAGAGGCGAATGGTAACAATATAGATGTGCTGGAAACATCGTAGCGCAAGCATGTCTGTGAACTCAAAAGACGTAATCCAGCCCCAACGGTGAATGGGTGGAATATAAGTATCGACTTAGGAGTACGGATTAGACTCAGCGGGGATCCGGGCGTTTTTGAGATGGTACAATTTTTTTTAGCAATGTACAGTACAAAGGGAAGAAAAGTAACTGATCTAGATACACAATTTTATATTTTTATTTGGTTATTCTATTGTTGTTCTCGTCCAGATGGCTCTCTCTATTTATAGTTAGCTGGGTCTGCAATAATGGAGAATTTCCGTCTGTCAGCGCAAATACTGCCTATCAAATTTCAATTGACGATCAGTAGGGCTGAGCTAAATCCAGAGCCCGGGTTGGCTGCTTCAGTTTAGTTATCGCATTCTCCACAGCGTCATTGAAGAACGTAGATATAAATAATATTACCCCTCGCTGGCAAGTAAGGAACAGAGCCAAATCAGTCCGAAAGGAGGAACGAGACACATATAAGACGCACGTCAATTCGAAAATTAAACCAAAACTCCCTTCCCTTGCCCATAAAAGACGAGAATCAGACATTATCAGCGTCCAGCTTGTTTAAAACTCCCCCACTAGCTCGGATCCCGCGTAGATCTGGACCGTGTTGACAAGATCGCTAGCTTGTTTCGAGCCTCACGCCCACTTCTACTTCCCGCTGCATCCTCCCACCACAACAACATCGACATCGACACAGTTCGTCCACCGCAGCTACCACCAGTCACCACCTCGTATCCCCCAGATATACCGTTCTGGAGAAGTTTCCCTTGGGCTCCTTGGGCTCCCCTCCCATGAATCCAACCTAGTCTGTGGTGCCTTTTGTTTGCCCTGACATGACGATCGACATCCCTCCCTCCTCCTCCCCCCCTTGACCTCCCTCATCTCGAAAACACCTACCCCCC